>VZRX01005883.1:13429-41733 GCA_013398075.1 Notiomystis cincta | reverse complement strand
TCTGAGCCCCTCACAAGGACATGGAGGGTTGGAGGGTTGGAGGGTTGGAGAGTTGGAGGGTTAGAGGGTTGGAGAGTTGGAGGGTTGTCAGGTGCCGGAACAGCTGCCCGCAGAAGTCGTGGAGCCACCGGCCCTGGAAGTGTTGCAAAGACGCGGATGTGGCATTTTGGGACACGGTTTAGTGGTAGGCTAGGCACTGCTGGGTTAATGTTTGAATTCAATGATCTTAGAGGTCTTTTCCAACATTAATGACTCTATGATTCAAAGGGTGCATCTTCCCTCTTTGAGGCTCACAATTGTGCTTCTCTCTGTCCACAGCTAGAAAAGCCTGATGGAAAGAAACTCTTAACCGTGGAGCTCCTTTTGTACCAGTGTCATCATTTCCCACTTGGGCACTGATGTTTGGGCACACTCACTGGGGAGCTCCGTTCAAAAACTTGAATTAACATCTCAAAAAGCAGTTTTGTGTTGGTATATATTGGTTTCCTTCTCCTCTCCTTAAGGAATGTAGTCCATACCAACAGTAAAACCATTACTGCCCTGCATACTTGGAGGAGGTAATTCTGCTTGTCTTGGTTGTAAAATAAAACATTATTCTCTTATATATATGCTGTTTTCTGGGTAGTGAGGGAAATTATCCTCTCGAGGCTAAAAGAACTTGAAGTTTTGCTTAAATATTTTGAGAGCATTTGATAGAAAGTGACATTTGAAACACCAAGTATTACCATTAAATTTTATAGCTCAGAATTGTTATTGGGCCATATCCTAGAGGTTTAACTCAAACCCTTGTTTTTAGACACATCAGTGTCTGGAAGCTAAACTGAAGTGTACAGGCACCAAACACGTTAGGTATTTGATTCCCTTTTCAGGAACATTGAACTCCTTGCAGTGTAGGGTCTCTGGAGACCTTAAAAGGCAAAAATTCTGCTTTGGGGATTTTGACCACTTGTTATGAGGTCTGGCCTATTGTAACTGTATTTGGTTTTTACCTGATGCTTCTTTCCAAATGGTTAATTCAAGGACAAACAGTTTTCAGCTGTAAGCAGGAACTTTAGTTCAAGAGTAGTTCCTGATATTTGGGTTATTTTTATGAACCCACATAGCCAATAATCTCTTCCTCTGAGGTAAGAGGTTACTACAGATAATCAGCAAGATTAAATACTAACAAAAATTATTATGAACCCGTATATGACTGTAATGATTTTTTTCCAATATTTACTGAATAACGTGCCTGGGAAGTGGGTCTTAGTTTGGCTCTCATGGTTGATTCTAAGCCTTCTCTTACCCATACCCCTGAGACTCTGGTTAATTTTGTGGCACAAAATATTTAATTATGTGCTCTGCCAAGTGAATACAAGGTCTCAAATTGAATTTCAGTGTCCCTGGGCAACTATTTTAGACACTTTGGTAGAATGTAAATGCATATTTTCTGCATGCCAGATCCTGGCTCCATATCCATCAAAGTAAATCCTCAGTAGTTCCACTGAAGGCTTGGAACAATCTTAAATTATGTCGTTGAGGTCACATTGTGACCTTGAAGCTCTGGCAGAGACCCAAACCAAGAAATTTGTGTGGGAAACTGGGGAGGGAATAAATTAGCACTTGCCTATGCTTTTTGTGGGAGTAAACTGTTACAAAGGTGTGAGTTAAGATGAAAGCTCCTCATGGTGGTGGATATTGCTTTCCAGCTGTTTCTGCTGGAAACAACTCAGTGTGTGTCTATGGGATGGGTCCCTATTTTCTGATGGTGTTGTGTTGCAAATAACCAGTTTTGCATTGCCATCTCCCACTGGCCCTGTCCCTCTCACCCTCTCCAAACAAATATCGCTTAATCTTATAAAATGAAAGTCCAGGGGTAGCTTCTAGTCTGGGTGGCTTTTTTTCCTCTGGTGAATTTAATTCTTCATTTTCTCTCTCTGCCAAATGCAAGTGGCAGGTCTAAACAGTATTAGGTAATTGTGGTTGTCATGCCGCAGATTGCACTGTGGAAGAAATTAATTGCTGTTTTTTCGCCCAAGGATGTGAGCCACGGTCCCTTCCCTTCGCCTGCCTGGGCCAGCGCCGTTTCCCTCCCCGCTGGGGCTGCGTTCCGTGGAGCAGCATGAAAGGGCTCCTGTGCAGCTGCTCTGGGCGAGTGGGCGGGCACCTCATTCAGTAATAACAGCTAATTTACACAGCCGTGAACATCGGCGGCTATAAATAAACAGCTCTGACTGACTTTGCATACTGAAACGAACGAGAGAGACGGATGGACTGGAAAGAGAAATCTGGTGTAAATGTTCTCAAGGCCAGATCCTTATGCAGGGTGCCTCAGTAAAGCCTTTTGAAAAATCACATGGAAAATGCTGGTTTGTGAGCAGTGACACATTTTCCTCCTTTCAGGGCTTTGTGGACATGAGAGAAAGGAACAAAGCGAATCCAAGATCCCAGCAGTCGTGTTTTGGGGACAAGCATTCCTCATTGCTTTCCCAAAGTGCATGACTGGAATCCAGCTTCTCTCCATACAGGGTGCAGCAGAGAGAAGTGCCTGTTCTGAGCCCTTTTCAAAGCAATATACAACCTCCTCCATGATTCTGCTCAAAGCCTTGGAGTCCAGCAGCTCAGTCACCACATCAGATCCCAAAGGTAACCCTGGTGTGAGCAGGAGCTGAGGGTGAGGTCTGCCATTTGGCTCCTCTGGTTCGAAGTGGAAAGACCTATCCTGCTGTGCTGGGGCCCAGGCTTTATTTTGACTTTCTGACAATTAAACTATTTGTACTGGAATATCAGTACAAAATAAAATAATTAAAAAAGAAAAGAGGTAGAGACAAAAATACCCAACAAACCTGTACAGGGAGTTTCCATAACTTTGTCTTCTTCCCTAATTCCCTTCATGTTTTTCCTTCTGTCTGTCTCTCCAATATATTTCCTTCGACCAGCATCTTTCAGCTGAATTCTTTCTATGTTCTGCTTTAGCTTCAACAGAAAAGGAGGGAGGAGTGTGGAGGGAGTTTGTGCGTGGGCATGTGTAATTGCTGACATTCCCCTTGCAAAGTTAGCTGGAGCGAGTTGTCTAGATAAGCTGGGAATTGCTGAATGCATGCACATCTCTCATTGAGTTCACTTAGTTTACAGTCTAGCATGTTAACTTCCCAGATTAGAATTTTTGTCAGGTGCTTAACACATGAGAAGAACAATCTTAGGTATACACATTATCTTTTTATTGCCCACAGGCAGCTTACAATGTCTTTCGTTTTTACTAAGCTCCAGCAGCATTTGAAAGGTGAAAATAACACCCCGGTGAACCATGTGTGCACAGCAGCTCTAAACTAAGAGAGGGGTTTGGGCAGTGAGGATGGAGTTAGACATTTAAGAACTGTGACTAGTTTCAAATCCTCTTTGAATGCAGGAATAATAACAGAGATTTTTCTTTTTCCACATTGACCATTAAGGAACACTTATGCTACTCTCGGTTTTGCATGTTTATTGGAGTTTGCAAAGCAGATCTCCAGTGTTTTGGATGTTAACAAAATGTTGAGGCTAATAACAGAAATCAACTATATTGAGGAAAATTAGTAAACATGTGAATGGAGTGTAATTATATGGCAGGCAGCTTTATGTTAAACAGTGCTTTAAATTAACATGCTTTCTGTCAAAGCAATCATACAGTCAGTATAATTAGGTTACTTTTGCTGCAAGATTAACTGAAACCAAGAAAAAGGAAGAAACTGTTGCTTTCAGATTCCCTGTTAAAATGGAGGGGAGATATTAAGCATATTAATATTACAGAAAGTTTCTCATTAGAAGAAGTCGGCTTCATGGTGAACTTTCTGAGCAGACATTTCTAATTACAGTGCTTGTTAGCCCAATTTGTTATCTAGCTAGCTTGGAAGTCACAGCACTGTTAAAATTATCTCTCCTCTTAATTTTTTCCAGACTTGATGAAGGGCAATCCAAACAAGAGCTGGCTTGCATTCACAGGTCTTTTACAGAGTGGTGCCAAGCTCACGAGGGAGTGCGTTTACCAGTGACAACTTTTAACCATGGACACATCCTCACGTACGTTGTGCAAGAGATGAGAAATCTGTGTAAACAGATGAACACAATTATCTTATTCATAGCAGTTGCAGAGTTATCGTGAAAGAGGCAAGCATTTCATATTTTCCACCAGTTTTCCATATGTCTGATGTCATAATGGCTTCACCAGAAGCTGCAATGCATTGGAGAAAGGATTTATCACAGCTGCATTTATTTTCCTCTACTTCATGGCTTCAGCATTCATGGAGAGAGTGTTTGGCTTCAAGAAGAGGATTCACTTGCCTTTCCACTTGTGGTCCAGTATTGCTATTGAATCTCCTGTGTGGAGACAGAGGAGAAGATATTATTGGGGTGTGGAGGGGAAGGCATGACAGAGAAGTCATTTCACAGACCAAGCACGAGGAGGATGTGAAACTGGCCCCAGCCTCTCAACATCCCTGAGGAACACTACCCATCTGGGAGTGGGAGTAAACTGCGAGTGCATGTCTTGGACCAGCTGCTAATGCTGAAGTGCTGCAGAAGTCAAATGAGCCTGGGATGTCCCCAGCAAGTAACAGATTACTCAACGATTGAGGAATGATTTAAAATCTGCCATGGGCCACACCCACTGAGAATAGTTGTGCTTTGCCAGTGGGACAAAGTATCTGCCACCAAACAAACCCAGTTTGTTGTAAGGGTATGGGAAAAGCTTTTAAAATAAAGCTTGTCTGGAAGATGAGTAATCCCTGCACCTGGGATATCTGGAAGATCCTCACATGGCTGGTCAGGACAGCACAGGACCTACTGAAATCCCACAGTTTTCTGAAGCACCAGTTAGAGACCTGTTGTGCTACTGTGGGGTGCCCAGGGTGGCAATAATCAACTGTTTATGGATACCTTTTCTAACACAGTCTCAGCGTCTCTTCTTTCCCACCAATGATAATTCACTCACAGGAAACTGTCCTTTAAATGATCTTTCCTTGTCCATAGACCTCAGAGACTCTGAAACACTAATTGCTGTATTGTATTGCTGGGTACTTACCAAATAGATATTTATGGGTGAGGAAAAAAAACCCAAACCACAAAGAAAAAAACAGCCTGGCAGGCCAGGACCAGCACGTTAACCAGCACTTGTTAATGCCTTGCATCCACCAATGAATTCGTAAGCCCTGGTTTGTGAGAGGTTCTGATCCAGTCTGCCTCCAGCAGATCACCAGATAAACTTATCACCAAGAACAGGACCTGTGACAAATAGTGCAGGTTTCCTTTACACTGTCACTCATCTCTGCTTGAGGGGTAAACTGCAGCTTTGCAGAGTGACAAGTATGACGGACATAAATGGGCCATCACAGGTTTGTGGTACAACTAGGATGAATGGATGAGTCAAAAGTAAATATTCATATTTAGTTTGCAAACTCTGGGATCTAAATCCTGTAAAATCTGAGTTCCATTCATCATATAGTGAATATATGGATATATATAGTGAAATTATGGATATAAACATTATTTGGTCACTGAAAGGAATAGATAGACTCTGGACTCTTATTCTTTGTTTTTAAAGGCATGATACAACAATTCCTCTGGAAAGGAATCTCAGTTTAAAAATCCCTCCTGGATACTGTAATAACAAAGGGTGGAACCCGTGTCTGGAGTAATAATTACATGCAGAACTTTAGCATTTTAACATTCATAAAAAAACTGCTGTTGATAAGCCTGTACCAGCACAATGGTAGCACAGCTTCATGCCTCACACAGTTGCCCTTTGCATCCTTTTATTTGCCATTCAGGTTTCTGCAATCTCAACAGCTGCTCAGAATAATGACAGCATCAAGAATTCAATCTTATTATGGTATTGCTTTGTATTGCACAGATTTGTGAGCTGCCACATAGGCTGGATTTCCCAAGGCTACAGGGTATTAAGGGAGCTTGGTTTCAAAAGCCCATAAATACAAAAATAAAACTCAGGGAAAATAATCAGCTGTGAAAACATGTTATATGATTTTGGAAAATGCATTGAATGCAAAAGTACTCAAAAAAAAACCCAAACCCGTGAAAAACACGCTAAAGAGAAGATTGTTGTTTAACTTGATTTCAGCCTTGGGTAAATAGGTTTCAGCAATGTCTTCCCAAGATATTTAAGACCTCATAGAGAATCTGGAAGAGCACATTCATCTCTGCACTGAGCATGAGAAAGTTATTCCACCACAAGTTTTCTCTTTTTTCCTGAGAGCAGTGGCTCTTATTCTTGTTGTTCTGCCTTATCCCTTCCATTATAATATCTTTAATTTTTGTTTTGCCCCTGATGGAGTTCCTCAGCCTGCTGCTGGCCAAAGTTTTCCCTTCTGGAGGACAGCAAGCATCCAGTGGGTCTGTTGGAACCTCCCTTCCTCCTGTTTCTCTCCCAAAGGACAGTTCCACCACCTAGGGATAAGCATTTCTCTGAGAGAGGCCTTGGGCCTCTGAAGTGTTGCAAGGGGTTTGCCAGGTGTCTCTCAGGAGGCTTTTCAATCACTGGTGGAGCAAGTAGCTGTTGCTAGCCAGAGCTCCTCTCCACCTGCATTTCAGAGTACTGAAATGAGGCAGCTGATGAATGTTATTTTGGGTTTTTTTCAGATGTGTGGGATGGAAGACGAATGTGCTCCACCTTCAAATGCTGGTTCTAGATAAGAGACCTTACTTGAAAGGTTGCCCTGTGTGATGTGGAGAACTTTGATCCAAATTTCTTCCAAGGATCTGGTTTGTCCCAACAAGAGCAAACCCCAAGTGAACACTGCTTTGCTTTATTTTTGAGGATTCTAGTTTGACTGGTCAAAGAAACATGAGATCAGTTGCCTGTGTGATGTTTTCCACCCATCGGGAACGGGAGAAACTATCACACGGTTCATCTTTGGTACTCAGACCCTGCAGCCAAATTCTTGGCTGAGGTAAATTTATGGCAGTAAAAGAATCAGCTCATTGTTTCAAATTATCCTCTTTGGAGTTTCTCTATTGCTCAACATTGTCTTGTACTCTAGAAACTCTGGGATTTAAAACAAAAAGAAGTCATTACTGGTACTATTTTCTGTGCCTCTCAGGCTGTGCAGCTGGGTTGCCTTAGTTACCACCAATCCAACTGTGCAAGGGGAGGGAGAGGAGAGGCACATGAGAGATAATACATTTTTAAAACCTCCAATACTGTATGAAACAGTTTGTCTATAAATAATAAAATGAATTTAGGGTCTGGCATCCTGAAAAGGAAAAAAAAGGTTATATTATTCTACAGCCTAGATTTTCCAGCTCTCAGAAATGATAATGCATCTTTTCACTCAAGCACAGGACGTAGATTTAACACTTTCTTGCTTGAAGCTGAAAGCTGCCATCTATAGACTTTGGAATAAGTTGGAACTAAATATACCTTTAAGTGTGAAAAAGAGCAAAAATTTATGTATCTGGTTTTAGGAAAAATAATGATGGCCTGGAGTTTTAAGGGAATGTGGAAGAGCCCATATGAAGCATGGTGGGCTGTGGAACAAGCTTCATCAGCAGCCTGTGGTCTGCCACAGGATGTAAGTCCAGAAGGAAGCCAGGCTTGCCACTCTGGTGGAGCTGTTTGTTAATGTCTTCTTGCACCTTTGAGTAAACACATCTGGGTAACCGTTCTTCATCTGAGTGGGAAAGAAATAAAAAGAAGCAACAGCCATGGATTTTTTTTCCTTTGGGGAGAATCCTGGTGCCAGCAGCCCAGTCAGAGAGCTCTGCCTTGTCAGATCCCACCAGCATCAGGTCTAATTATTTGGAGGCTTCAGTTGTTATCAGAGAAGGTGTTTCCAGATGTGCCTATAGGAACCTAGTAGATAACTGCATTACCCTGTAACCCACACTGTCTTTGGGGAATGAGGAGGAAGCAAAAGAGAGATCAAAAGTGCCCTTCCATGTAGTTTTTCTCTTGGGGGAGGGAGGAAGCTGTCAGGGTGTCGAGTATGGAAAGATGAAGAGGTCTGTCTTCTACCACCACTGATAATTTTACCTTGGAGGGGGGTGTTTTTTTTGGTTTTGTGGGGGTTTTGGGTGGGTTTTTTTGTTTGGTTGTTGTTGTTGTTTTCTGCAGGATCATTTTCACTGTATCCTCTGCCTTACTGTGATGGGAAGGAGAGACAGGAAAGGGTAGGGTGGAAAAAAGTACATGGAGCCATTTTTGCTGTGGGAACAAAGGTTTGTTGGAATCGCATCTTCATTCAGTTTGCAGCTCTTTTTTCTCTGGCAATGCTGAACCAAAGATTTGTCTCAGTCAGGAATATATTAAGACTCTGGCACACTGTAATTTGGAATAGCTTCCCCATGGCTATGTTTCAAGGCTTATTGGGACTTCGTTATTGATACCAGCTTAAGGAAGTCCCGCTCTTCTCTTGGGTGGACACAGCTGGGAAGTGGATCAGGAAAAACACTTGGCACCAACATGGGGAACTGTAACTCAAGAGGAGTGTCTTGCACGTGGATAAAAACACCATGTAATTGTTAAGGCCAGGATTTTGTGACTCCTTTGAAAAACACCAAGTATGCATGGAGAGGCAGACCCACCACATAGATAAGGCCTCCAGGGATCTCAAGAGCACACCAGATATCAATGGAGAATATTGTGTGTTGTTTATATACATACTCTGAGGTTACATTCATGCTACCACAACTGGAGTGCTTTTCAGCCTCTCTGTGTGCACAGAAAAGTTGAGTGCCTGCCCCAGTTTCTTTAGTCAGCTGTTGAATATGCATCTAATTTTTGCAGTTAATTTGATCTCTGCTTGGCACAACATTTTGTCCAATCAGTTAACACTTTGGAAATCAAATTATTTTAATTCTGATTATCTTCAGCTTATGCAGCAGGCATACTCTAGGCCTAAAATTACTAATATGTACTCAATGATGAAAAAAAATGTGATACCTAGAAATATCAGATATCTCATATAAAGACTTATGCCATCATGCAGTGATGATGTGGTCTTTGATTAGTAATAGTTACTATTTATGTGATGCCTCTTAAACCAGAGCTAGTGCAGAAAGGCTGCAGATCTGTTTCCATTTACCAGCAATTTTCATCTCATATTATGTTTATGCAAAATAGAATGCGGCCAAAATCTCCAAACNGTGGTCTTTGATTAGTAATAGTTACTATTTATGTGATGCCTCTTAAACCAGAGCTAGTGCAGAAAGGCTGCAGATCTGTTTCCATTTACCAGCAATTTTCATCTCATATTATGTTTATGCAAAATAGAATGCGGCCAAAATGGACATGTAGAGCAAGCATCTTGTTTGCAAAGGTAGCAAGCAGTGAACTTGGTTATTCAGCACATTTGAAAGCCACTCTGCTGGTTTTAGGTAGCTGGGTATGGATGGTGAGAGACTAGCTACAGACACTCTGCTTTGGCTTGACAGGCATGTGAGACTTCGCAAAATGGATCAGGCATCAAATGTTCCCTGAGAACAGAGGGAGGTTGTCTTATTTATTTTCAGAGGTGTTTTTGCAGTGTTTTTTCTTTCATCAGAAAGCTAGTTTAAGAAATTGCAAATGTTCACACATTTGTCCTAAATAAAATACACACGTTTTCCTGACAGAAACACTTTCATCCTCAAAAACTCAATCTTGAATGAAAAAGGAGAGAGGAAACCAGAAAGAATAACAATGACAATAACAAGAAAAATAATAGTAGTATCCCATGCCAAACCCCCAAAGGTGTTTCCTCAGTTCTCTCTTTCTTCCACTTTTTAAAAAGGTTCTCCTAAATGACTTTTTCCCCCCCTCCAACTAACCACTTGTCCAAGGAAACTGCCTTTCATTTTTTTAGGTCACTACTGGTTATACCACTACCAAAGCAGCAGGGAGAAATTCTTAACAGTTTGTGAAGTTTTCTGAAGTGCTGTTTTAGTCATGGGGCTGCTGCCGCAGTGCCTTTGCTTGGATACAGTAATGCATTCCCATAAATTTGCAGTAAACACTGCTATTCCCTAGTCTGACAACCAACATGTGACGCAGGTTGTAAGAGTTTTAGCCCGAGACATGTGGCTTCTCTGGACCCTTCTTTGAGCAGGAATTCAAAATCCAGTGACTGACTATGCTGGTAAGAGGTGCTTCTTGAGCCAGATTAGAGGACGCTGGTCCAACCTTTATCTGGTAGAGCTGGGGTCCTTGCTCCAATTTGTTCTCTATTTGTTAGCACATGGGAAGGACTCGACAATCCTGACACCCAAATGCCACCACCCCAACACCTTCCCCAGTGTACTCATGCCCCTTTCCTCTCCCTGCCTGCCTGGGCAATCACAGCAATTCATTTTAGGGGTATTTTTTTCACAGAAGTAATGAAGGAAACTTGGACTGACCCCATATCATACGGTTGAGGAACTCTCCGAAGTTGTAGAAGGAGACGACGACGGCAAGGCTCCCGGCAAAAAAGGCTGCTAGCCCAGAGGGGCTGAACAAAGCAAAGAGAGGATATACCCACTCACCCGTTACAGAATAAATCCACAGGACCCTAGGCAAGGAAGGAGAGAAATTACCTTGGGTTAGGACCATTCTGTTAGAAGAACCACTTCAAAATTTCCAGCTCCTGAAGGGCTGAGTTATCAAAACAGACTTGATACAGAGAAAATAAGCTCGGCTGTCGATACATCTCCTCGGCACTTGGGCTATTTGCTGTGAAGCACACTTGAGCCAGTGCTAAATTAGATGTGTTTCAGTGCAGGCTGAAATGCATGCAATATTCTGCTGTCACCTTGGTGGCATTGGCTATTAACAGCAGTAAAAGCACAGTAAAATAGCAAGATGTTCAGGAACAGGGATGTGCACTTGGCTATGCTAAGTGAAGCTTATTCAAATAAGCCCTCACGTATGTTTGCTCTTCAGTTACAACAGCTTTTCAGCCCCTATCTAGATCCCCAGAGCCTGTGGAGATACAGAGCTGTTCCTCCCTGTCTCAATCCTTCTGCTGTTGACCACTGTTTTGAAGAGTAGAAAGAAGTTTTCAGGAGGTGAGAGGGCAAGGGGAATTCTCCAGCACCTTTTCTTTCATAAGAGGAGGAAAAGAAGAGGAATAGTTAGGTAGGAAATAGATGTGGTTGCTTCACCCTTTTGTGCCAGAACTGTTTGCAAAACGTGGTTTGGAAAAGAAGGAAAAGGAAGAGAATTAATATGCCTGCTTTATATGGTTTCTTTTCTTCTAATTGTGCCCTCCATTTCTGCCTTTTTTATTCTCAGAAACGATCTTGTAGTGCCTGTCAGTTCCTGGTAATATGTTCATTGTTTATGGCTCCTAAGGGTGGTTGGTAGAGAACTTAAGAATATAGAAGTGATCTTTATATATTAAGTATAGGAAAAACCTCCTTTTTTTTGTGAATAAAATTGTTTGTATTTGTATTGATTATGTAAAAGAATTTAAGAAATAGGGTAGGTCTTCATTGATTATTATCAGGACATACCATTTTAACAAGGGCAGCACTTCCCTAAAACAAATTTTTGGATCCAAATGGTCCTAAAAGGTTTAATTCTTTATTTTAAAAAACATATCTGAGGATTATGTCATACTTTCCACCACCAGTGCTAACATGGGAATGCAATTGCAATTATTCTGATGGCACCCAGCCTGCTACCTTATACCAAGCATCATGCCTCAAAGAGAAGTGATCAGTGGGCTGCCACACTATCCTGAAACTGTGTCTTGACACTGAGGAATGGGAGAATGCTAAGGAGGAAAATAAAAGGCTGAAAAGATGCTTCTTCCTTTCGCTAGTAGAAGAAGGAAGGAGTGGGGCATAAAAAGGTGATTTTGTCTGGCCTGTAAATTGAGATATACTAATCCTCACGTAAGGAATAGAGTGGAGAAATGGAGGGGATTGATAGTAGAGCTGCCTGGACTGAGCATGGAAATATTTAAATGTAGAGCCTCATTTTCATGATTCAAGATTCTTTCATCTAACAAACAGAGCTGTGAAACACCTAAGTAATTAAAAAAAAAAAAAAAATAGCCTGCAGGAAAGGCCCCTGAGAGGCTGAGCAGAAATACTGAAGTCCAGGTGCTAAGTGGAACCTGTGCAAATGTCAGCATGTGTTCTTCACTGCACAGGACTCCTCTTTTCCTATTGTGTTTCCAACAGTAAAACAGAGAGTGACAACCACCTTTCTTTTATATAACGAGGAATTAGATTATCTTGATGCAGTTTGGCCAGCTGCTGAGCCTCATATGAAGCTCTCCAACCTGTATCTTCAAACCCAAGTAAATGACTGTGCAGGGTGTTCAAAGCCACAGGGAAACCCTGCTCAGAGGCATGTGTCTGGTGCAAGGTGTAACAGGCTGCTCAGTTTCTCTGCTGCCTCAGAGGGACCAGTCACTTCTCAGGTAGTGACAGTTCAAGGAGAGGCTTGGAGGAAGGACTCTGTTGCTTGTGAAACATATGGTGGCCAAATGGGGCTATTAAATCACCAGGTTGCATCACCAACAGTAAAATATGTACGTGTGTTAAGATTTCAGTGCACAGGCCAGAGAATTTTTCTGTTGGTTGAAAGCTGTTGTCTGTGGTTTGCAGGGAAGCACGAAGTGAAGGCAGAAAGAAAGCAGGCAGGAGGTTCCTTTCTGATTTGGAAATGGTATTGACATCCTAATCTCTTTTATCCAGTCATCAGGACCCTGGCACAAAGGGGACAAGCACTCTAAGGGACCACCTTCCACTCAGGACCCTGGCAACACAATGCAGCACCAACTCACAGAAGATACTGGAAGGGCTCAAATGTGTTGATGCTTGTGTTGGACTTCATCCTTTGGTGTGGATTCAGGTCCTGATATGAGCCATGTCTCCTGAGGGATGAAATTGCTCAGCTCATAGGGATTTTAGGGGAAAGCATGACACACTACTGTAAGAGCCGTCTGGTTTCAAAGACAGTAAAATCCAAATGTTGGAAAAGCACTTTCCAAAGCAAGACAAAGCTGGCGTTAAGCAACTGGGTGAATCAGAACATAGAAAAGGAATTTAGGAAGCCTGGTCGTAATCCTGTTAGGCTCTGGACTGGATTAGAATAAATGGCTCCTAATTTGCTTATGTAATGTAGCAGTGAAGTCCCCTGCTTCCTCAGCCACTCTGATGGATTTCAAGTCACTCAAGTGTTTCATCTGAAGAGTTTATTTTCTATTTCAGATTTTCACTAACTGGGCTGAAGATGGTGTCTAGCTGAGAGGGAGAACTGGTGAGTAGGAATGGGAAGGATGGGTTTCCTCATAGTTCCAGTGACTTCTCAGAAGTCTTTGCACAAGGACAACTCACTTCCTCACTGACCAGTATCCTCTTGTTGCTATACGGGTGTCCTATAATCTCCACCCAAGAGCCTGGATGTTTCCTCAGCTCTGGAAAGCTGTATCACAGCACATCCTGAAATGATACAGACCCCTTCCTGAGTTGGGTCTCAATATAAGGCATCCTCTGAGAGCTTTGAAGTGTTGGCAGCTGCCCACAGTTACATGGAGCGTCAGAGCCTCCATATCCCAGCACTGCATCTGGGATACAATGAGCAAACCCACTCCAAGGGTGCATGACACACACAAAGCAGGTGGACAGATGGCTCTGAGCTGTGGGAGGTGCTGAGTAGATATAGTTTATTCTCTCAGGATCATTCTTCAACAGGTTGGGGATCAACTGGTGCATTGCTGGAAATGTGGGCAGTGTCCACTGGTGGAGTGGGAGGCAGTGGTGGGGCAGATGCCTCCTGGCTACCCACCAATTTGCACCTGGCTCCAAGTATTGGTTTCTGCCTCAAGTTTCTAAAACCAGCCATAAGTCCCTGCTGAACACTAAACTGAGTTTTACTCCTCTCCTGCTCCCATGGCCCCCAGACCTCCTTTTGGGATTTGGTGTTTTTGCAGTGAGCAAGACAGCGAGTGGAGGTAAATTTGATGGTAGTGGTAGAAATAAAAATTCCAGTCCAGAAGAAATTACTCAAATTATCCCTGAGTTTATGGCAATTTAATTACTTTCCTGTAAGAGGTCTCACAAGAGTAGGAGACACTATGTAAGGTCTCAGGACCTGTATTGTGTTTGAAGAAACCTGTCTTGCCTACATTTGGAAATAGTTTTCATGGGTCTCAGCTGAAGTTTAAATGATTTCTGCACAGAACAGACTGCTGTCTTCCATGTGTCCAGGCGGGGACTTTAGATCTAAAGTACAGCCTTTGGCCTTTTTTTACAAAGCAGATTACTTGAAGAAAAAATACTCAAATTCTTACCAACTGATATACAGAAAAGCGACAAGTCCCAGTAGGAACAATCCCTTCCTCTTTGCTGGGTAACGATGCGGCAAGGCGAAGATCTCCAGGAGAGCAAATGGCAATACAGCCGTGTGCTGAGGAAAGAACAGAGTCTGTCACTGACTGGTCACAGCGCCTCACCTTCAGTCATTGCTGATCCCAAAGTTCAGGCACCTGCTCAGGAGCAAGGAATTATTTAACAGCACTGAGTGTAATTGTATACAAATGTGCATGCTTCATTATTTACAAGAAGTACCCCTAGAGTAACAAGTACAAAACTTTTCTTGTTAATTTGATGTAAAAATGAGGTTTGCCTGCAGCATGATCTGTGTTTATAATAGGTGAGCTCTTCTTTTGTGTTTTGTAATGCAATAATTTTTTTATAATTCCCATTAGAGTACAAAAGATATTGAACTCTGTCATTATGTGCAGTTAAGGATGTCAGAAGAGCGCTCCTTGAACTCACTAAGCAATTGCTGAATTGCCTTCATGCTCTCTTCTAGTCATTATTGTATTTTATTTAGTGCCATTTATTACTTGCTCCAGTGCAACCTCAGCATGTTGTGCTTCCCTTTGTAAATGGAAAAATGGGGTTGTAAACATACAGGAAACTTCAGCTAGCTGTGACTGAAGGTGATGGAGGAATTTCAAACAAGCTTATACAAGAGTCAGAAAGGAGTTAAATTGATGGAGAAATGTGTTTTCTTCTCTACTTTTTTTCTTGTTGAAGAGTTTGAATTGAAGCTTCAGTTTCAAGGACTTTAATGATAACTGTCTGAGCGTGGAGGAGCACTGGGCAGACAGTTCGGTGGCAATGACCGTTTTGTGGTGAGGAGCTGCCTCCAAGAGGGATGCTCCTCACCATGGGGACATTGTGAGCATAGCAGAAAGCCTTCTGGGCTGAAATGTTAAATGACCAGTGCAGGGATTCATGGGATGCTAATGGCTCAAATTGTTGACTGATTTGTACCAATTTCAGAAAATAATTTGTCTGGGTGAAATTTCCCCACAAAAATTTCATATTCCCCATGCAAACAAACAATTACTTTGAATTGCAATACCTAGGACAGACAGATCAAACAATGTTGGGGAACAACACAGCAAAAACAACCAATGAAATGCAGCAGGAGAAAACTATAGCACCAGCTGTAGCTGATTAGTTGGTTAAATTTCTGCTAATTCAGTAAATAGTTTCATGGGTAGAGGGGGAGGTATGGGAGGAAGGCAACAGAGAAAGATAGATAGACTTTTAAATAGAAAAAAATGTCAAACTAAGGATTTTTTTGTCTTTTTCCCTAAAGGCATAACCTGTTGGATGTGTGGTATGAAGATTCCTCTTGCCCCAAGGAAATGGTTCTAACATTTTTCATGTACGTATTTTTCAGAAAATATGCTCAGTATCTGATATGGTAACATGGTGTCAAATTTATTGCTGTATGTTTATGCTATAGGTTGTGAAAAATACACATTAAATTCTTTAAATGCACATTGAGCTATAAACATCATGCATGAAAACAGTATTTAGCTATTTTTTTAAGAGACAGACATCCACTTTTGTCTGCTGCTTCCAAGTGAAGCTTCCCTGGAAGCTGAGTGTCCTTCCTCAGCCCTCTTATCACACCCAGGAGCTGCTATTCATACCTGGCTATCCTTCTATCAAAATAACCATTCCACCTCAGTTATCCTTTTTCAGAGAAAAGAGATAGAACATATTTCTTTGATGTTCCAGTTCCTCTCCCTCATTGGCACTGGGATTTTCTTCTGTTCTGTTTCACAAAGATATTCTTCAGCTCTACAACCTGCTTGGTTGATTGCAGAGGTCTCGTATCAGTACAAGTGATTCTTGGACTAATTTAACCAGAAAAATATCTTCAGTGCACACAGTTTTCATATATAATCCCTGTAACTGTCTTTTAGTCAGAAATCTCTGTGTTAAGCTGCTTTCCAATAGATTTTTAAAAGAGTTTATTTTCCATAGTTGAACAATAGTTTATCCTTGAACAAAACCCAAAATGCCCATGGCAAGGCAGCAGTGATGGAAAACCTGCACCTTGTCCTCATTTTTAGGCTTTAGCCTAAGCCTTTGGCTGGCATGCTTATTTAGAGCACCTCATTTTGACAGGTATTTTGGAGCATGCCCAGGAAAGAGCAGCACAAACAGACAGAAAGTATGAACAGGAAAGCAAGCAGCCCAGAGGCAAGCACTGAAATCATGAATGCACTGAATGTGTTGTTGCATCTAGAGAGGAAAGGAAACTGAGAAGTTTCAAAGGCTTAAGAGGTTGATGCAGTAATGACTGTGATGGGTGAGTGTTCCATATCCATGGTGTCCATGACCAGTGCTCCACAAGAGAGATGTAGCTTCGTGCTGGGAAGCACATGCGCTCCAGCAGCACGGGAACAACATGTGGACAGCAGGATGGGGTCACAGGGAGGGGCTGAGGGTGGTGAGGGGCAGCCTGCTGCTCCAACACACGGTGCAGTGGCACTGCTGCTGAGCAGCACACTGGTAGTGCCTGCAGAAGGTTGCTGGGAGATCTGCTTTTTAGTCTGTGTTGATTTAGAAAAGGCTGATATGCTTTACTACTCGTTTTTGTCAGGCTCCTCCACTTTTGTAGGAGTTAGAGAAAACACTCAAGGGGCTATAAATCAATAGAAGCTTGAATAGAAGCTTACTGGCAAAACTGGAAAATTTGGCTGCTTTTGGGAATAGCCAGGAGTTACTGAAAGCGGTAGGTTGAAATTTCTGCTCTTCCTGATTCGATGAGCTTTCCACTGCTTGTAAGAGTGTTTCTACTTCCAAGGACAGCAAAAGCATTCCAGGAGTGGGGCTGTCTGCCTCTTGTTTTGCAAACAGTTTCTTAAAGGTTTTGGAGCTATCCTGATTTGGAAAAACAAATGCAAAAAAAAGAAAAAAAAAAGAGAAAGAAATTTGTTGTGGCATAGGAAAGCTGCAGGCTGCTCTCTTCCCAAGTCCAGTGATGTCACTGGCCCATGACTGTGTGCTGTGTCTTCCATTCAAATAATTGTATTTTTTAAAATATACTTTGGCATGTATATTAACTAGACATGTTTTGGGGTTTTTTGTAGAGCCATTTAAATCTGCTGTGAAAATGCTTTGAGACAGATTTCTACAACAGTTCTCAGCTTCCTCAAGCACTCCCAGGATGATTTTTAAATTTTATTGTATTATTTTTCCTTTGTGGATATAAAGAGGTTTTTTCATTTTCCTCCTCTGCCCCCCAATTCCTTCTCATGTACACATACACCCCAGGCTCGTAAACATGTGGGAAAATCTTCCCTTGCACTTCTGCTATCCCAGAGTCTATTTCTGCCGGGGCAAATTTGTGCACTAAGAGTAAAATCACAGAGGAATTTCTATCGAATACCCGAGCAAGTTTATGACAGCAGATGCGTATTTGTAGAGCAGACACCAGGGGAATGTGTGGATGGCTACGGGGCGCAGAGCCTGCCCTCTGCCTACGACACACACTTGGCTTTCCACATGATTTCCCTCTCACAGCCGAGAGACGCTGACTTTGGCAACATCATTAGTGATAGACCATATATCATGGTTAATCATATTTGCTGAAAGGCTATAAAGGCTTCTCATACCCTTCTCTTAAAAAAAAAAAAGATTAAAAAAAGATGTATTTTCTCATCCGCATTATTTTTAGCCATAGGTCTCTGGTGGTGAGAAATATATTTTCAACCCTACTTAGCAGTGTTTCATATTCTTAAACTGATGTATGTCTGAGGAGCACAGTATTTGTATGGGGCCAAATTAAAATATACAGTTTTGCCTCTTCCTTTAAAGAAAACTTAATAATTGAGCTCAGATTGACACAGATCAAAACATTGGCAAAACTTGCTGGAAACAGTGACTCATTTTTTATTTCAATTAACAGTTTCTCAGTTTCGCATATAAACAGTGAAACTGTCAAAAATAATTATCACAGAGGGAGGGAAAAAAATCCTATTTCACTCCAAGGTAAGGAAAACAGGCTAAAACAATAGCTGTGTGTACTGATCAGGCTATCAATGAACCAAACTGAATCAGAGAGCTTTTCTCTACTCTTGGCAGGAATCCTGTTGGTACTTATTTTTATGTTCTTTGAAATATTAATGTATTTATTTGTCTAACAACCTCTGTTTGTTGAGGAAAGCTTTCAGCTTACAGATTTTGCAAGAACAGAATTTTTTAAAATTTCTTTCTATAGTGAAGAGATAAAAGTGATGGGACTTTCAAAATTATCAGAGACATTTAGTTCACTAATCGCACTTTTAGGCTGAATTCTGCTTCCAAACATTCAATTATAAAATCCTTTGTGTTTCTTTTTGGCAGTCATTATGGTTTTCCAGTTGATTTTAGTTTCTTTGAGTCTTTCCTGAAAAATTCAGGTGAATCTGAACTAGTTATAAAATTGCAAATTTCTTTTTGTTGCTCATACAAACTCTGGCATATGAATACAGGGGGAAGAAAGTTTCTTAAACATATGCTGAACTTTATCTGAAATATTGGCACGTTAACTTATCTCCTGCAGACAAGAACATTCCCCTGCTTCTTTACTTTTTGTTTCCTACGCTGTGTTGTATGTTTCCCAGGATACGTTTCAGGTTCACGAGTTTAAACTGAGATAAATAGTCCTCTCTGAATGTTATTTCCAGTGTTTCTAAGACCATATGGAATTTTTACTTCCCGTATTTTGAGTAATTTGTGTATTTATTTAACGCCGTATCCTCGTTTTGCCGTTGAGAATTCAAGTAAGAGCGAGCTTCCTGGGGCTGAGAAGACAGGGTTGGGTAGAGTTTGTGCTCAGCTGCAGGCTCCAGCCTAGGCTGGGTTTGGAGCCCATGAATAATCTCCCCAGAGCTGCTGAGATCACTTGTGCTCCTGCCGCGTGTGTCGCAGTTGACTCGGCGTGACCTTGTTTGACTCCAGCGCGAAGGAAACGATGATGCCTCGGTTGACCAGAGCTGTTTGTTTCTAATTCGGCTGCATTTACATACCCGCCATGTCTGCTTTCCATTAACGTGTGAGACTTTAGGGAGGGATCTTTTCACAAACAGTTACCACTGGCCAAACTAAACTCCATGGGGCACAGTTGGAGACCATCGAGTGCTTTTGAAAAACTGCCTGTGTTTCTCCTTTCAGACCAATTCCCCTCAGGGCTTGTGTGCTGACAACCAGTCGTGGCCAATATGCATACTTCTCTCTTCCCCATCGGCATGTTACTGCAAAGGAAAAGGAAAAACCCACTTTGGTGTTGCCTTATGAGCCTCATAAGCCCGTGTTCATTGGTTGTCCCTTGAGGTGTTTACTCAGATACTCAGCTCTTTGTTGGGAAATGTCCTCTTGTCTATGGAAATTTCCTTCAGTTGGATGATTTCATGAACAATTACAGCCTGTGTTATCTGAGCATAATAAAACTAAATGGCTTCCTGTCACCATAACCTCTGTTTAGTTTTATACTCATAATTTTCCAAATCTCTGTATGGTCTCTCCTTTCCTGACTTAATTTTGGAACAAATTCACTCTTTTGATTTATTTTGCTATTATTTTGCCTCTGTTCAAATGCCTCCTTCAGAATTTTCTTTTGCAATCTCTCCCTATACATTTTTCTTCCTCTCTTAACCTCTCTTTATTTTTCAGAGTGGAAAGGGCTTAAGCATTATTGTTCATTTTATTTCTTTAACTGGTACCTTGCCATGTTTAGTTGAAGAAATAGTTCTCTCTTAGGGTTGCTACACGTCTTTTATATTTCCAACCATCAGTGCGTTTTCAGGGAACCACAGATTTATTTTATAGATAGAGCAGGAGGCACAGGGAGTCCTGTTACTGAGCAGGCGTGGTGGCAGATTAGTGAGGAAGCTATTTCTCAATTTAATTCCAGCAGCATTCCTCTCTGAACCATCAGCTGCTATCTGTTTCTGCCCTTTCCAGCTCCACTCATGCTCACCTGTAAAGCAACATTCATATTTTTTTCTTAGATGTGTAGGTAGTTTGGGAGTGTTATCATGAAAAATGGGTGAAACATTAGACCAATTGTATGATCAAAGGTAAAAGAGCTTCAGAGATAAAATTTCTTCCCTGCACACATGCATTTTTGGGAATAAGGCCCTGGCTGAATATCCTATTGCTTACTAGCAAATGTTTTGTCTCAATGTCAGTGCCAGAATTTTAATTGCCTTTCTCCCTGACATCAGATATGTAGTCTAAGAAACTGATGTTGCACTGCAGCTGGAGGCTGACATGAGACTGAAGTGACACATCCTTTGCCGTGGAATATTTGTCTCCAGCTGTTCCTTTTTGGGGTGGGTTACAGAGACTGCACCTGTGCACGCTGGGGTAGCAGCAGCCCAGGAGGATTCCCTGCCATAACATTTGTCTGTGAAACACATACTTTCTCCCCGAGGAAATGGGCTTATGTCAACAAAAATGGAAACTTCAAAAAAAAAATCTGTGTAGTGCTGTGAAAAGCAAAGTATCTTTGCTCTTAAAATGTGTGGCGTGATTAATTTTGTGTGCCATATTCCTCACACACAAATTCTTCTTCTTTTGCCAAAAGCTGAATGTAATTGGCAGCCTGTGAATGTCCATAGTTGCCAGACAGCTTAAAATTGAGATACTGTGAAATGCAAACAAATGGAAATGTTTCTCCCTTGTGTAAATATGCAAGAATTATTAAGCTTTAAATACCACTTGCAAAGAGAATCGTTTAAGATGGTCAAAGATGAACCTGAGGTTGTTCTCGTGTACATACCTGGAGTAGAAGTCCAGTTTGAGCAGCCTGGATAAGAGAGTTCTACCCTAAAAACTGAATTTACACCCCCATTTTTGGTTAATGATGCAGCAGCTTCCTAAAATAGCTATAGTAAGATATAATCCTCCACATAGATACCCTCACATGAGAATAAGAGTAATTTATATGAATATAACTTACATTTTTTCCAGATGGAAGTAAATCACACTGATCCAAAATACCATTTCTGTTCATGTAGGTGTGTCCACCCTGGGGAAGGTGAGGTTTAGCAAGGTAGGCAGAGCACAAGCAGCTTGTGTATACCAAGAAGCTCCAAGATGAGAGGGGACATAGTGAGTCTTGCTGATATTCTTACTGTCAGGACATCAGTGGCCTGCTTCAGTGAAGGAAAATTACTTGTATGCACCTTGCTTGTTCTTGCACTGTCTTGCATTTTCTTTTTGTATTTTCAGGTACATCTTAGCCACAATAGGGCAAAGTGCAAAGGAGCTTCAGAAACTCAGGCAATGGGGGATCTGTTGTCATCTTTGCTGAAAGTCTGCCAGGTAAGAGATGTTTTTATTCTGAGTCTCCATTTACCTTCCTTCCTTGTCTATTCTCAGCTTTTGAGCTTATAAAATTTTCTGAACATGCACAATTCATAACCATGTGTCAGTAGAGTGCCCAGGAAACTGAAATGCTGGCTTTTGTAAAGGTGAAAGGGTAACACAGCTACAGAGTAAATTAGAAAAAGAGGTGGCCAAACTCAGCTTAGCTGCAGCCTGAAAATAAAGAAAATTGTACTTTTTAGAAGTACTGTGCTTATAGACTGAAAATATAAATCTTCTTTTACAAAACTGCAATTGTACCATTGCCATTTTTTGTGAACACATCTGCTGAACATTTATATGTATCTTTTGTTATAGATCAAAATGTTTTTGAGTTATCTCTTCTGACCCAGCAATGCCCCACTTTACTTAACATTCAATTCTGCCAGAGCCTTCAAAGTGTAGTGTTCCCCAATACTGCCATTAAGTTGAATAATACATGCATATGGTTTAATCCAAGCTGTCTCCAGCAGTTAGTCTCCTTCTGGAGAGTATCCAGATGTTGCTTGAAAAGAGATGACTGGGAAAGAAATAAACAAATTCACTTGATGAATTGGCCAGCGTATTTTTGTCTCAGCCATCTTCCACTTCAAAACTCTTGTTCAAATAAAATAATTGTGCTTGAGACATAAGTAGAGTGGACTTTTTTCATCCCCAAAGCTCAAGGTTTTGTATAAAGATGGTAAAATATAATTATCCCAGGCAAACAGAAACGGAAACTGAGGCCTGGCCTTTGGGCTAAAGACAGTAGAAAAGCAAAGAGAGAAACCTAGATAGTCCAGAATATTTGGGCCCTTTCAAATATGAGCAAAATTCCTTTCTACATTAACCATCAAACAAAATGTTTCTGCTCAGAGTGCAAAAACGTGGCTAAACTGCAGCGCTCACTCTGCAGCTCTGGGCTACCAGGTGGGCAACAACAACTCTTACCCACTGTAAGAGCAGGCCATGAGGAAAAAAATGGTTATTCATTTCTGCAAGGAAGGTGCTGCAGCATCACTGCAAAGCCAAGGAGCTCAGTATTCTTGAAGTGGTTTTGCATGGTTATTTTTTAGGTTCACTCTCCAGTTACATAACAACATATGCTTTCCCTATTTACAACATTAAAATAGACCAAAATTTAAAAAAAAGTACTCCCACTGCAAATGATATGGCACTGATGCTTACTACTGAGACACCCATGTCTGTCTCCTCCAATGCCAGCTACATGCTGCCTCAATCTGTCATGAAATGCCCGTAATCTCAGAGCTGTGATGTAATAGCAATATGCAAGGAAATGAACCCAAAGAAAAAGTGTCTGCTTGGCAATTAGAACTTGGAGATCGTCCCTTAAAGTGTTGGTACATCCCTGAACTCCCTAGGGTTTCCAGCAGATATTTTGTGTTGGAAGAAAGAAATGTCTCAGCTAAGCCTGAAGGCACCTGTTGGAAGATGTTCTAAAACACAAGGATTGTCGATAGCAGGGATCTGTCTATGCTGGTGGCAGATGTTTTATGCTTGATAGTGACTGGAAGGAAAATTTCCTACCCAGAAACTGTCAAGCACAAGATGTCTGCAGTGTATTAAGAGCTTTAGAAATAAAATACCAGGTTGTGATAGAGGTTTGCTTTATGTGAAGTTTCTCTCTCGTCAAAATAACTTTCAGGAAGAATTGTTTTTCCTTTTTTAACACCTGTTTTTTGACATTTCTGATATAGAAAAGCTTTTTGTTGTAGTCAAAATGACTCTGTTATGAAATGTAGATGTAGGTAGGGTAAGAAGTTATAACTGATATGTTTGAGGGGTTCCTGCAGAGAGTTCTTGCACATGAAATAAAAATATATGCCCTAACACCTCTCAATCTTCCCATGTCATAAACAAATGTGGAAATGGAAAGGGCAAATTCTCAGCTGTGAGATGGGATTAAAACAAGCAGCAAAGCCTATCTCCTCTGAGCTCCACTTTGTGCAACCCCCCCCCCACCCCTTGCCCAGCACCTCCATCACTGTGAGCATTTTACACCAGTTGCCCATACTAAGTCCTGCATGTGAAACCAGCATGATGCTGAGGACTTGAAGAATCTTTCATTTTGTTGGATGATGGTTTTCAGAAAGAGCAGTGCCCTTCTGCACCTGTGCAGAGGTTTGGGCAGCCACAGAAAGGTCCTGGTGGAAATGAATGGGTGGGCAGAGAGCAGGTGAAGAGGTTAAAAGTGCACGATGGCTGTGGTTTACCACTCGGGTATCGGCAATGCGGACATGTCTCTGTGTGTTTGGATTCCAGTCGCACGACTCCGAATGCGCCTCTCTAAATCAAGGGGCTGCTCAAACCTCGAGCAACTCTCCTCAGCCAGACACCCCTAACCCTCCCACATTTACCTTCAACACTCACTGGGACTGCTGCAGTGGATGGCAAGGCACTGTTCTTAAGAAATGAAGTCTGGAGAGAAATGAGTCTTCTATGAGATTATTTCATACTTTTTGGCTTCTCTGCTTCAGCCTAAGTGCTGAACCTCTCCCTTCTCTCCCACTTCCCATTCGCCTCATGAGGCCTCCCTGACCTTGCAATCCACCCACAGTTTCCATGTTACTGTCAGCCTCCTTTCACTTGACTGATGAGAAATATGTGATTATTCAACACATCATAAAAACGGCCAGAGCAAATGAAGGGGAAATCTGGAATGTATTTATAGAAAATCTGTAAACAATCATTGCAATCCAGCTATTCAAAGCTATGCACACATTAGCTTATTAGCTGCAGAGCTGTCAGATTCTCTTTTGTTATTTCACCTTTTTCAAAAATTAAGGGCTGCTTAGTTACACTCACAGCCATTTTGTATTTCAGAGACTTCTGTTAGCAGACACAATTTCTTTTTTGAGCTACAATAAGTCAGATTTTCTTTCCTTATGACTACACATCATTTCATTGACTTCAGAGGTTTGACAAGCACCGATTCACTGACGTTCCTTGTGTGCTAAAAGGCTTCTTGAGGCAGCTTCAAGCACATGCATCTGATTGCTGTGTACAGCTCAACATCAGATTCAGATGAGCAGGAAGGAGGAGGTGAGAACGGAAAAGCTGTGAAGCTCTTCTGGAAAACGGCACAATGCAATGGTGGGGCACACGGTGCAAAGTCTCCCTTTTCTCTGCAAGAGGCTGAGGTGTTTCTTACTCACCATAGCGTGATTTAACCAGAGCGGGATGACTCGATCAAGGCTTTTGGGGTAAACCAGCTCCCGGTTGTAGGTATAAAGTGTCCAAAAGGATATACACACAAACTGGAACCAAAATGCAAAATGAAAGAAATTTAAAAATGGAAGACAAACATGACTGATAGGATTTGGTTACTGCTTTCATTTCTGAGAAGGTAAAACATTGGCATGGTTTCTTACGTAAAAAATGATGACATTGCCAGATAAACTCATGTTATCTCACATTTACTCTGAGATGCAGTGTGCTGTGTTGATACTGAGAGAAAAAAAATCCTGCTTTATAAACTGCCAACACTGACATTTTCTGTGGAATCCGAGATTAGCTTCTGCTTTTTTTTTTTTTCCTCTTTCCCTTTCTCTTTGCAGATGGGATCTTTCGATGGTCAAGAAGTTCTCCTCAAGGGACTATCTGTCAAGCCTTTGTTTTGCTCAGTAACAAAGTAAAAACAGATCTTGATAAGGCAGTTCACATAAACTCACCCTTTACCTTCACAATTCATAAGCCTAATTTCTAAACTGCTGGTGAAAGCTGCACACTCTGGACACCCATTTTTTCCCCAACAGGGCAGGAATTACAGCAGGACAACTTAACCGGAGGAAATGATCCCTGGTATCAGTTACTGATACCTGGAAGCTGATTTGCAATTTTTGGCCCGGCTTTGTATTGGAGCACACTTTGTGCTTGAGGTTGGAAATCAGGGGTGTGAAACGCTGGAAGGGTGAGACTGTGCCACTGTCCTGCGGGCATGGTGAGGATGCCTGGGGGGATATGAGAGCAGCATGGTGAACACTGCTGTGCAGGGAAGATAATTAGCCAGTCTCTCTGCCTCCATCCCTGGCAGGGCTTTTTTATCGAGCCAGCTAGCTGAGCTGCTTGTGGGCCATGTTTAAGCAGTGCTTCTCAGCCCTCTGAGATTCAGCAGTGTCTGCAGGCATCACTCTCACAGAGCATACCTACAAGTATAAATAACCCATCAGCTCCTGTCCAACCTACAGCATTTTGATAAACAGCATTGTCTGTGAGGGAGTAGGTGATCCATGATGAATCTGACGTAGGCTGTGACTATAATTATTTTTCCATGAATCTGTTTCTCTCCAGTGCTTATTTAAAGCTACTCTGGCATCAAAGAAGGAGATGTGAAGTTTTGCTGCCTCTTAGGTACCCTCTCATGTCCTCCTGAGCTGCGCTGCCCTTTAGAGAAAAGCCCTAAGTTGATAAATCCATAGCTATTTGGACCATGAGATTAACTGCAAGGTTACACCTCATTTGCCCTTTGGGGTCAATCTGTGTCCATTTGAGGACAGCAACCCTAATGTTTGTGCAAGAGGCTTTGCTCTCAACCACAACAGGCTCAGCACTATTTCTTCTTCTAAATGGTCCAAATCCATTGCAAATTCAATGGTAAAAGAAGGCCCTTAATTCTTATCTATTTTATACACATGCTTTTGGTACTATACACTCCTGATCATTTTTGCAAACGTTATTTTCACATACAGAGACAAAGGATACTTACTGTGGACACTGGGAAAGCCAGGACACTGAAAAGAAGGTCTCTGCTGGAAATTACGCACTTAGCACATCGCAGTTTCTTAATTAGTCTCAACACATCAGCCAGGAAGGACACCCCATAGAAGACAGCCTGCAAAACCTAAAGTAATTACACCTAATGAGGGAAACTCATCCAACTTTCATTAGCATGTTCCTCAATGAAATCTGTTCTTGCTCTTCAGGGAGCTGTTTTGTTTGTGAGCTGCAAGCTTGTGTGAGGGAAATAGCTGTTGGCTAAATCTCTTTTACTAACCCAAACTGATTAAATGAAGTTGGTCAGGAGATAACTTTAATAGTATCCCAGTTAATAGACTAAACAGAGATGCATGATGTGATTCAGATGGGTGAAGTGAAGGGGCATGTTGAAAGCCAGCTCCAAGACACTTCCTATGTTAATGGTTTACCACGGGATGTATCTGAGCAGGAGAGAACAAATTATGCCACGACATGTTTCCTGCAAAGCAATTGCTAGATAGCTTTTCCCACTATTTAGCTAACACAGGTTCTTCTTTCTAGGGACTCACAGTGAAGTTGATCTCAGAGTCAAGTAGTTCAACATGATCAAAGAGGTGAGAATTAGGTGCAGAAGTTACAGAAACAGAACCTCTTTTGCTGAACTCAAAGGGATTCGAGAAAGGATTTCAAGAGCTTAGAAGCAAAGATCCAGACTTCATCAACCAAAACTGAAGTTTTATTAAAGTTTAAATGAAACTATTTATAACTAATGAATTTTAGGGTTGGGCTTTGGTTTGAGTTTTTTTCTTTCTTTCTTTAAATCATTTATATGTAGTGAGGGTGGGATTTGGGGGAGGACACTAGGAGGGTTTGGTGAAGAATTAGGCAAGTGCGCAGTGACAAAACAGAGCTCTCCAAATTATATGTGAAATTATCATGGTTTAAACCAATACTGCTTTACGAATTGCTTCATTTTCTCCCCTAACACTACACAGCTGATCAAGATGAACCCAATTTGTCAGACACGTAAAGGCAGAATAGAACCTTGCAGAAAAATACTTCTCCCACTGTCTTGCATTTAGCACTGAGTCAGTTCAGTTCACTGAACTTGTGGGGTGACCTCTTCTTTTTAAGGCTAGGTTGTCCTAGAGTGATGCAATATGGGAAATGCAGCCTACTGCAAACACTGGATCCGCTAGTGATGCTTAAATGGAAAGAGGGCTACAGCTTTCAGGATGAGATCTCTTTTGCCATGATCTTACTCTGAATCAGATATTTATTTAGAGCAAAGTCTCTGAAGTTGTGGCTGGTTACTTCATCAGTTTCTGAAGAAGCTGAAAAGGGTGGTGCTTGGGAGGGGACAGGATTAGTGCAATGTTTTTCCAGCAGAAATTCCTTTATTATCAAAATATATGAGGGGAGGAGGGGACTATGATTTCACCATGCCTGTTGTCAAGCAAGGGCCTCTGCAAGCTTTAGTTTCCAGAGACTGAGTCTTCCTGGGCAACAAAATGACCACAGTTTGCAGTTATCTACAAACATCCCCAAACATTTTGTTTCTTCCCAGCACAGGGAAAAGATACACTCTTCCTTCCCTATCCTTCCCACAGTCCAGAGAGCCAGGACAGTAGGTACCACTGTTGGATTGTCCCTCTCCCTGTGCAGACTCACAGCAGGGGAGGTAGGGAGGTGCTGTCACAGGCCAGGTAACTGGCCCAGGGTCACCCAGAACCAGCTATCAGAGGTCGTGCATCACCCAGTTCAGCAGCAAAGCCCCATGTTTCCTATCAAGGCTTAGGGTGAACAGACGTATTTTTACATTAAAAAAAAAAACCCAAACAAACCAAAAACCCACCAAAAAAACCCCAAACAAACAAACAAAAACCACAAAAAAAAACAAACCTACAAACAAACAAACAAACAAACAACAAACAAACAAACAAAAAAAAAAAAAAAAACAAAAACAAAAACAAAAACCCAAACCCAAGCAACTTCATCAGAACCCA
>VZRX01005882.1:0-18397 GCA_013398075.1 Notiomystis cincta | reverse complement strand
GAGGGCTCTGATTTTGGGGAGGGGTCCCTCTCTCTCCTGGTGCGGGTCTGGAGTTTGGGGGCTGCAGTTTGAGGGGCGCTGTGGGAGTTTGAGGTGGCTCCTGGGTGTGGGAGGGAGAAAGGGACTGAGATTTGACAGGAATTATTTTGAGGGAGGGACTCACAGCGCTGGGGGGGAGCTGAAACCCCCCTGAGCTGTGGCTGCCACATCCCGAAGGGCTCTGGCAGGGCTGGATCCAGCAGGACCAAAGGCTCCTGCAGGGTGTGGGCTGGGAAACACGGGATTGCTGCCCTCAAAAAGGGGCTCCCCTGCTCTCCCAGGGACCTTTCCCTCTCTCGGGGGATTCCTGACTGCTCAGGTCAGCGCTGCAATCCCCCAGGGAGTTTAACCCTTACCCTGGACCAAGGAAAAACTGCTTTAGGTGTGGGAGGGGGAGCCTTGTGGAGGATCTCAGTGCTCGCTGCCCCTCAGTCCAGCTGGAATCCAGCAGCTCCTGCCGTGGTTTCCCACATGGATCAGGTCGTGGCGCATTCCTGGGCTGACGGGGGTGCCTCCCATGGCACGGAGGGATTGCAAGTGTGCCCGGGCAGGAGCCCTTTGGGGTGGAGCCTGCTGGGGCAGGGTGGACCTGGGAGGATCCTGGTGCTGCCAGGGAAAGGCTGCAGGGCTGAAACCTCGTGTGGAGCTGCTGCTGTGGGAGTGCAGCTCCTGGTCTGTGTGACCAGCACTGGCTCTGTTGTGTGGGGAGGAAACTGGGAAGGAAGAGCTGCTTTGGCTGGGATTTGGAGGAGTCAGAGCTTCAAACCCACGTCCAGGGACTGGCCTGGAACACGTGGCTGATTTTCAGGTCGAACAGGTGAACATCCAAGAGCTGTGCCCAAAAGAGCTGGGCTTTTCCCAGATTCCTCCCCCAGCACAAAGGCTGGGCCATGGATTGAATGTTTTTCTGCTGAGGTGGGGGCGACTCCTGTCAAGGAGAAACAGTCCTGGGGAAACTGAGGCACTTTGGGATTGTCCAGCACCAGTTCCTGTGGTCGCAGGGTTTGGTCACAGACCCTGCCAGAGCTCCAGGAGGGTTTGGAGAGAACTCTCAGTGCCAGGGTGGCGTCGTTGGGGTGCCTGTGCAGGGCCAAGGGCTGGACTTGGCCACCCCGTGGCTCCTTCAAATTCCTTGCTCTGTTTCACACCATCCCACGACTCCTTCACATTCCCTGCTCCTTTCCACGCAGCCCCATGGTTCCTTCAAATTCTCTGCTCCATTCCACGTGAGCCCCCTTCAAGTTCCCTGCTCCATTTGACACCGCCCCATGGTTCCTTCAAATTGTCTGCTCCATTTGACACCACCCCATGGTTCCTTCAAATTCCCTGCTCCATTTGACACCACCCCATGGTTCCTTCAAATTCCCTGCTCCATTCCACGTGAGCCCGTGGTTCCTTCACATTCCCTGCTCCATTTGACACCACCTCGTGGTTCCTTCAAATCCCCTGCTCTGTTTCACACCACTCCACGTCTCCTTCACATTCCCTGCTCCATTTGACACCACCCCACGGTTCCTTCAAATTGTCTGCTCCATTCCATGCAGCCCCACAACTCCTCCAAATTCCCTGCTCCGTTCCACGTGACCCCATGGCTTCTTCACATTCCCTGCTCCGTTCCACACCACCCCACAACTCCTTCAAATTCCCCGCTCCCTCCCGCGCCTTCTGACGCCTCTCCCTCCCTCGCTGCCCCCTGCAGAGCACAGCCCATGTGTGTCACCATGCCGGGCCCGGGCCCCGCCAGCCTCCCCCCGGAGGAGCGCGTGCGGCGGCTGATCCAGGCGGGGAGCAGCGTGGAGGTGAGCGAGGACATCCCCCCGCGGCGCTACTTTCGCTCGGGCGTGGAGATGCTGCGCATGGCCACGGTGTACCGCGAGGAGGGCAACATCGAGCACGCCTTCATCCTCTACAACAAGTACATCACGTAAGGGAGGCGCCGCCCCGGGTCCTGGGCTTGGGGCGGGGCGTGCGGAGTCTCAGCGGGGTGGGAGAGGTCCAGGAGGCTGTTCTGGGCAGGGCTCTGCTCCCCGGTCTCACGGTGGTGGGGCTGACCAGGTGTAGGGAAGGTGTGAGGCACTGTTCATGAAAGTTCCCAGAATCCAGAATGCCAGAGTAGTTTGGCTTGGAGATCAACCAGTCCAACCCCTGTCCAGGTGAACAGGTGGCACAGGAGCACTTCCAGGTGGGTTTGGGATGTTTCCAGAAAGGGAGACTCCAGGCCCTTCCTGGGCAGCTGCGAGGTCTCAGTGGGGTGGGACTCAGGAGGTGTAGGGAAGGTGTGAGGCACTGTTCATGAAAGTTCCCAGAATCCAGAATGCCAGAGTAGTTTGGCTTGGAGATCAACCAGTCCAACCCCTGTCCAGGTGAACAGGTGGCACAGGAGCACTTCCAGGGGGGTTTGGGATGTTTCCAGAAAGGGGCACTCCAGGCTCTTCCTGGGCAGCTGTTCCAGGGCTCTGCCACCCTCCATGGAAAGAATTTCTGCCTCCTGTTGAGGTGGAACTTCTGGTGGTTTGGTTCATGGCCACACTCCTTGTGCTGTCACTGGGCAGCAGTGGAAGGAGTCTGGCACCACCCTCTGACAGCCCTTGGAGACACTGGTGGGTGTGGGAATGAGATTCCCTTCGGAACCAGGCTGATCTTGGAGTGCTCTGTCCCTCTGGAGACTCCTGTCAGCAGCAGAGAGATTTTGCCTGCCTGTAACTCAAACTTTGCAGGTGTTTCATCACCTAAATTGGCCTCAACTTATCTGTAGGTTGGCTGTGACATCCCAGGGCTGGGTGGGGATCCGTGGTCAGGGACTTTTGTACCCAATATCTACCTGGAAGGATGGAGGCTGGGTTGTGGTGTGGCTAATAAACCACCCTCAGAGGAGAAGCCTGTTTTCCTCTGAGCTTCCTACAGCCTTTCACAGCAAGAGGTCAGTTCCCCCTCCAGGAGCAGGGACCACTCAGGAATTTATTTTTACACCTCAGGAGCATAATCCAGCCCCCTCAAACAGAGCCTGTTGGTGTTTAAAGGGATGCAAACTGATCCAAACACCACAGTGTCCTGTTCCTGTAGGGTTTTGTCCCCTAAACGTGTCCCTCCTGTTCCCCCCGGTGCCACTGGTGTGCTCTGTGCTGTGCCCACTCTCCCCACTCACCCAAAATAGGGTTGGCATCTCCGTGGGCATTTCCCCTCCCTGCCCCCGTGTGCAGGGCTCCTGCCCCTTCAATCCCAACACATTTTTCTCTGATTAGCTTTGCTCCCCGCCTTGCACTTCCTGAGCTTTTATGGGCATGGTGGTGAGGGCCCTGCGAGGCTGCCCGGGGAGCTGGGAAGTGTAAAACCTTCGGGAAGGTTTCCAGGCCGGTTACGCAGCTGGGCCCGAAGGAGAAACTTTTTAACTAAACAAATGAACTCGAGTCTGTTTCATTGTAGCAGCGAGAGGTGTTGCCTTGTGTTTCCCGCAGCTTGCAAACGCTCCTGGCATTTCCAGCCTGGCTGCTGCGCTGCCGGGAGGGTGGAAAACCTTCCCTTGGTGGGATTTCTCCAGTGCTGACAACGTGAGCTCCTGCCCAAAGATAGGAGCTCAATGCCACTGTCATTTCTTCCAGTGGAGATGGGAAGCTGGAGCTCATGCAGTGGGTTTGGTGTTTTCTAGATGTCCTGATCCAGAGGGCAGGGGGAGCCACTGGAGCCTCTCATGGATTTGCTCTGCTCTCATTTTCTAGGAAAGAGGGAGCTGGGGGTGTTCAGCCTGGAGAAGGAAAAGCTCTGGGAATACCTAGAGCCCCATCCAGTGCCTAAAGAGGGGTTATAAAAAGGAGGGAGAGGGACTTTTTATACAGGCAGAGAGTGCCAGGCCAAGGGGGGGGGTGGTTTTAAACTGACAGAGGGCAGGGATAGATGGAATACTGGGAAGGAATTCCCAGTTCTGGGGAAGGGCTGGGATGGAATTCCCAGAGAAGCTGTGGCACCCTGGATCCCTGGAAATGTCCCTGGCAAGGGTGGCACTGGCTGAGCTCTGAGGTCCCACCCAAGCCATTCCATGATTCCCTGACTGTCCCCAGGACTTTTAACACGTGTCTTGTCACCTTGCAAGTCTTTCCTCGCCTGAGCACTGATCCGAGTGGGTGTTTTCCAGGAACCACTCGGCTTAGTCTGGCAGAGCCAAATCAGAAGGACAAAAAGTAATAAGACACAACTTTTCTGTAGTCTTGGGGCTCCTTGGTTTGCTTGGATCAGCTCCAGGGACTCGTGGAGGTGTCACTCGAGAGCCACCAGCTTGGCCTGGGCACCGGAGCTGTGCTTAAAAATAGCCCTGGCTGTGGCTGCTCGGTGCCAAACATCTGCTGCTGCATCGGGCTCAGGAGCAGGCAGAGCTTTGAACCAGCCCAAACTCCAGGCCAAGGGAGCTTTTGGTCTTGCCAGGCCTCAGCAGGGCTGTCCCTGAGGAACAGGAGTTATCCCAGCCCTTGCTCTGCCCCAGCCCAGCCCACCACTGCTGCTCTTGCCCCGGAGTTTTCCTCTGGCTGCCTGAGCCCTCCTCTCATCCTCCTGCCCACTTTTTTCTCCACTTCCTGACTTGTGGAAACCCAGCTGTCTCTGCTGGTTTTTCCATCCTGCCCAGGCCAGCATCTGCTCTTAATCCTTCCTAATTAATCCCTTCCATTTTAATCTACGAGCTGTTGGCAGCGCTCGGGGCCTTGTTGTGTCTCCTCAGCACAGTGACCTACTTCACACCCCCAGCTGGGAGCAGGGACCTCACTGGGGGTTTGGGAGGGAGCCACGGCCTCTCCACAGCTCCAGGCTGTGCCCTGGCTGTGCTGAGCCTGCATCCTCACCAGGAGCATTCCGGGAAGGAAAAAGTCCTTCCCCGTCCCTGAGGGCTTGGAGCAGCTGGGTTTGTTTATTGCACACACAGAGGTTTCTCAGACTTTCTGTGCCCCCTGAGTTTTTCCTGCTCAGCTTCACTTGGTTGGTCTGTGCTGCTCTCTGTGGCACAGTCTAGTCCTTTATTCCCTTATTCCTTGTGCCTGGGCAGGAGGCTGCTCTCCAAAGGAGCTGGAACATCCCCCTGTGGATGCTGAAGCAGGGAGCCGAGAGGCAGGAAGGAGGGCAGGGATTTTGGGGTATCCCCAAAGCTTTGTGGATACCCAGAGCCAGCAAAGCTCCACTTGCAGGAGAGAAGGGCCTGGCTAAGCTCACCCTGAGCTCACCCTGAGCTCACCCTGAGCACTCTGTCACCTCTGGGGACTTGGTCACAGAATAACTCGAGGTGTCTCCAGCCTGGGCAGCCTCAGAGAGCTGAGCCAGAGTGAACTGCCCCTTGTTTGTGGGATTTTCTCCTTGGTTTAGTGCTTGCAGAACTCTGTCCTGCAGAGCTCCGTGGAAGAGTCTCATTGTGGCCTTCCAGGACTTAAAGGAGGCTTCCAATAGACAGAAAAGGGACTTTTTACCTGGGCAGACAGTGATAGGACAAGGGGGGACAGCAGAGGTTTAGGTTGGATGTTAGAAGGAAATTGTTCCCTGTGAGAGTGAGGAGGCCCTGGCACAGGGTGCCCAGAGAAGCTGTGGCTGCCCCTGGACCCCTGGGAGTGTCTCAGGCCAGGGCTGGGAGCAACCTGGGACCGTGGAAGCTGAGTGGGATGATGCTGAGCCCAGCCTTGATTTCCCTCCCCAGCGCCAGCGTGGAATTCACCCTCCTGCCTGGAATACCTGGGCTGCTCAGGCTGCAGAGCCCAAAGGCTCCTGCTGCAGCAGCTGGGGCTGTTGGGGACTTGCTTTTAGCTCACCTGCAGGTTTCCCCTGTGCCAGGCCTGGGTTAATTTCCCCTCGCTGTCCCTGTGTGCAGAAGGACGGAGAGCTCTGAGTCAGCCGAGTCCTTGGGCTTGGCTGGGATCCCGGGATGCTCCAGGTGTCAGCAGGTGCCCGAGCCCCTTCCTGAATCACCACTGTGTCCTTGCTGCTTCAGACCAGCTTATTAATGGTCCTCTTGCACACAAATGTGTTTATCCCTGAGGATCATCTCCAGGTGGAAGGAGAACCTGCGTGAGGCATTGCCTTGGGATCGAGTGAGATCTCCTGGGTGCTGTGCACAGCTCCAGGGGCCGTTGTGGGATTCAGGGGTTCCTGCAGAAAGACAGACTGCCCTGATAGGGACCCCCAAAATGCTCTGCCTGTCCTGTGCTCGTCCCTCCCTGCTCAGCAGTGCAGCTTCTCCCTGTTTTTCCAGGCTCTTCATCGAGAAGCTGCCGCAGCACCGCGATTACAAAGGCGCCGTCATTCCCGAGAAGAGAGAGACGGTCAAAGTAAGTGGGGACAGGGCCAGACTGGGAATGTTGTCAGGGTTCCAACAGCTCTGGGATGGTGCAGGAGCTTCCCAAGACTTGATCTGTACAAATGCCGAGAAGCCTCGGCTTGGCCAGGCTGTCCTGACCCCTCAGGAGTTCAGTTCTGGGCCCCTCCCTCCAGGAAATCCAGTGGGGGGCTGGAGAGTGTCCAGAGACAGGAGCTGGGGAAGGGGCTGGAGCCCCAGGAGAGGCTGAGGGAGCTGGGAAAGGGGCTCAGAGGGAGAAGAGGGGGATCAGGGAGGGCCTTGTGGCTCTGCACAACTCCCTGACAGGAGGGGACAGCTGGGAACAGGGACAGGAGGAGAGGGAACGGCCTCAGGCTGGGCCAGGGGAGGCTCGGGTTGGATATTGGGAAAATTTCTTCCCAAAAGCATTGTCCATTCCTGGCACAGGCTTCAACCATCCCTGGAAATGTGTCAAAACACCTGGGGCCATGGTTTAGTGGTGGACGTGGCAGCACTGGGGGAATGGTTGAACTTGATGATCTTGGAGGTATTTTCCAAGCTGAACAATTCCATGATTCTCTGAGTTATGGTTTGGGGCAGTTCCTACCCCGTGGCACTTGCACTGGACTGGCTGTTGGTGTCCAGTTTCCTTCCTGTTGAGCACTGGGGTCTCCTTGCTTTCCCTGCTTTTTAAAGACCACCTGGCTTTTCCACGTGTGGTGGCTGGATGTCCAAAGTGGTGATTTTCCAGGGAATCCTTGGAGATTCCTCACAGCCACCAGAAGCTACAGCTTTTCCAGGGAATCCTTGGAGATTCCTCACAGCCACCTCTGCTCAGCGTTGACCAGGAGAGGAAAGGACAGCGCTGCCCGAGCTCTTGCTCAGTTGATTTTGGTGGTGGTTTTTGGGCTCTTCAGCTGCTCAGGCTTTGTTTCCCTTGCCTTGGGGCTGCCCCACGCTGATCCTGTGTTCCCTCCCCCAGAAACTGAAGGAAGTAGCCTTTCCCCGAGCCGAAGAGCTCAAGGAGGAGCTGTTAAAGAGGTACGCCAAGGACTATGCTAAGTACAAGGAGCAGGAGGTGAGTGCCAGGAGACTGCAGGCCTGTGCTCCCCAGGAGACCCTCAGCCTCACAGGGTTTGCCAGAGGGTCTGCAGGGCTCCCTGGGTGCTGGGGGATGTCAGCTCTGGGTGGCCCCAACTTTCAGAGTCCAGGCTCGTCCCCTGCTGTCACTGTGGGTGGCCCTGGCTCTTCTCCTGGTGCATCCCGAGCCAGCCTGAGCTGGGGCTGTTTGCTTGGGTTGTTCTCTTTGTCCCAACACAACATCCAGGTCTTATGGTCCAGAAACTCAGTGTGGGCAAGGATCTGGGGTTCTGTGGGCAGAGCAGACTCCTCTGCAGTCAGTTTTGCTCTGGACAAGTGTGACTTTAGAGACAGGAGAGAGGCAAATCAACCTCTTGTAATTCCATGGCAGGGGGAGGGTAAAGCAGCAGTTTTCCTGCCCTTGGTCCAGCTGGCTCTGGATCTGTGCTCTGCAAGCTGAAGTTTCCCTGCAGAAAATGCTGTTTGCTGGTGACCTTTTGCAGATCCTTCAGAAATAACCTGGGAATGGCTGGGGGTCTGCAGAGGCTTCTGCCCCGGGCCTGAGTCCCCCCTCTGCTCTGTCCCTGGGCATGTTCCTCCTTGCAGCAGGAGGAAGAAGAGTGATTTGCACACACTTTGGCTTTGCAGCAGCAGCTGGAGGAGGAGAAGACTCGGGTAGCCCTGATGAAGCAGCAGCAGGCAGAGCAGGAGCAGTTCCATGCCTTCGAGGAGATGATCCGGCGGCAGGAGCTGGAGAAGGAGCGCCTGAGGATAGTGCAGGAGTTTGGAAAGCCAGAGCCAAGTCCCCAGGCTGCAGATGGACCTCTCATCCCTGGTGTGGAAAAGCCCCCAGTGGATTTAATCCCAAAGGCTCCAGTCTCTCCAGTTCCCCCAGCAAGTCCGTCAGCGGGGACTGTGCCATCCAAACCTCCTGTTGTGGACAGATCTTTGAAGCCCAGTGCTTTGGGGAGCACAGAAAACAGTTAGTACCTCTTGGAGCATCCCTTCCCCCTGCTGGGGCTGAGCCAGACACTGCCAGTTCCTCTGAGAGGCTCTTGGAATTATCTGGTCATGGAATTATCTCCGTCCCTCCTGGGGGTTTGCTCCTCCACTGGATGTTGTCCAGTGAACACTCACAGGGCTGGGGAGAACTGGCTCCTCTTGGGAATGTGCCCTCCGTGCTTTTCCAGCCCAGTCTCTCTGCTGTTCTGGGGTCTGCAGCCTGTTTGCCTTTCCTTGATCCAAACACTTGTTGGAGATTGGGGTTTAGCTCCTGGCTGGGCTGACTGAATCCTCCTCCTCACCAAATTCCACTAAATACTCTTCCAAAACACTGATTCAGACCTGTCCAGTGGCTGGGTCTTGCCCTGTGACACATCCTGCTTTAAATAACACTTTCTAAGCATGTGTGGGTTCATGTTTGCAAACAGAACACTCCTTTTGACACCCTGCTGAAGGATCCTCTCCATACCCCTCTCCCTGTTCTCAGAGAGGTGGTGCCTGTCCTTTATCAAATGTCACAGTGACACATTTCCCTGTGCCCACCACGGGGAGTTTCTCTTCCCAGGTGGATTTCCTGCCCTGAGGGACCCTTGCTCCAGCATTCCTGCCTCTCTGCTCACTGTGCTGCCCTTGTCCCTGCAGATGCAGGTGTGGATGTCCTTCGCCAGGTGATTGTCCCCAGGGAGCTGTGCCACAAATTCCTGCAGCTGGCTGACGCCAACACGGTGCGGGGTGTGGAGACCTGCGGCATCCTCTGCGGGAAGCTGGTAAGGGGACAGCCCTGCTGGGGACTCTGTCACAGGGCCAAAGCTTTGGGAATGCCTCAAGGAGCCTGGTTTTTGTCCTGGAATTCTTCAGAGTGGTTCAGGCTTTTTCAGGCCTCTCCCTTTCCTCGTTTCCAGGTTGTTTCCCCACCCACCCAGAGTGAGGTGCCAACCTGAGCCCCCATTCAGCTTCCTCTCTCCCACTGGTGACATTCCTGGTGGCACCAGGGGCTTGTCCTTGGGTGTCCCAGAGGCTGACAGGACACTGTTCTCCCCCAGAGTTTGCGTGCCCAGGTTTTGTTGGCAGCTCCAGCCCATCTGCCCTGAGTCACTCACACAAGTTTGCTTTGAAACAAAGCTGTTTGATGTAGCAACTTCCTGCAATCCAGCTGCTTCCAGACACTGGGGATGGTTTAGGGATGAGGCATTATCCCCTTTTGAGTGGAGAGCTTGGTTTGGGGGGTGTCCAGGACTTCTCTGAGCTCCTATGGGTGCTCTGCACAGCAGGGAGAACGAAACGGGAAGAAAATCCTGTGACTCTTTTGTCAGTCCCTTGGAGCTGCACCTGCAAATGGGTGGTGGATGGGTGGTTCCCAAGGCTTAGGAGATTCCCTCGTGTCCAAGGGGTTACAGCCTCCTGTGCTGCCACTGCCTTGCAGATGAGGAACGAGTTCACCATCACCCACGTCATCGTCCCCAAGCAGCTGGGGGGCCCCGATTCCTGCACCACAGAGAACGAGGAGGAGCTCTTTGTCATCCAGGACCAGCATGGCCTCGTCACCCTGGGCTGGATCCATGTGAGTCTCCTTCCCTGGCACTTCCCTACCCTCCAGCCTGGAGGAGAAGGGCTGGTGGAGGACATGGCAGGGAATGGGCAGCAGCCTCTGGTTGGGTTTTGCCTCTGGTTGGGTTTCTCTCTCTGGTCCAGTCTCATTCACTACTCTGATGGAGAAATCCAGGCCTGGTTAATGTTTGGGTCCCTTCCTAAAGCATCAAGGCTTTTGAAAGAGAAGGAGGAAAGGCTTAGATGAGATTTTGGGAAGAAACTCTTCCCTGCAAGGGAGGGGAGGCCCTGGAACAGTTTGCTCAGAGAAGCTGTGGCTGCCCCTGGATCCCTGGAAGTGTTCAAGGCCGGGTTGGATGGGGCTTGGAGCAGCCTGGGATAGTGGAAAGTGTCCCTGCCATGGCAGAGGTGGCACTGGATGGGTTTTAAAGTCCCTTCCAACCCAGCCCATTCTGGGATTCTACAGAAATGGGATCTTGAAGCTCATATTTCCTCCAGCTAAAAGCCAGCTGTGGTGGCCCTGTGGGGACATCCCAGGCTGCCCTCCCAGAGGGCCACCTCTCCTGTGCTGTGTCCCTGGGCAGCCCTGTGCTCTCTGCCCTGAGATGTGCCAGTCACAGGCTCCTCCCTGGCTCTGCCCCGCCGTCCCCGGAGCCTTTGGCAGTCGGCTCCGGATCCCTGCCAAGCCAAGCCTTGGGAGCTGCTGAGTAATCTTCGAAAGCAGCTGCCCCCAGGGCTTGGGCAAGGAAATGCTGCTGCTGCTGCTGCTCCCAGTACCTGCTCCAGGCAGGGTGGCTGCTCCAGGGCCCTGCCACATTCAGGGACCCTCCAGAATTCCTTTGGCTCTCCTGCTGGTCTTGGCAAGAAAACCCAAGCAGCAAAAGGAGTTTGAGCAGGAGCTGAGGTGTGAAATGTGGCTGTCAGCAGGAGCTGGGAGAGGTGGTGGGTGTACAGCCCTGCATGGAATGTGGTATCCTGAAGTGCTGTGGCACCATGGGATGTGCTGAGCCCTGGGAGCTGCACTTGGGACACGTGTGAAGTGGCCTGCAAGGCACAAGTGCCCTGCCAGGACGTTGTTGTGGCTTCAAGGTGTGATTTTTCATGGCATGTGGCAGGAATGTGGAGCTCCTTTTGTAGGTAACTGCAAATGGAAAAGAGGAGCACACGTTTTAGGGCAATCCAAGAGAAAAAGGGGCTCCAAGAGAGCTGGAAGGGACTTAGGACAGGAGGGAATAGCTTCCCACTGCCAGAGGTGGGGTTAGATGGGGTATTGGGAAGGAATTCTCCCCTGTGAGGCTGCAGAGGGGCTGGGATGGAATTCCCAGAGGAGCTGTGGCAGCCCCTGGATCCCTGGAAGTGTCCAAGACCAGGCTTGGAGCACCCCAGGACAGTGGAAGGTGTCCCTGCCCACGGCAGGGGTGGCTCTGGATGAGCTTTGAGGTCCCTCCAACCCCAACCATTCCACGATTCCATGAATTACACTCCAGGGGTGCCCCTGTGCCCTGCAGGGAGCTGTGTCTCCTCTGTCCCGAGCTTCTCTGACAGACACAACCCGCTGGGAGCAGTGTCCTGAGCCTGCAGTGAGTGCTGTCCCCTGCTCCTGTTGCAGACCCACCCCACCCAGACAGCCTTCCTGTCCAGCGTGGACCTGCACACCCACTGCTCCTACCAGATGATGCTGCCGGAGTCCATCGCCATCGTGTGCTCTCCCAAATACCAGGAGTGAGTGTGGGTACCTCGAGCCGGTGGGGTGGGAAGGCTTCTCCCTGTTCAGCCACACCCCTCCTCTCTCCGGTTGCTGGCCTGGGGGTGAAATGTCACACGGGTGACTGGACAGCTCCTTCCTGCCGGCCCTTCCCAGGGGCTGTGTCTGGGCTCTTGCCCAGCCCTGAGAGCAGGTGCAGAGCTGGGGAGAGGAGTTCCCCAGGAACTGGGGTGTCCCTCAGCCTCAATCTCTGCTCCTGCTCAAGATGAGCAGCCCCAGGGGATGTGGCTGGACCTGCCGAGGCTCGAGCTACAGAGCTGCTGTTCCTTTGCTCCAGGACAGGGTTTTTCAAGCTGACAGAGCATGGCTTGGAGGAGATCTCGTCCTGCCGGCAGAAGGGGTTCCACCCACACCCCAAAGACCCCCCTCTCTTCACGGTGAGCCCCTCCCAGGGCCGTGGGGGGTGTGGGGTGGGAGTTGGTGTGTTGGACACTGAATTAAATCCACGTCGAGGTGTTGGGCTGTGACCGGGAGGCTCAGCCTGGCAGGGACTGCTCTCCAATTCCCAGAGTGGAGGTGCAGGAGCTTCCCAAGGTTTTCCAGGTGTTGGAAGTGTGATGCAGAGCTCCTGGCTGCAGGAGCAGGCTGAGGCAGCAGCCAAGGGCTGTTGGAGGGGGAATTTGTGGTCTCTGTGTGGCCCTGGGCAGGGCCAGCAGTTTGGGTGATCCAAGGGACTGGATCCCAGGGCTGTTCTGGGAAAGACACTGGCTGCAGGTGGTGTCAGGAGGTCGAGGAGACTCACCTGAGCTGTGGGAACATCTGAATAACCGCATCCCCTCTTCCTCTCTTGCAGACCTGCAGTCACGTGTCAGTAGTGGAGAGAGACGTGGTGCTGATGGATCTCAGATAAGCCTCCTGCCTTATCCCCTCACAGGAACCATCCACCTTCCTTTAGGCCTAGGGAATCGGTTTTCTTCTCCTGTAGCAGATGATTTCTACCGTGTAGCGATCCCTCCCCTCCCTCCCCCGCGGTGAAATCGGATCCCTGCCCTCGGCAGGAGCACCTGGAGCCTCAGTGCCTGGCGGGGCTGGCCAAGGGGCCGGGGCTCCGGGTGTGGAGCTCAGAGACAGAAACCAACACTAAGGCAGTTGTTCAACTCCAACCCACGGCTCCAGCGGCCTCCTGGGGAGGTTCCCCGTGACTTGCTGCAACCCTGAGGTGTGGAAACCTCTTCCAAGTGCTTTTGGGACTTGCCCAGTTTAACCCATGCCCTGTCTTGTCCGGCTTCCAGGAGCAGATAAATCTTTCCCACGGTTTAAAATCAAATCTTGCTGACCCCTCTGACTCCTGCACGAGCTCAGTGCTGCTCCTGCTTCCTGGTACTCGTGTGTCTGCCTGGGGAGGGCAGAGGGCCCAAGCTCCTCTGGGATCCCTCTTCCAGCACTTCAGGGCTGAAGATCCCTGGATGTGAAGATCCCTCATCCCAGTTTAGGGATGGCTGGAGCTTTCATCCCTTTTCCTGGCTGGGGGATACCCTGGCATTACCATGGAGGAGCTCCTGGCTGCCACCACCACCACTCCAGGATGGGATTCCAGCAGCTTTGAGCACTTCCAGCCTGGCAGATCCCTGTGCACATCCCAGAGCAGCAGGAAGCCTGGCCCTGCCAAACCCGAGCTCTCCGTGACGTCGCTGCAGTGCGGGACAGAGCCGGGACCCTCCCCCGAGGTGCTTTAGTCGGGTGCCAAGCCGAGATTTTCCTTCCCCGTGCTCCACACCCGCCCTCCGGGCTGGGAGGGGAGGGAAGCAGCAGCATTCCAAGGTGGAAGGCAGCTGTGCCGAGGGCGCATCCACATCCCCACACCCCAGGCGGGATGGTCGGCACATGGCTGTGAGGAGGAGGGGAGGGGAGGGGGCCGGAGCTGCCTTCCCACCTGGCGTGCAAACATGGCCCTCCTTACAGCCAGCCCCCCGCCGTGTTCCTTGGACACACATGGATGGGATTACCCGGGGCTGGGCCTCCTGTGCCCCTCCCGTGTTTTCTTTGAGCTCTCTCCCTGGGGCCGGGGTCTGGCTCCGAGGGAATCCGTTCCTTCGGGGCTCCTGCGTGACAAGTGTTGCTCCCAGCCCTTTTCCCAAGTGGCTTTTGGGAACAGGCTGGCCCCGGGGCTGGGAGGGGGAGCGAGGGGCCTTGGGGCATCTCTGGGAACTCGTTTTCAGATTTAATTAATTCAAACCGTGCTCGGAAAGGGGTTGGAGTTTCAGTGTGGGATTGATTGTTTGTCCCAGGGCACAGAGCGGCTCCTCACTCCGAGGGCTCCCCCGGAGCAGCCTGGGGACACAGAGGGGAAAATCCCATTTTCCAAAGCAGCAATTCCCTCAAATCTGTTGGGAATGTCCCAAGAGATTTATCCCAGCTCTGCATCCCTGCAGCTCTCAGGTCTGAGCTGGCTCCAGGAGAGGAGCTGGTGGCACACCACCACTTCAGTGTTGTCCCAGGGCCTGATAAACCTTCCCAGGGGATTTTCCCCGTTCCTTGGAGCATGGAGGTCCTCAGGTCAGGGCCCAGGCGCTGCTGAGCTCCCAGCACTGCTCCCTGAGCTCTCAGCTTGTTCACATTTCTCACACCGAGTCCCTGAGCCCTCACTTCGTGTGTCAGTGAATGTCGATATCCTGGCACTGCTGCCCGTGCCCCAGGGCTCCAGCTGAGCCAGATGTGGCTGTCACACCTTAAAACCACCCAAAATGAGGTTGGATTTGGGAGGAGCTGAACCTGAACATCAACTACACTTGGCAGGAATGATTCCTTGGCTGTCACAATGTGGGTCGTGTGTTCTGGGGGTTTCCTGCAGGCATGGGAGTGATGCTTCTCTCCACCTCAGGAAAGGAAACGGATCCAAATCCCTCTTTCCACGGGTTTGCCCATCCTCAGCAGCATCCCCAGAGCTTCCAAGCCTGAACATTCCCCCTGAGGGAGGTGCCGAGGGCCGGGCCAGCGCCGGGAGTTTTGAACCGCAGCGGCCGGGCAGGGATCGCCCCCTCCCCGTCCCACGCTGCTGCCGGCCTCGCCCGTGCCGTGGGATGCCTGGCGTTCCTGCGAGCATCCCGGGCCGCCGGCGGCGGGATTGGCTGCGGGGGCCAAACCTTTCCTTTTTAGGCTGCGCGTGGGCTCCCGCTCGGGGCTGCGCCGCCGGCGGCCCGGGGATCCCGCAGGGCCGGGGGAGCCCGGAGCTGACCTGTCCGCAGGCGGAGGGAGGAGTGCTGGAGCTGCCCAGAGGGTCTGGGCTCGGTGCTCCCTGGTTTGAAATGCAGCCGGGCTCAGGGTGTCTCTGGGTTTGGGGATGTCCCCCTGCCTCGGGCTGGGATGGGATCCTGCCCCGACTCCTGGCACGGCCGTGCTCCCTCCACGTGGGGCTCTCCAGCTGCTGCCCCCACCAACCCCCTCTTCCCACCCCCACCCCGCTGGGTTTGGGGATCATTCGTTTAAAAGATGTTTTTTCAACATGTCGTATATGGCAGCTTTTCCCCTCGCTGACCTCATGTTTGGCAGGGACCCAGCTGGGATGTGAGGTGGCAGCAGGACCCCGGGGCTGTGGGGGGACACCAGGAGCGTGGCAGGGGACAAACCCAGCCCTGTCAGCCGTTTCACAGGGAAAGGGAACAACCTGGCAGAGCCATCCCTGGGGGGTGTTGGAGCTGTGAATGGACTGGGAGTGCTGGGGGGACACCGTGTCCCTGTCCTGCCTTGTGGGGTGACAGCCCAGAGTCCACTGCCTCCCTCTGGAACCACGGGGCACACCGGCACCTTTGGGTCCCCGGGTTGTGGTGGGACCCTGCAGCTCCTTGTCACTGCTCCAACTCCAGGATGTCCCTGCCCCGGGCACAGCTCGGGATCCTGGGGAGCAGGAGGCAGCCTGGGCCCCCCGTGCCTCAGTTTCCCTCGAGCCCCCTTAGCTCTGAGGGGGTGACTCCAGGGCATCTCTCTTGCCTCCCCCGGGTGCTCCGGGAGACTCCCTGGTGCGGGCCCGTTGTCCTTAAAAAGGCAGCGGGAGTTTGGGAGCTGCTGGTTGGCCTCTGCCAGGGCCAGGGGCCTCTGCGGCTCCGCTCCCCCTGCCAAGGCTCGGCCGCGGGGCCGGGGGTGGCTCCGGCCCCCCCGGGCCGTGTCCAGGCAGGGGGGCCCGGGGACAGCAGCCAGCCAGCCCCTCGGGGGGTCTGAGCTCATCCCAGCTCCAAAACCCTCCCGGGAGGGATCAGAGCTGGGCTCAGCCGCGGCGCAGCGTCGGGATTTGGACCCACAGCCCCCGGCCTGGCTCAGGCCGAGGATTTGGGGCATCGAAGGGCTTTGGGATACCAAAAGCCCAAAAATGGGGGCGGAGAGAGAAAACCACAGGGAGAGGCATCTCAGAAGTGCTGGGTGCCAGGGATGCGGGGGGAACCGAGGCCGGGAGGAGGCGAAGCTCCAACCCCGTGCGTCTCCGGCATCTCGGCCACGCCGAATTCCCGGCCCGGCTCCGGGGTGTCCCCACGGCAGAGCCCCAACACCCACCTCCACCCGGGAGGGGTTTCTCCACTCACTCCCCAGGAACTGCAGTTACTTCCACCTCCTTTTTCCGAGCCTGTCGCTTATAAGGACTTGTGTCTCACTTGTTTATCGGAGCGGAGCATAAAAGGAACGGCCTCACCACGGGGCCGTCGCCTCCCAAGCATCCCTACCATACATTTTCCTACAATAATTAACTGTGCTGGGTCCTACCACCAGCCCAAGGTCAATTTAATGAAATAAAACACCTTATATGGCCATATGGCCAACACACCATCACTGAGCCTATTTAGGGTCTTTGTTTAGAGAGGATCCGCCTCTGAGGTTCCACGGGCTCGCTGGTATTTATACCCACGGCACATCGGGGCTCGGTCCCAGAGGAAAGGAGCTCTCGCCTCTGTGGTGAGTACTGCCCTGCCCAGCCCTGCTTCCCCTCTTCCTTGGAGGAGAGCGGGCAGGAAAAACACCCCAGGGGGGTTTCGGGGTGCCCCAGCATTTATGGGGTGGCCCCAGCTCGGTTTGCGTGGCACAGAGGGGGTGCCAACCTCGGCACGACCCCACAGCTGGGGGCCTCCCTGGAGGTGACGAGAGCTGGGCTGAGGCCAAAGCAGGTTGTGCTCTTGCAGAAACCCCTGTGATTTGGGGTTATTTTTTGGTTTCTGGGCTCCTGCAAGGTTTTGCTGGTTTCCCTCTGGATTCGGGAGCTCATCCTCTGCTGCAGGGGGCACCCCCTGGGAAGGGCTATTTTGTTTTTCCCCCATTTTTGGGAGTTGATGCGAGGTCAGAGCAGCAAAAGGCTGCTGAGACAGAACCGGATGAGAGAGCATCACCTGCCACCCCCCTGCCCGCTTTTGGGGGGCACCAGGCAGGCACGGCAGCACCGGAGCTCCCCGGGGAGCGCGGGCAGGAGGCTTTGGCACCGATTTGGGCACCGGCTGGAGAAGGACGGAGAAGCAGCATCGGCGTGGAGCGGCACCCACGGGGGACGAGCACCACGGGGTCAGCCCGTGCCTGGGCACGGCCCACGGAGGATTTTGCGGGGCTGCCCATCCCCGAGGACTCTTCCAAGCCCGGAGGCGGCGGCGGCGGCGGCGGCGGCGCGGGACAATCCCGGTCCCCGCCCGCTCTTTAACGCCGCTTTCCCCCCTCGCCACAGCTTTTCCCCCAGGTCCCCCTGACCGCCAAGCGCTGCCGGCCCCACCATGTGCGAGGAGGAAACCACTGCCCTGGTCTGCGACAACGGCTCCGGCCTCTGCAAGGCCGGGTTCGCCGGCGACGATGCCCCTCGCGCCGTCTTCCCCTCCATCGTGGGGCGGCCCCGGCACCAGGTGGGTACCCAGGGGGGCCGGGGGCAGCCCCAGCCCGCTCTGATCACCCACACGTGGCTAACGAGGCGTCTCTGGCGGCGTTAGGGTGTCATGGTGGGCATGGGGCAGAAGGACAGCTACGTGGGCGACGAGGCGCAGAGCAAGAGGGGCATCCTCACGCTCAAGTACCCCATCGAGCACGGCATCATCACCAACTGGGATGACATGGAGAAGGTGAGACCCTGCCGGGGTGGGGAGCGGGTCAGCCCTGCCTTCAGCTTGGGGTAAGACCCCAGTCCTTTGCCCGCCCTAGATCTGGCACCACTCCTTCTACAACGAGCTGCGTGTGGCCCCCGAGGAGCACCCGACCCTGCTCACCGAGGCTCCCCTCAACCCCAAGGCCAACCGGGAGAAGATGACCCAGGTAAGGCACTGCAGGACCCCAGGGGGAGGGGGCTGGACCCTCCAAAACCCCAGGAAGGGCTGGGGCATTTGGGAATTTTGTAGGGTGGACGAGTAGGGGGCGGCTGCAGCTTGGTGTTTGGATAAGGGCGGAGATCCCGGTGGGAAGTTCAAGGGCCTGGTGGCCCCGGGGCGGGATTTTTCCCGCGAGGCACCGCCCCACCACGTGTCCCCCACGCTCTGTGCGATGTGGTGGCTCAGGTTTCAGTGCCGTCCCTCGTGTCCCCCTCGCTGTGCTCCTCCCCACGTGTTTCCCGGAGCGGCTCAGCCGCCCCTTCTCCCTCTGTGCCGACCTCGTGGCCTCGCAGCAATAATCCCGGTGCTTTTCCACGCGGTGCCCTGACCGCAGGAAGGCACAGCCCCCGAGGGCCGGGCTGGTGTGTGCTGGTGACCCCCGTGCCCGCCCCTAACCCGCTGCCCCCCTGCCTTTCC
>VZRX01005879.1:76829-123881 GCA_013398075.1 Notiomystis cincta | reverse complement strand
TTTTACCCCTTCCTCATCCCACTACTGCCAAAATGGGTTTNTGCCAAAATGGGTTTTATCCCTTCCTCACCCCACTGGTACCAAAATGTTTTTTGTCCATTCCTCATCTCACTGGTACCAAAATGGGTTTTATCCCTTCCTCATCCCACTGGTGTCAAAATGGTTTTTGTCCCTTCCTCATCCCACTGGTGCCCAAATGGTTTTTGTCCCTTCCTCATCCCACTGGTGCCAAAATGGTTTTTATCCCTTCCTCACGTCTACCCTGGGGACTGTTGTTGAGCAGTTTTGTCATTTCCTAGCTCCAGAGGTTTTTCCTGGTAGGCAAATTCCTGAGGGCCAGTTCTGATCTTGCTTCTTATGGGAATAAGGACAAGGCACCTTCCCATGATGTTTTCTCATATATTAGACATAAACAGCTAGCAAGGAGGGGGCTTCAGAAGGGGCTGCACCAAGAGGGGGAATTACTTCATTACCTGTGTTTCTAATGGGGATTCTTGTCAGTTATGCTAATTTTCTGAACTTATAAAACTGTACTTGCCCCATGTCACCTCTGCTTCGACACCTGTGCATTTTTGATGTGCAATTTGCCATATTTCCACCTGGAGGCCTCCAATTAAAGACCTGCTTTTATATTAATTCTATATTAATACTGTCTCAAAAGTGCTTTGTGTTGTTTCCAGATTTTGAAGGCATCACCATCACCTGAGGGGTCTGTGTGATAGTCACACAGTTCATTTCCTTCCCAAAATCAATTGCCCTGAAACACCACCTTTACACATTGAGTTGTCTGGTCAGCTAAGAAGAGCTGGAACCATTTTTCTTTCCTCCTCAGTATTTTCTTAGTGCAACCTGCAGATTTTTTTGACCCCTAACGGATAGCAAATCACTCTTCAATTATCCAAACTGTTTCATCAAATAAATGGGGACATTTGGGATTGTCTTTCTAAATTTGTTGGTCTGGTTTTCTGTTTCGGAAAATGTTCCTTCAATATTTTCTCTATTTCAGGAGAAAAGCTGAAAACTAAACTTCTTTAACAAACCCAAATAAAATTATCCAACTTGTCAAGTTAGCAAATTTTTTTTATATACTCCATTTTCCTCCATTTATTTGCCCTCTGTTTATTCATCCCAAATACCAAACCCCCCACACTCTCAAAAGTGGCTTTGAGATGAGAATTCCTCCATCACTTGCCCTCCTTTTGTCTTGCTTTTAGCATGTGAAAGCACTGTAAAGCTTGGTTGGTTTTTTTATTTATGGAGTGCTGAGTGCAAACCTGGTTACAAAGCAGTTATGAACCTCACTTCTTGTCACTGTGCTCCTTTCCACGTGCCTAAGATATATTTTCTGGGAAGTGGAGGAAAACAGGTTAAAGGAGATGGAGAACATGCTGGCAGAGCAGAATTTCAGCTGGTCCTTCTTAACTCTGCATCAGGGCCATTGCTGTGGAAGCTGGAACACAATACCCACAAACTCTCCACAGCCCTAAACCATTAATTACAGTTTGTGAAGCATAAGGAAAAGTTGGAGGACCTCTGGGCCAAGCATTATTGGCTTCTGTCCCAGAAAGTGTTGGATGAGATCAGTTCAGTGGAGCCAGTGCTAACAATTATTTGAGACTTTAAAAGTTCACCACCACCTGTTGTCCCCAAATCCTTTTTCCTGAGCTGAGAGAAAACTCTGAGGTGTGTCAGTGAACGGTGCCCTTCTGCAACAAGGGCAGCAAATCAAGGGCAGTGACAGAGAGCTGGCACATGGTGGTACTGCAAAGGGAAGAGGTGGGATCATCATCCCCAAAAGTGCTCCAGAAAGGTGTGTATTTGGCATTTAGGGACATGGTTTAGTGGTGAACGTGGTGGTGTTGGGTTAAAGGTTGGGCTTGATGGTCTTAGAGGTCTTTTCCCACTCAGACTATTCTGTGACTGGTACCCACTGACTTGGAGTGTCCAGACTTTGCCTTTTCAGAGGAGGTGGGAAGCCACTGCAGGAAGAAGTGTGAGGCTTTTCATGGGTTTTGTGCTGATGAAAACCATCTCACTCCTCCCTTGTGACAGAGACCTAAGAGGCTCCTTCCTCAGTGCTTAGCACCATCCTTGGTGATCTACAGCTCCAAGTGTGTGTGCTCTTCACAATTTGTCCTGTGCCACCACTGCAAGTCACCACCCTGGACCAACAGCTCAGCTGTTCCCACCCACACCCCATGGATGGTGGCATGGGAGAGAGAAACCATGAGTCCAGTGAGGCAGTACCTGCCCTTGTCCAGGTAATCACTGGTGGAGGGTGACCCTCAGCAGAACAGGGGAAATCCACGCTTTGTCCCTCAGTTACTGTCTGATCAGTGGGAATGACAAGAAACCTGGGAGAATCTGCAACAGAAAGCAGTGACTTAGCAGCAGGAAACACTCAGGCAGCAAACTCAGGGAGTTCCTGGGAGCAGAACCAGTCACAAGACTCAAATACATCCAAATGCTGACCAAGCACCGTGTCCCTGAAATGTCACCGAATCATCAGAGTCATCCTGGGAGCCCTCACCTTGCACTATGATCCTTGCTGTGGCCTGGATGGATCCCTCGGAGTTGCTGGCATTGCAGTTGTACTGCCCCTGGTCTGAGAAGGTGACATTCTGAATGAAGAGTCCTCCAGAGCTGGTGATTGTGAAACGGGAGTCCTGTGGCAAAGGAGAGCCCGTGCCAAGGGTCCAGCTGATGCGGGGCTGGGGGTGCCCAGAGACCCCACACTCCAGGGTGACACTTTCCCCAATCAGCACTTCAGTGTTCTGTGGCTGGATCACAAAAGTGGGCTTGGCTGGAAGGAAAGGAGAGCTTTAGGCACCAGCTCTGCTGCCTGCTCACTGATGGACAGAAGCTGCTTGGACTCCTCTGCAACCCAGCAACCCACTGTGGTTCTTCCCTGACATCCAAATCCTCGCTGTGAGCAATGCCCCCAGCACCCTCCTACCACCTCCTCACACCCACTCACTCAGTGCTGGAGTATCCCCACGCCCACTTGTGCTGCAGAATTCATCCCAGACTTCAAACTCCCTCCCCAGTCCCAAATTACCTTCCAAGTACCCCTTTTCCCACTCCAGTGGGAAACCCTTAAGCTCAGGCCTCACTGGGCTGTCAGCCTCTCTCTCCCCCCAGCCCACCAAGAACATCTTGTCACACACAAAGCAGGGTCTGACTCTGATTTAGCTCCCCTGCCATCCCCAAGCCCAGCCAGGACGTCAAGGGGTGCACAAATCTCAATTACACGGGGTGCCAAAGTAGCGCAGCACGACCTCCTGTGTCTTGGCCTCCCCAGCAATGTTCTTGGCCATGCACTGGTAGACGCCTTTGTCTGACTCCTTGGTGTTCTGGATCATCAAGGTGCCATCTTGCAACAGGTTCAGGCGGTTGTCATCCTTCATGTCAATCTTGTTACTGAAAAAACAGCCACAAACAGGCAAAATCTGAAAGGAATAAAGACTGGTGGTCCCACCTGAGCTGCTGGGGTGTCTGGGGGCTTTGCCTGCATTGCAGGAGGTTGGTGTTTGTTGGGCCTATTCGGAGACTTGGTGAAGCAAGAGTTCTGATTCAGAGCACTGAACTGCAGAGATTTGCTCCCTGGGTGAGCTGCTTTTTCTCTCCCCACTGATTACACAGGACATTTACAGCCCATCAGGAGAGCACTCTGTTCCCATGCCCCAGCATCACTGCCATTGTCAGGGCATCCTGGCCCAGAAAGCCTGTTCTCCTTACTCACTAAGTGCAAATTTAACAATGAATTAATATTGTTCTTGTGTGCAGCCACTGCTATTCAGACTCGAGCCTCAAAGGCCTCAGAGGAGCAAAAAGCTCTGAGAAGTCACCACGGGACCCCAGCACAGCTCGGACCGACCCAGCCCGAGAGCTGTGAAACATCTTCCTTCTTTCTGCAATGACCTGTGGCTCCTGGATCCCAGCCCATGGCAGAAGGTCCCAGAGCTGCATCCTATTTGTCCCAGCATGAAGGAATCTTGGATGGCTGCAGATGATGGAAAGGGAAGAAGGGACCTCTCTCCCCCCAGGACAAAGGCTGAACCCACTATGCAATCTAATCTGCTTGCTGGGCATTTATTTAATTCCCCTGGTGTCTCCTCACTCCAATCATATCTCGTTTGTGGAACATTTATTATCATTATCCTTCTTACAATGCTGTCTTTGGGAGCCTGCCAGCATTTCCCTAACAAAACCTTCCTTCCAAAGGAACTTAACTCAGCCATAAACTTTTGCTCTGGGCTGAAACTCTGCCTGGTGGGGGGTTTGCTGAAGAAGCACACATTGATCATTTTTATTAATAACCCAGCCCTGCTCAGGCTTCACCAGACAAGAAGCTCATAAAGCAGCAAAGCAGCTTCACTTCCACAGTGGGCAACTGGCTGAGCACAGAATATTTTATTGTGCAGCATTTCCCAGAACACTCTGGCATCTAGCACATAACCTATACACGAATTTGCAAATTCTGTCCTTGAGTGGAGCACGGTGATTTTTCCCTCTGGAAACAAACTCATACCTAGCACAATCAGCCTTTAGTGAGAAGCATTTCAGCAGTTAACAAATGGCAAGCATGGTGGCTGAGAGCAACATGAAACACTAATTTTATTTTTTTCCTCATCAAAAGACAATTGCTTTCAGCCTGCAGAGTATGTTTATAGGAAAGTTATAAGCTCTTGGAATCCATTACAAACGCAGATGAAATATTTCAGATGCAGATGAAAACACCACTTGGATTACGTGGTCACCAGAGAATGCTGTTAAAAGGAAGGTAAATATAACCCATGGAATAACCATTTCTTTTTTCTTTCTTTTTTTTTTTTTAACGCTGTGTGAAACAGCTTTTGTAATTACAGGCAGGCACTGAAGAGCCCAGTGCTTGAAAACCTTTGCCACCCCAGGGCTCCTTGCATGTGACTTACTTGTTGTGCAGCCAAATAATGGCAGGCTTTGGGTTGCCTTCTGCCCTGCAGGTGAAATAAACTGTGTTTCCCAAGAGCACATCGACGTCGTGGGGTTCTGAGGTTATTCGAGGCCTCTCTGCAAAACACCATAACAAGACCCAGTCCAAAGCTGCACAGAAGCATCTGGGGTATGGTGGGGTACACAACACCCATCCTGCAACACCCCAAGGGCACCAGCAGAGCCCCAGGCACAGCAGCATCTGCTCAGAGCCACCCCAAAACTCACTAACACCTGCAAAGGTCACATCATTTCCTGAACCCACTAAAAGCCCTGGGGAATTGTTGCTGCTCCCATTCCCAGGATGCTGGGCAGTGGATCAGTTCCCACAGACCTGACTGTGCAGTGGTTCATTACAGAGCTGGTCCCTGTCTCCCCCCAGAGAGGCACAGAAGTCAGCAGCATCCTCACTTGGGTTGTTTTTCTGCCCTTGGCAGCCTGCAGCTTCCTGCTCCACCTGAACACAGAGCCAGCTCCCTGCAAACCACACCACTTCCCTCCCAACAGGATTTCATTCATTATGGCCCTAATTCATCATCCTATCCCTATCCAGCCAAGCCTTTCACTGTGTGCTTCACTTTGAGATGTACTCAAAGCACCAAGCAAGTTAAACATTGAAAGGATGTGCTAAAACAGGAAGGAATTTCTGGACAAGCCCTGGAGTGCTTGATCTTGATTCAGCAAAAAGCTTACCCATTTCACAATCTGCATGCTCGCCAGGAAGCCAGTAAAACCAGCTGGGTTATTCCTAAAATTGAGAACCTGTCACCTCCTCCAGAGGAAGGTCAGTGTCCTCACTCCTTAGACCACAAGTTAATGGCTCAGAAAAACTCCCCAAAGGCAAACCCAGCACAACCCAAACCCAGCACAGCCCCACAGTACAAAATGCAGATTTGCCTCTCTGGCTCACAGCTGCTCAAAGCCATGGGTTAATGGTACCAGCAGCTTTCAGACCGACTCAAATATCAGCCACCTGCACGGGGAGAGATTTGTATCGTTTGTGCTGAACTCTGTATCATTTGTCTTCCCAGCTGGCACACCACCAGAGTGAAAGTCAAATGCCAGCAAAATCTTCCCACCAGGTGCTCTGGCTAATTTGACAGACACCCCACTGTGTGCCCATGTCTAAACCAGAACAAATTTGCACTAACAGCTGTACTGTGGCACTGGGAGTGTGCTGGGGACAGCTTGTTGTGTGGCACAGCCACTCCATGTGTCCCCAGCTGCTTTCCCAAGGCCCTTCCTATCCCTCCTCCCTTGAGGTCACAGACCTGTTTGTGCCAATTCAACTATTTGTGTGGCTGTGCCCTAAATCCAGCTGGGAAATGGTCAAGATTTTTACAAAAACAAGCTGAATTCAAGGGAAAGCTCTTCAAAATCCAGCTGAGCTCACACATTTGGCTCACAGCAGGGCCATACACAGCTGGATTGGCATATCCAGGAGGGATGCTAACAGCCAGCCCGTGTGGGTGGGAATTTCTCAAACTGACTCTACCAGCAGTGATGTACCATGGAACTACACCCGGTGCTTGTGCCAACCTCCACTTAAAAATCAGTGTTTTAACTTCCACTTAAAAATCAGAGCTTTGTCTTTTTCTATGGGAAATAATTAATTCTAGGATTTTTCAGAACAGCAAAAAGCTTACCCTAATTTAAAATTCTTAATTTAAAGAGTAACAGCCTAACAAAAGCTTACCCTAATTTAAAATTCTGAACTTAAAGAATAACAGCCTAACAAAAGCCATTGGTTACACCACAGTCAAACAAAGCATCCAGCTACATATTCACTATGCTGTCCCCCAGGTTTCCAGTTGTGTTTCCAGCCACTGAAGCTCTCCCAGTGTTCCTCCTCTGTTCAGCCTAATGTGGGATATTTCCCCTGGTTCCTGGTTTAGCCACTGTTGCAGCAGATCCTTTACCAGCCCTACTCTATGCAAAAAGCCAAACCAGAGCTGCCTCCAACACCTCTGGGAACGCCAGCTTCCTCCTGCAGCCCCACTGGGATTTTCCCATTTCAGCAGGGACGGAGGGAGAAACCAGGATGCCAGCAGAGGGAAGAGGAGGAAAGGGGATGGAGGAAGCATTGCCAGCCCAAAGGCCATCTCCAGGGTGTGAGTGTGGCCGCTGGAGGGGCTGAGCTCGCTCACCACAGTTGAAGTCCTGGGCGGTCAGGGTGGCGATGGAGCGGCCGTGCAGGTCCCGCGGCGCCTCGCAGGTGGCAGCGCTCTGGATGCTGCCCTGCTCTGCATAGCTCTTCAGCAGCTCTGCCAGCCACAGCAGGTCACAGTCACACAACAGGGAGTTGGAGTCCAGCCTCCTGTGAGAGCCAGGAAAAGGCAGCTCAGTGCCCAGCCTCCAGCTGCTGCGCTGCCTCCCTGTCCAGGGCACAGGAGGGGAGCAGTGCCCCAGAGTGAAGGGTTTGCCCTGCATTTGGACACATCCCAAGGGAAAATCTATCTCATTGACATGAGGGTTAAGGAGGATGCCTAACCAAGCAGAAGGATTTAATGGTAAAACTAACATTACCATTGACCATGCCAGTTTGGAATAGAAATTACTCAGTTAAACTGGATTATGCATCTTTGGACTAATTGAGACACTGAAGCATTGGGTTTTACTCTGGGATGGAGATTTCAACCTTTAGTGAATTCTGTAAGAACTGCCTCTGTTAGAGCTTTTCTCTTTTAGCTCCAAAAAAGCCTCCCCCTTGACTTATGTGTGGATGGGATCAGTCAGTTTCTGTAACCAGCTGTGAGGGATCACAGCGTTTCTGCACAAGTGGAAGAACTTCTATTACTGCAACACAAGCCTGAACCACGGCTCCACTGACCTCCCAGTGCCCCCAGCCTCTTCCCTGGACTGACCTCATCCCTAGCAGCAGTGCTATCCATAAGGATAAATAAGGACTACAGGGGGATTAGTTTGTGCCTCCTTCCCTACTGACAGTTTTACAGTCCATGGGTCTGGGTCTGGGCCATCCAAAAAAAACCAAAAACCAACCATGGAAGAAAACCCTAACACTTTCAGGGTCACATATTTGAGAATGTGAGATTTCACACAGGGCCATGACCGAGTATTTTATAGACACCCCAGTTTTTTCTCTGGCACCTACAGACAGCATTTCACAAGATATTCCCTGTTAAAGAGAAGTGAAGCATTTTACCTGCTTGCAGAAGTCACAGAGGGCTGCAGTGAGAAATACATTATTGTACTTGAAAACCATGGCAGAACACCAAAATTCTTTACCTTTTGCTTTTCTTTTCCCTCCCAAACACATCATAGAACTTATTTCCAGAGATCATAAAACCAAAGCAAGAAAGAAGTAAGCTTAAGAGACAGACAGGTTATGTGGGAATAGCACCCTGGGGAATTTCTGCATGGAAAGAGAATCATGCCCCTTGGCACCCCTCTGCCTAATTTCAATCTAGAAAACAAGCCTTTTCTTTTATGACTATGATTTTTCTTTCCATGTTAGATACTGATCTACAGACATGTTCAAGGTCATATCCATGATCTGGACTTTCTACATTTTTCAAGGATGTTTTATGGGTTCAAACTGTTGTGAAGACTTTCCAGGAACGTTCATTCCTGTGGCATTATTAAGCTGTAAGCTGATTATAATTAGACACTAGCATAAAGAAACTTCTAACTGCTTAAATAAGCTTTTGGGTCCAATCAAAACTGTTTTATAAACTTAGAAGTGGCCTTAGAAGTGCAACAACTAAAAGCTTTGCCAACCAGGCACATTCTTCCTCAGGTCCTGCCCATCTGATTGAAGATAAACAAGTCCTCTTTTGCAGGCAATGGTTTTTACTTACAGCCGTTTGAGGGATTCCAGTTGAGAGAATGTCCCTGGATGAATCCTGGAAATCTTGTTGTTGTGCAAGAATCTGCAGTGGGAGAAGCCATGCCAAAACATTATTCAGTATTTGCACTGTGAGGATAACAGCCCAGGTCACAAATCAGTTTAAATGCAGAGGCTGCTCATCAAAATGGAGCTGAGTTTTTAAATTCCATGTTTGTTTCCATGAGCTGGAGGGATTTCATCCCTTGCTGGGTGTGATGTAATGTCATAAACAGAATTAAGTTGGCTTTCGTATATTGATCGAGGGATGGGTTGTTGTAATATGTTAATACATTAATTAAATTGTTGTGGACTTTCATTAGTTATGGAGGTTAAGGAAATGATTAATTAGTTAATGAAGTTAAGTGTTTGTGGCCTCATTAAAGTGGGAGATGTGCGATTGTGGTGGGGGCAGCTGTGGTGTTGGGAGTTGGGAAAATGTTCTGGGATTCCACTGGGACAAGTTGCTGTTGGGTTCTGTGTATTTTATATATTTATTGTTAAGGTCAAAGATGGTGTCTGAAGGAAACTTCCAGAAGCTGAGACCCCAAATTAGCACCAGAGGATAAAATGTTTCAGCTCCTTGGCCTGAAGCTCCCAACCCGTAACCCTTGGACCCAAAGGAGCTGAGAGGCAGCGTCAAAGGGGTATAAAAATCAAATTTCCCCTCCTGGGGGGCTCTGGCCCTGCCCTTTGGGGGCTGAGTCCTGGCATTGTTCCCTTTGCTTTGTAGCCCCACAGCATCAGCTTTGGGGCCTGCAGGAGTAATTAGAAAGGGTTTTTTTTTTGTTAATAAAGCCCTTGAGGTTTTTTTTTAATTGGCTTTGTCATTTTTGAGGTGTAATATGCCAAAGCCAGGAGCGGGTGTGGGCTGGAAACAGTGACTCAGGATGTGATGGAACAGGTTTCAACAGGACCCTTCCAGTTTCTCTGCAAACGGAGGAGAAAGGGCACAAAATCCCCTCAGACTGGACCCACCCTCTGTTTTCTGGGCCTGGTTCAGCTCCAGTGTAGAAGGGACCTTTTCCTTCCCCCGTGCAGACAATGTGACAGTTTTACAAGGGCAGCCTTTGGTGTTGGACCACTCCTGCCTTAGACTCCGTGCAGTTATTAACCCAAATCCATGAGCAAATGTAATTCAGACAACAGCCACCCAAAATGGGCTTATCTCTGAGCAAAACTGAGGCAAATTCTCACTTCCAGAATTTTAGCACACACATAAAACTCCCCAATTCCTAGGGAAAAACCCTGAATGTACTTAAATGCATCCATGGGGACCAAGAGGGGATAATTAACTCCCCATTCCCATAATGGTGGGAGAATTTACTTATGTTGGTTACATCTAAAACTCGTAAGAGACCATGAATAAAAGACATGAAGCAATTTTAGTGGGTGGTAGAACAGGAGGGAGCACAAAAGCAGCACAGCTCGAGTGCAAATATCTGCACACACACGTGTGCACCACAGTTCAGCCTGGTTGCCCAGCTTGGATGCTGAAAACCCTTCCTTTAAAATTTAAATCCAGAATTTTTGTTGGATCCAATACAGTGACTGAGATCAGCCATGTACTGATCCAGGTCTGAATTTTCCTAAGGGTGTGGGATCCCACAATTTTATTTCCTTGGCATGTATGGATGTAAGGCACATTTCCACATAGCCTAGAAAAGTCTGCTGGTGTTGCCATGGAGTGGGAACCACACATGGACTCTTGTGCTGGGGACTCCATTACTGCTAAGAACAATCCTGGGGAGCAGGAGACTCCATTTCCTTACTGCTTTTGAGAAAGATGTGTGTTTTTCTTGTTAGACTTTCTTCTGACTTTATCCCTTTTCCACCCTCTTTTTTTTGCTCACTCTGCCCAACAGTGACTAATGTTGCTGACCTTATGCTCAGAATAAAATTTCACTTGGCTTGACCAGCTGTAGGACTTTCTGCAGATTTACTCCTGTTTAGATGGAAATCTGAACACAACATAAACTGGGAAATTCCCTTCACATCCTCAGTCACCCTCCTACTCAGCAATTATGTAAAATCTCTTTCTTTAAAGAAGTTCCTTTTTGCATTTTGAAGATCACAATCCATGCTGTGATCCCAAAACTGCTACAATAAATAAAGGAGGTTTGCCCCTTCTCCTTGCCCTCTTAGTCCTAAGGAATATCCCATCTTTACTCACAGCCTTTCAAGTTTAGGCAGGTCACTAAAAGTCTCCAGCTCCAGACTTTCCAGGTTGTTGAAATGCAGGTACCTGTGAGACAGAAATCACACAGAAATCACACACAAATTGCAATTTAAGAGACAGGAGATCTTCCCAGGCCAGTCCACCAGTGCCCCCCAGCTGCTCACCACTCATCTCAGGGAGGGGTTGAGAAGCCAGAATCCACTTTAGTGTCTCCAGTTTCCACGTGCCAACACAGAAGCCAACATGGCTTTTCTGCCAGTACAGGCTAATATTTTCAGTTCCACTAAAATCCAAAGTGTGACCTGCCACTCCAGAGGCCTCCTGCCTGTCCCAGGTCACCCCTTGCCATCAAGAAAAGAAATGTGGTGCCTGCACAGCAACTCACCACAATACCTGAGCCTCCCTGTTGCCATGAGCTGTGACATTCACCAGCACAACTGACACATTCCTGAGCTTTAGATGGATTTTGTACAGTCCTCAAATTGCCTAAAATCTTCCCCTTTATTTTACACAGGCATAAATTTCACAGCAGACACAGATTAATCACAGATCTACAAATACTCATTCTGCTATTGTAGATGACTGCATTGAGAAATAATTGCCTAAGCCTCCACATGGCTGTTTGATTTGTAATGGAAGGATTCATGATAAATGGTCCAGTATCAGAGCACAAACTGGGAGAGGGTGACTCAGATTCTGCACTGGAGGGTCACAGTGGGGAAGACAGGGACGTGCTCTAATCAGTCTCAGATGTCTGCTGAGATTGCTTTGGACCTTGAGGAAAGCATCTGATCCTGTCCATCAATGGGGTTATACTTTTTCTTGAAAAGCTGGCTCGTGGGGGACAGGAAAACGGAGTAGGATTTGAGCAAAGCTAATTCTTTTGGAGCTAAGCCTGCCTGGGATTGAAAACAGATGGGACTTTCAGCGGGTTGTTTGTTGGTTTTGTGGGTTTGTTGGGTTTGGTTTTTTCTTTTATTCGTGACATCAAGTCTGGAATGCTCACTGCTGAAATATCCCTGTGGGCAGCATCAGCTCTATAAACTCAGCTTAGAGCCAGTGTCAGCTTCCTAAATTTTCTCCCAGGCATCCTTGCTGAGCTGGCTGGTGAAAAACCACATTGTACACAAGCTTGGTGGCACACCTATTGTTAGGATTGCCTGAAACTTCCAATTATGCTCTGTCCTCTTGTGCTGTCAGCCTGGAGAACAAGCTGGATCCTATTCCTTTTACAGCAAAATCCTTGGTTACATTCCAGCCCTATAAATGCTGCTGGGAACAATTCAGGAATTCAATCAGTTTCACCTTTGGTCTCTGTTCTCCAATGATGCAAGTAATTCCTATATTTCAATTATTTAGGAGGAATAAATCATTAGGAAGAAATTGTTCCCTGTGAGGGTGGTGAGGCCCTGGCACAGGGTGCCCAGAGAAGCTGTGGCTGCCCCATCCCTGAAAGTGTCCAAGGCCAGGTTGGACAGGGCTCTGAGCACCCTGGGATAGTGGAAGGTGTCCCTGCCCATGGCTGGGGGTTGGAATGAGGTGAGCTGAGATCCCTTCCAAGCCAAACCATTCCACGTATCTATTCTGTATCTTGATTCAAACATCCAAGCTCACACTCTGTCCACCAGTCCCAAGTAAGAAAAATCCAGTCCTGGTTTAGGAAGGCAGTTCAGAAGAGTCAGACCTCAGTCTGCCCATCCCACCTCGAGAGCGGTGCTCTGAGAGTCAAAACCCAAAACTGCTTTGCATAAACAGCAGAGTTTTGCCGTGCACAGAAGGGGAGCAAATGGGGACTGCTGGAGTGTCACTGTGATGGACTCCAGCTGCCAGGAAAGCACACGAGGCTTCCTTCAGCCCAGATTCAGCACAGAGTGCCCCACAGCTTGAGGGAAGGTCATTACTGTGTTTGTGTGGATCCATCATCTTCCCTCATTTCCCTTCCCAGATGCTTTGCAGCATGGGAGCATCACCATCCTGGTAGCTCCCAAGAATCCTCAGCTGCCCTGGCTCTCAGCTTGCACTTCATCCATTCATTCCCAGCACAGCTTTGGATGAGAGAGACTCAACCAGCACCCTCAGTTTAAATAAAGGACCAGATCTGACTCTGTGCTCGAGGAATTCCCAGACACAAACCCAGCAGAGCAGCTGCCTTCTGCTTCCAGCCCTCCTGCAGACCCCTCCCTCCTGAAATAAAGGCCATCAGCACAGCTGGCTTCTTCCTATGCTCCAGAGCTTTAGGGACAGGAGAAGACATAGGGAACATCAGTAGGAAGAGACCTCAGTACAAACTAACCAAAACCAATACTCAGAACAGCTGTTTTCAAACAAACCCAGTGTAGTCTGGCAAATGTGGGTGATAAAACAGCAGAATCTTCATCCCACCCCTCACTAAGTGCCCACTGCTCTCCAAGCCTGGGAACACAGCACACAGACAAAGCTCATCTGTACTTACAGCTGCTCCAGGGAATGGAGCCCGTGGAAAGCATGTTGCTGGATGCTCTGAATTTCATTTTTATAAAGGTAGCTTTCAAAAGGAGAGAAAGGAAACAGCATTAGGCCAACTGATCAGCACTTGTGTTCTAAAAAGTCACAGGAAACAGCAATGACCCTCAACCCAAAGCAGAACTTTCTGTCTGGATTCAAGGGCAGTGTTTTATACTTCTGACACTGAACTCCAAACACAACAGGTCCTTGACTGGCAAATATTAAAAGTGGGTTGTTGGATTTTAAACAGGTTAAGAAATTACTGAGCTACCAACTCACAGGTATTTCAGGTTCTCCAGATCTTCAAAGGATCTTCTCACGATTTGTTTTATCTGGTTATTGTTCAGCAGCCTATTCAAATCAAGAAAGAAAAACACAGCTGGTGGATTCAGCATATGTGAGGTTTGTGGTGTTTCTGTTCTTGGATGCCCACTGAAAAATCCTGAGCCCAGGTGTCACAAAATTTAATATTTAATGGGGTTAGCAAGTCAGAGTTTGGCTGCTCACACCAGGAAGGCAGTGAGAAGGTTTCTCACCCAGAGCTGCCAAGTACTTCCAATATTGCAGTGTTCAAAGTGTTTTCCTTACCTTTGCCACAGTTTTTACCCCAAAGTTACAATTTTGTCCAGGAAAGGGATGAGGGGATGGGAGACAGGCAGAAAGAAGCAGAGGGGAGTGAGATATTAAATCATTGCTGCCACTCTTGTACAACCACGATGGGTTTTGGAGGTGCCTGGTTGTGTTCAACAAGAGAGCAGGGGAGTGCAGAGCCAGTTTTTGAAAGCATAAATGCAGTTTAAAACTCCTAGTTCCTAGTTATATATATATAAAATGCTAACAGCTTTGCTCCAATCACTTTGATACCTGCAAATAAGAAATAAATCCAACTTTGACTCCTGAGGCTGCTCAGAGACAACCTCTTTCAATCTTGGGAGCCTTGTGCCAGATTTTATCCAAGACCTCTGGCCCACAAGGCACTGGAAAGCCAGGTGTGACTCGTGTGTGCAGCTGCCATGACTGTGCTTGGAGATGGCCAGTGCCAGTGACCAGGAGCAGCCCAACCCTGTAAGAACCACGCTGTGCAGCAGTGTGACCACACAGCCCAGCCCTGCAGAACACTCTCCTGCAGCCCCTGCCAAGCCCAGCACCGAGAAAACACAATAAATCACTTTAAAATAGCTCTGTAATACCCAAAGTTTAGCTATTCACCGTGGCTGCCCAGCTGTGCTGTCCCACTGATGTTCAGATCTGGCAAAGCTCAGGGCTTGGGGGACCTTTTAGAGCTGAACAGCCCAGAGCAAGGGTTGCACCAGCCAAACTAATTTTTAAAATTCCTAAAGGGAGCTGTGGGCAGAGAGGGAATCTGTGACTGTGTACTGCAAAGATTTCTTTTTCTGGTGCTGTAGGAAAAACAATTCCCTGTGCAAGCAGCCAGACCTTACAGCATTGGGTCATATTCAATACATGCACTGGGTGTGCATTTTACACATTGATTTTTGCCACAGCTCTGCTCCTCAGGAACAATCTGTCACCAGGCAGCAGGTGAGAAGACAGTTCAGCACTTTCCCAGTAAACCCCAATCTTCTGCCCTGCTTTTCTGGAGAAAAAAGAGCAGCCAGCCTCTGGCATTATGAGCCAAGGTCTTTCCCTGGCTAAAAACAGTTTGTGTGGGTAAAGGATGGAGAGAAAAGACAAAGAGATGGGGAGAAAGGGTAAAAAACTTGTGGGAAAAGAAGATGAAGGTAAAATCAAACACCTCAGGGATGACAGAAGAGATAAAAGATGTCAGAAGCACACATGTCTGATGGCAGGTTCACAAATTCTCTCCAGGCTCCTGAGCCACACCAGCTTTTCCACTAGGTTGTTCTCAGGTGGAGAATTACACTGAGAGTCAAAAAAAGCAGGTGAGAAACTCAAGAGCAAACAGCTTTGGCAGTCAGGTAACAATGGGTTGAGAAAAACCTCTTTATCCTGGATTTGACTCTCCTCCCTGCATTAGCTGCCCTGATACCAGGGGTGTGGAGCCACTGCCAGGCTGCACATCAGCAGGGCTGGGCACAGGCAGCCTGGGGAGGTTGAGGCAGAGCCTTGCTGGAAAGGTCCTGCCCAGCTGGGAGCAATGGCTCCGTACACAGGGCTGAGGTCAAACAGCCCGAGCTCACTCACCAGGATGCAAAAATGATGTCAAGTCCTTGGAACACACGATCCTGCTTTGACAGCCAGCTATGCTGAGTGGAAATACAGTCCCTGAGCACCAACCCTAAAGTTTATTTGATGACTGAACGCCCAAGGGCTGGAAATAACTGCCTGAGAGCAGAGTGGGAGAGAGCTTTTGTCTATTTACCCGCAGGACAAAGACAACACAGGCACCAGCCCTGCTTCCCTCCCTGCCCCTCTCAGCTTTCATCTCTGGCCAGAGCAGGACGAGGGCAGCTTGTTCTCTGTTATCTGATCCTTGGCCCCACTTCTGAGCACACAGTGGGCTGACAGACTGGTGCCAGCACCGACGTCACTCCCGTGGATGTGAGCACCTGTCACACACCTGGCATTGGCCATTTGCCTCCCAGGGGACAGGGGACAGTGACCAGGTGAGCAGGGTCACACCAAGAGCCTGAGCAGCCCCACAGCAGCACAACGGTCTGGAGCCCTTCACTGACTGTTATCTCTGCTGCTCAGAGTTCAGACCAGGACTGATCTCCACTGGGATTTCAAATTGCATTATGTTGTCTGGCTGTGTTTTGGGGCTATTTAGAAGCATTATCCCAGTCTGTTTTGTTGTCTTGGCTATTTTGTACAGTTTAAGTGAGTGTAATCACTGACCCAGCCAAATAAGATGAATCCTGGAAGTTCAGATGGCAGGCAGCACACAGGACTCTTATCTCATCGTCTGATACTCAAAAACTTGTTCATTGCCTGATTTAAGAATAAAAAGTGCATGGAAGAAGCCATCTCTGCTTCCTGTCTCAGGATTCCCCATTGTAATGGAAGGATAATTCCTGGAAAACATTCGAAAGTGAGATAATTGATGAAGTCCATAATAGCCCATTATTCCAAAATGCTGCTTTCAGAGAAATCCATGGACAAGGCAGCACATCTGGCTCCTAGAAAGGCTTTGGATGGCTCCTGCACAGCTGTCTGCTCCTTGACTCCTGTGCAACTCACCCAGGCAGAGAAGGGTGCAAAAGCCTGGCATGCCCTGGCTATCAGTCCCAGCTGCCATCCACAGCAAAAATGCCCAAATTCCTGCTATACCCTTAGAGCTGAGAGCTGAGATCCCAGATCTGCTGGAATAAATGCCCTGGCAGACAGAGGCTGGAAAGATCATTATCACTGTCATTATCTTAAGCACACCCTGTAGCAAACCAGGCTAAATTAAAAGTATCAGAAGCACATTTCCTAGCAAAAGGATGGGGCATTCCCCTTCATGCCCCATGGTGAATTGGACTCCAAATGAGTAGGAAATCTGAATCACACAGGTCTTATTCCTGTAAAACTCTTCTGGGATGTTTGAGATACACAAGCACCGTGAGATCTGGCCCAGATTCACCAAGAGAACATTTTACATTCAGTTTCCTTTAGGTTTTATGTCCTGTCTGCCTCTCCCTTCTCCTTCCCCACCCTCTCTCCAGGTTGCCAGGCATAGGCTTAAGTTGCATTAAATGAGTGGGTTTCTGTTTTGAAGAATGTATTAAATGATGTGACAGTACAGAATTCAGACTCAAACCATGTTCTCTTTCCTCTTTTCATTTGACAATCCACATGCTACAGTCATTGTGACAAAACAGCTATTTTTTCCCTCACACCATTAATAGAAATCATCACGTAGAGTATTTAGAGGGGGAGAAAAACGAGTTTTATGTTCAACCACACATTCCCCCTTGTTGACAGAATGATCTGGAATAACCATTTCCCATATTTAAGGGAGAAACTTTTATTCTGAGATCCAAGCAGGCTCTCACATCCCCCCCTTGCTGGCAGGAACACATTCTCTCAAGAGTTACTAGAGGGTAAAAGACAGAAACTCCACGTTACTGCTTTGTCCACCCTGAGACTCTTCACAAGCAGCACCTAAACAGAGCTGCAGGGCTCCCCAGAAGTTGCTTTTGCTCTCACCTAAGCAGAAAGAGAAATATGATGTGAGCAGTGGCAGGGCAAAGGGCCAGGCAGAGGCACAAACAATGTGGTCTCCACTCAGTCCCTGTCCCCAGGGTGCTCTTGCCTCAGGAAGAACAAAGCACACACTGGGGATGTTAAGAAACTTTGGTCCCTGGGCTGGACATTCCCGTGGGTGGTGCTGGAGAGAGCCCAGGAGCAGCAACCCTTTGGCTGTGGTTTGAAAATACTGAATCAGTGCAGAGCAGCACTGACTCCTGTGGGAACACGCAAGGAGAAGCCTCCCAGGGGAGCCATCCTCCATCCCCACCCAGAAATGAGCTAAAGGAGCAAAAACTGGAGCTCAGTGAGAGGCTGTGCCTCACCACGTTTCCTCTCTCCCCCACAGCCCAGCACCTGCTCTGAGCTAATGTTGGCTTTGGCCATGCAGCAAGAGATGGCAAACTCCAGAACAGCTGTCCTGGAGCTGGGGGGTGTGGATGGCATACAAGAGGGGGTTTTGCCTCACTCTCCCTCATACCCTGTTCTTTTTTATTGTTTTGTACCAGGGGACATGTTAAGAGTTTAAAAATACACACCACACCTGCATGGGAACAGAGCAGAGCCGACAGGAGGGGAGGAGGAAATCTTACAACTCTCTGAGATGTTTAGCCCAAGAGAACCTCTCCAACTGCACACAGCCAACAGGGAAGCTGCCAGTACTGCAGGATTTGGGATAACTGCTCATTACCTGTGGTGCTGTACCAGGAGTCCCCAGAACAGTGACTGTGTCTCTTCCACAAACAGGGCTCCTGTTTTCAATGCTAAAGTTGTGCTCTGTGATTTATCAAATCTCCCACACCAGAGGAAAGCACAGAGGAGCCAGGGGAGGGTTTGAACTCTTGTACAGCCTCACTGGGCATCCACACAGGCTCCTCTCCTGTCGGCTCTCAACCCATTTCCCTGCATCCAACACAGGCTACAAAGGTTTCCTTTTCAGGGTGGTTTATAAACTGTCAAACTTGGATACAGAACAGCCACCCTGCCCTAAAGGAGATGGAGAACAGAAGCTTCACCAGAATCTGTTGCTCTTCCTCTGCCATTAGTGGGGAAAGCTCTTTAAAAAACATTTATTTGCTTATGGAAGGATTATTTAAATTCAGTGGCAGAAACCTGCAAGCTCAGAGCTCTGCACGTGGAACCTGAGCTATTCTATCCTCCAAACCTCTCACTTTGAATTTTCTGGACAAATTTTCCCAGGAAGTCTCTCAGGGATTTTAAAGGATTTATTCTCTTTATCACTTGAAAAGCTGTCTAAGTCCTTGGGCAAAATTTACCATCTAAGAAACATCAGCAAATTCTTCAGCCCTTGTCAGTTTTGATGTGGGAATTGGACAAACCAAAGTTCCTGGAGAGATATTTTCTTCAGAAGTGCAAGGTCCAGTGTTCTCTCAGTCAGTTATCAAGCTCCTCAGCTGCAGGAGTTAACTACAAGTGTGAGAATAACTGAGTGTTCCAGTTTGCTGGCCAGACCAGGAAATACAACTAAGCATAAGTAGTACTATCTAAATGGAAAGGTTTCCTTGGCAAATCAGGATGACTTTCAGAATCCAAATATAAAAATGCAGTGTTTTGTCAGAGCAGTGTTTCACCTCGTCCAGCATTCCAGCTCTGCCAATGGCCACAGGACAATGTTTAGGGAAAGCAGGAGGGTCTGCCTGTGGAAACACATTGTCCTTACCACCCTGGCTTCCCAAATCATGAGATCAGGGATGCCAGGGGGTACAGTCCTGCCTATTCCCTCTAGTATCTGTTTGTGGACTTGCTGTCCTTGAGGTCCCTGTCCAGGAGAGTGTGGAGACAGAATGGAAAGAGAACTGGAGAAATTCATGGAGCACCGAGAGGTGTTAGAGAGAGTCAGGTCTTTCCCCCTGGTCAGGCTCAATCTGTATCTACCTCTATGCAGAGCACAGGAGGCAGAAGACAGAAGCAAAAGTCCTGCATGGGTCAGAGACCTGCCCAGTCCAAGGTGCTGGCAGGGCAGGAGCTGGGATCCCTTACAGAGCTGGGCAGGTTGGGTGGAGCATCCCTCCCAGTGAAGCCCTGCCAGCATCCTCGTTTTCCCCAGGGCTCGGCTGGAACTCGCCTGGTGGTCCTGGAGCTGCTGCCAAACATCTGCCTGCATCACACAGAGATGACATCATCTGGAACCCTGTGTTTCCTCCACTCAGGAGAGCTCCAGGGCTGGAAGAGCAGGGCTGCAGATCAAGAGGCCTCAGCAGAGCTTTGTGATAAGGCAAAACCCTAAGGACTTGGACTCTATGGTCTCTCTGGATATTTTTTTCTCATTTCTCACTGTATCTGACCCTATCTCAAATCTATCCAAAGCAGCCTTTCTTCCCTATTATTTTTGGCAATTAAGTACCACACAGTGCTGTTTGAGAGACTAACCTGCGCTGTTCTGGATGAACAGCATCAGTGGCAATGAAGTTTTTGACCAGCCCACTTGGTGCCCACCTGTCCTGGGCCACAGCCAGGATACTCTGGGGCATCCTGCAGTCATGGCTTGGCCACTCAGTCCCATGCACAGAGTGGAACAATCTTTGGCAAATGTTGATTTTCCAAAGATAATACTTGAGCAGGTCTCTATAATAAAGTCCTGCTGTAATCCCACTTTTCCTACTACTTAGAGCTGACTGAATGCCTTATGGCCCAGGTTTGCCTTTCTTCAGCTCTGCCACCTTCACAGGATCAGGGACTTCAGTTTGCTCAAGGCCAGACAGAAAAAGCCAACCTGAACTTGCTGTTACCATTTGGGATCATGAATGAATGAACATCTGTCAGGTTCCCAAAGGAGCAGCTTTGCCTTGCTGAGGAATTCCAGCCTGGGCCTGGAAATCCTGTGGCTGTTAGCACCATGTCACAGCTCGAATAATTAGGTCTGAGTCTCAACAGCCCAGCTCCATCCAGCACAGTGCTGTGCTGACACAGCTTCTGGTTCTGATTTGGGAGCTGGTGTGTTTGCAGCTGCAGATGCACTCAGATCTGTCTCCAAACCCTGCAGCAGCCACGAGGAGCAGAGGCTCCCAGGATTTCCTTTGGGAAGAGTGAGAAGCTGGTTAGTGGAGGAGTGGACAGTGAAGTGAGAGTGGGAGACAAGGCTGGAGGGGCAGCTTTCTACCCCCATTCTTGGAGTAGGGCAGCTGCAGGCACCTCTTTAGGGCAAGGCATAGGGAAAGATGGCACTTGAAGGATGCTCAGTCAAACTCAGGGAGAGCAACTGATGTGGTCCATGCATTAGAGGAGACCATGGAAAGGAAGATTTTAATCCATCCCTCCACTGTCTTGATCCCAGGTGAGAACTTCTTTTATGGGCTATTCAAAGGCCCTACCTGCTCAAACATCCTCAGTCAGTGCTAGAGCTCATCATATTATGTTCTAAAACAGAGAGGTTAATTGTGAAAAATGAAAGTTACTAAATGACACATTTAATTAAAAAAAGGTAAGAAACATGATGCAGGGTGGAAGACAGGGTATTTTAAAGCTTTGGCTGGATATGCACAACTGGACTGAAATAACTAAAAGCCCAAGGCCACCTTTAAGCCATTTCAGGGGACTAAACACAAGTAATAAATGGATATCCTTGGAGTGCAACTTACAGTGTGTTGAGGTTCTTCAGTCTTCTGAAGGCTCCAGGCTGTATCTCCTTGATGTGGTTGAAGCGTAAATCTCTAAAAGCAGAGGATATAAACAAGTCATTAGACCAGGGAAGGGAGTGGAGAAGGAGTGGGGACAATGGCTGGGTCTGGTCTTGGCTGCAAAGTCAGCCAGCAGCTGGGACAAGCCTACACTGAGAAAATTCTTTATTATAACATCATAGAAAACTAGATACTAAAAGGACTCATGGGATCATTCTCATGAGCACCAGAAAAAAGTCTGCAGCAAAACACCCCAAGTTTACATGCAATTACTGTTGCATCTCATCCTGATTTGTAGAGGAACACACATCATCAATGGACCCATAATTTAGCTCCCTACCAAAACTATCTCTCCCCTAAAATGGTTAAATCTGCTCAAATAACCTCATTTAATAAACATTTCCCATTTTGCTCTGCAATGCTCCAAGACTCACAACAGCTTATCACTGCCTGCATTTCAAATCTGTGCCAACTTCAATTAGAATTACTGGAGTCCAGGGGATTCTGGCAAATTTCAAGGGCTGCCCATGGAACTACATCAGCTTGGAACCCAAAACCGTGGGGTTTGGATTGCTAATGGGATAATAAAATAAGAGCTAAGTGGTTTAACCTGGTTAACCAAGGAGAAACACTTCTATAGGGAACGTGCATTGATTTGGCACCTTGCATGGCCCAGTGTATTATAACAAATCACAAAAGGCTGACAAATGGGGATTGCTCCAAGTTTCTGTCCAAAGCACACAATGAAGTGGATTTTTTTTTTTCTCCTGCACTGCTTGGTCTATCACATTTAGGGAATACACAGCTATTTTTTCACTTTAAGGCAGCCTTTTAAGGGCATTTGCTTTAAGATGAAAAAAGCACAGGTTGCCCATTCTGGTGGTAAAGCCACACTTGGAGGCAGAGTTTAAAACAAGGATTCTTCAAATAGCTACAAATTCAACACTTCTTTGTAGAGAGGTATCAACAAGAATTGTGGCATTTATAAAATTCAAATTAGAAAGAGGTGCAGCCATTGCAGGCAACCCCAAACTGACAGAGAGGACCCAAGGGAGCTGAAACTGCTTGGAGTGAGTATTCAGCAAGAGGCTGCACAAGGAGTAAAGCTGATTTTATTTTAAGATCATGGAATCACAGAATCACAGATTGGCTTGGGTTAGAAGGGATTTTAAATTCATCTCGTTCCACCTCCCTGCCATGGGCAGGGACAGCTTCCACTGTCCCAGGTTGCTCCAAGCCTCATCCAACCTGGCCTTGGACACTTTCAGGGATGGGGCAGCCACAGCTTTTCTGGGAAACCTGTTCCAGAGCCTCACCACCCTCTGAATAAAACATTTCTGCCTAATATCTAATCTAAACCTGACTTCTTTCAGTTTAAAACCACTGTCCCAATGGTAATGTAACATTTCTTTAGGTTAACAGTCTGCAAAATGTAGACATTTTATGCTAAAAAATTAATAATAAATGTTCTTATTTTTCAGGCAGAAAATGCAAGGTTGTTTTACTCAAAGTACACTGAAATATCAAATCTCTGCATTGTTACCCCTTTGTTATCACTGGATGGAACAGCACATGGGCCAGTGGAAGTTGTTCTTTTTGTCATGTTTTTTTCCTTTAACTTTTCCATTTTGACCAAAGGATTCCAGAGTCTAATACTAAAAGAAATCTTTCTCCTCTCTTAGGGGTAAGAATTGCACAGAGAAGAATTAGAGGACAGAAAGAAACACTGAAACAGAAAGAAAAAAGTCTTCTAATTGTAATTTACCTGCTCTGTTTGTCCACTGCAAACTGCAGCCCCAAAGGATCACCCTTTGGAATTGAAGCTTTTAACACTAACCCCAATTTTAGTATTTTCAGGTGTGTTTGGCTTAACTTGCATTGCTTCAAATGTGCATTTCTTGTCCTTCTTCTCGGAGGGAGCTCTGTATATTTCTTCCCTGACAATGTGAATTTGAGGGTATCTTTATGGATTTTTCAAGGCAGTGGCTGCCACCATAGAGCCAAACACAATTAAACATTGGCAACTGTGAGAGCACAACGTGCTGCCTCCTCTCCACAGCCTCATTAAAAGGCAACGAGGAAACACTAGACCAGGGAAAAAGGTGAAGAAATGCAAACTTGATTTATACCCTGCAAGGCACAGACACCAACTCGCTGCCCCAGGGGGTTGTAAAGGGGCCTGTAATTAGTCCAGGCAGCTGGCTGCAGGTAATAGGGAACATTACAAATACATGGGAGGAACACCCAGGGGTCAGGGCTGGAGCTGGTGATGCTCAGGGAAGGCAGCAGGGAGCAGGCAGTGAAGTGTAAAGCCCAGCTTCGGGTCACAGGCTGCAGGCTGGGGACAAAAAGCCTGTGAGTATTTTAATGAACAAAGACAAGTGCAATCCTTCACAGCCCAGCATTCACACAGAGGCACTCGGCTTCCACAGCTGAAGCACAAAGCCAAAGTCATAAAAACATAGGAAAAAATAAACCATAAGCTCCACCGTGCCCAGGGCTGTTTCTTCGGTCACTTGACAAAAAGAAACTCCTTGGAAACGGTGCTGTGGAAGTTTGCACCTGGCCTTGAGCCTCCAAGCAAGTCTGACCTTCTCGGTGGTGATTTGTTCACCTGAGAGAGAAACCAAGCCGGGCTGGGGGGCAGAGCCTGGCAGGAGCGAGTGACCCGTGTGACCAACAGAGGGCTCGGGGCTGTCCCTCGGCTGCTCCACCTCCCTGCGGTGCTCCTGCCCCGGGCAGCTCAGGGATGGAGATGCCTCCTGACAGCTCCCACTGAGTGAGCACTGGGGGCTGAGCTCTGGGCTCATGCAGGAGCTTTTGGAATCACAGAACAGAATCTCAGACTGGTGTGGGCTGAAAGGGACCTCAGAGTTCACCTTGTTCCACCCTCTGCCATGGCAGAGACACCTTCCACTATCCCAGGGTGCTCCAAGCCCTATCCAGTCTGGCCTTGGACACTTCTAGGGATTCAGGGACAGCCACAACCTCTGTGGGCAGCCTGTTCTTTTTAAACTACACCACCCTCAAGGAGCATGGAATAAAACTTAGTTCATTATTTTAGTGAAATATTTTAATTTTTCTTCCTTTTTCTGTTCCAGGTAAGGCCTTTGGATGATTCTCTGGACCCCAGCTATCTTTCAGTCCTTTGGAAAATTCTTTTTGGTTTGTCCTCCATCACAAAGGCAACAGCTTTCCCCACAGACAAAACTGGAACTGAAACACTGCATCTCTTCTCTGAGCACTTCATTCAAGAAATGATGTGAAATAACTGGAGAGAACCCAAAGGAAAGCAATGGGAATGATAGGAAGTCTAGAAAACATGACAATGAAAAGAACTGAAATTGCTTATTTAGCCATAGATACAATAACTATGTCAGGAAATTGCTACAAGTAGAAAGGGCAGATAGTCACTGACTCAAACTGCACATTCAGGGTTTTTAAAAAAATATCTCAATTAACAAGGCTCATAAAACACCCAGTGGACTTTGGATGAGACAGGCATTAGGCACACGTGGTTTAGGTAGGTGGATCCTGCCCTGAAGGCAAAGGATGGACCGGGCTATTCTGCCCCCTGTACCCCAGACAGATTAAAAAGTACCAAGTGGGGGTCCCTGCACAGCAAAGAAAGTCCCTGGGCATGCAGAGGAACCTGCATATTCCTCTTCACCATATAAAAACCTCAGCAATTTGGTTCATCCTTCGTGTCTTTACTCCAGACCTTGTCTTAGCCCAAAGCAATGCAGGGCTGCACTGGGAACTCCCTGACTTGCATGTGTTTCATTGAGAACATTCCCTACAGAGTTTTGTCTCCTCTCACACAAAAAAGCTTGTTCCTCGCAATTCCCAGGGCACTCACTCTGGAAATTTACGTTTCTTTTCAGGAACAAATGTTCTTTTTAGGGGGACCCACCACAGAGCTTCTCCCAGGGCAGCCTCTCCCAGCTGCCCCTGCCCCAGCAGCTGGGCTCCCTCCCTCCTGCCTGCTTCTTTCCACTTGGGAATTTGAAAAATGGGGGGAAAAAATAATCACTTGTGATTTAAGTCTCCCTCATGATTTCAAGGCTGGCAGTTCTGGGATTACAAATGACCTTCCCACTAGGAACAGCTGCTGCTAAAGGATCCTGGATCCTCTTCTACCTTCACACAGAGTGCTGGGACAGCAGCGTCTCCCATCATGGATCCCTCTGGAAAACACCAGTTTGCCTAATTAATCTGAAAATCTCACCAAACCCTCATGCTCTGACAGGAAAGTGACCTGGAATGTGTGGGTAATCCAGGATCTGCTTAGAAATAAGTCAGCTTTTCTGAATTTGGGAATTATTAACAGAGGCTACAAAGAATGCCAGAATTTGCAAATGGATGGGGAAATGGGTCTTTCCAGAATGGCACTCAAATCTGTCTGAGCCTCTCAGCTGCTACCAGAACAATCATCCCTGCAAGCCTTGTGTTAAGTAATTATCAGTGATTAGCATATAAAGCAATCAATGGCTTTTACAAGAAACTTCCACTTCTGTTTAATCTATTTAGTCTTTCACAGACTCATGTATTACTATGTTAACTAAGCAGATAATTAGCTACAAGAGGCGTTTTTCTGCAGTTCCATGGAAATTACTGGGTTTGTTTCACTGGAGAATCCTTTGTGTTGCCAGTGCTGTGCACGGCAGTGGTGCTGACAGGTTCTGCCCAGAACTGGTTGGAAAGTGGCAGCCACACAATCATTACCAGCCATGACACCGAGGGTAAAGGTGCTTTTACAGAGATAAAGTGTTGAAGTCCCTCCCAGTGTCTTCTGAGGAAGAGAGGGCATGAAAGACATCCTAAACACATCCTAAAAGTATCCTATAAGTCAAGTCTGCCATGCACAAGAAGAGCCAGGACATTTATCAGAAAGATGCTCATTCCTCACATTTATCTGCACATCAGAGTCAGCTCTGCAGGTTCCCCAGCCCTGCCAAACCACTCCAGTCCTGGCAGGAAGAGAAAACTGCCTTGCTGAGATGGAAATGAAGTTTTCCAGACTCACTGTCATCAGCTCCCCAACTCAGGAATGTCCCTGTCCCACACGAGTCCCCAAATGGCTTTAATAAATGACAGCCTTCATCCTGAAACCCCTACATGGACAGCTGAGCCCTGCCAGGCAGATGAGGAGACTGTGGGGAGGCTCAGGGCTGGGGATTTTCCAAGTCCTGGCTATTCTGGGGCTTACCAGCTTAAGACATCAAGATCTGACTGTTCAAAGAGTGAAGAGGGAGGAAAATATGTTGAGCATGGAGATACAAGGAAGTGAAATGATGGGATCGTGGTTGAAACAGTGGAGAGCGAGCAGCTGTAGGGAGCCTCACTCTGCAGAACAGCCTGGGGTTCCCTGTTGCACTGCCACACCACTTAGTTTGAAGATTTAGGAACACTAGATTTTAATTAAGAAATTACCACAGCCATTCCTGAACCCAGCTTTTTAAGATTTCAGCTCCTACAAACAGGAGTGAGATTTTCAAAAGGGCTCCCTGTGTGTCAGCTGGGGCAGGAACTCGACCAGAATCCAGCAGCCAATGTTCCAAACTGGTTTGATCCCACTTTTCCTGTGCATGTAAGCTGGTGGGAATGCTATGGCTGAAAGGCAGTGCCAGGGCAGGAGGGAGTGCCTCATTCCTGGTGGGATCATCTCAAACACCACATGGCATCCCTTGAGCTCTTTCCAGGAAGGGTAGGAGCAAGGAATACCTCCAAAACAAAGTTTTGGTCCTGAACACATATTCAAGTAGGAAGATTACATAAAAAAATGCTGAATTAATCAATGTTAGATAACTTGAGCTATTATTTATTATCAGTGGGATGAAGATTAGGGTCTGATCCTACCCAAACCAGCTGAGTCTGTTCTCAGGCATTCATGGCAGCAAGGACTCTCTGAACCTAATGCATAATTCCTTTGCACCATGTATCCAAGAGACTGCCTACATCAAAGGAAGACAACTTTCCCTCCTCCTGAAGTGTGTTCTGACCCTGATTCAGAGGAAGGAAAATAAACACTTTAATACTGGATCTTTTGTAGCTTGTCAGTCTTTCACGTTTTTAAAAGCATGATCATTGAAGTTTTTACCCAGAATACACACACATTCTTTCACCAAAAAATACTGACTTCTCCTTAAAGAGCACAGGAGAGAGTCCTGGTATCCCTACAGGGAGGGGGATGTGGTGAGGGCAGCAAAAATACAAATACTCAAGTGGGAACCAGATGCTGAAGCTCTGGGAAGTTCAGTGAAAGCAGGATTTTAAACACTTAAGGTAGCTACGATCACAAGACTTAGGATACTTCCGTGAAAAGATGCTGGAATGTTTCTAGAAGGAAAATATATTTGAAATACCTTCCCTCCCCACTTTCCTGCCAATGAAGAGGCTTCTAAAAATAGAACATAAAGTTCTTAGTCACCTCTAGAAGGTTTAATAAGGATTAAATATTACAGTGAAAGAAGTCAGAAAGAGATTCTACCTGGCACATGCAGAATGTGTGGGTGTGAATTTAATGGCTACATATAAGATTATCACACACGGAGGAAATCAGTAATCCCTTCTTCAACCCAAAACACACAACAGAAACCACAAATGGAGCAGCATTTCCAAGAACTCATTTGCTCAGTAAACCTTTCCCCAGCAAATGTATAAAATTGCTTCTCAAAATGTGCTCATTAACAGACTCAGATCTACACCCTGTCCTGCTCCAGCCTTCCTCCTGCGGGAGGAAGAGAGGAACTGAGCAGGCACCAAAAGCAGCACGAGGAAGGGAAACAAAGCTTGTCAAGCTGGCCATGCTTACACTGCCCAATTAGCAAGCAGGTCTGTGAACAACTGGGTCACCTTCAGTTTGTGCCAGCGATGTGTTCAGATCCCAGATCCTGCCCTGTGCCCTCAGCTATGTTTCTCCAGCAGTACTAATTCATTATGTGCCCTGCATAATGCAGAAAGAAGAATAACCCATGGATAATTGGATTGCAATCCATTAGCTGCCAGCCAGAGGGGAACTTCTTTCCATGGATTTCTTCTACTCATGCCCACACGTTTTGAAGTTTATTGTTTTAAATGTCACACTGCAGAACAAATGGCTGCAAAGGTTAAAGACCTATTGAAATTTTCGGAGTGTATGTTCCACAGCTGTTCCCCTTCCTTGGGCTGCTGGCTGGAAGAACTGCCTGAATCCCAGCAGTAACCAGCAGATCACATCTGGATAATCGTGTTCCAATTGAAGAAACAACAGCCAAAATACGTTTGCAGTTCTACACCATGAATTTTTATGGCTTATCTGTACCCGTGGAGCTGTTCCTGCCATCCTGCTCTGCTCGGGATAAAGAGAGCAGACTCCATTACCAAACATAAATAGTCTGTTGCTAAAACCAGACTTTGGGCCAGATCCTCAGCTGTACCCAGCTGGGATTGGGAAGGGAGGAGGGAAATGGTGACCCAAGAGGAGCCAGTAACAGCTCATCAATCCTGGAGCTGGTTCCATGCCAATCCCAGCATCGCTCGGAGAAGGCGATGGGCGGCTCCGAGTGCCGCCAGCTGGCTGCAGCCCTGGGGGCCCTCTGCCAATGGTGGAGCACAGCCTGTGCCAGCTAGGAGAGCTCCCCACTCTTCCAGGATTCTTAGAGAGGGTGGCACAGAGTCGTGGAGGTCAGAAAGTCCCAAACTCCCAGCTTCAAAGCAAACTCCATCTGGAAACTGCAGCTGTTCTTCGAGGGAACTGAGCTGGAGCTGGGATCAGTGTTTGGAGCTGCAATCACAGGCTCAGTCCTGTTCACACCAAAGATTAACTGTGGAAAGTATCCCAATCCCACATTTTCTGCTCAGAATAACTCCACAATCAAGACTATTCTTGCTATAATTCCAAATGTTCAGTCTGACACAAGGGTTCTCCCAGGAGAAACACTAACATACCAAAAAGCTGGAGGAGTCAGGGTTTGGTTAAGAAGCATTCCTTGATCTTCCACAATTCAGAAAAAGTTTTAGTATTCAAATGCTATTTATAACAGATACAATGGGATGCTGGCTGGGAAATGTATTTGCATACATTAGATCTTCAAGATAGACAGAAAGTCAGGAATTTTCCTTGCCACACAAAGGCCCATGATCTGCCAACAGAGAGCACTCACCAGGCTCATCTGTCTTTATGTCTAGGAGGATCTCTGATCACCAATGTGTGGTTTGCTTATAATTATGCAGACAGTAGTAAAAGAGAATAAAATGGATAAATCACCTTAAAAAATACTGATCTATGAGGAGTCATCCTCCTTGGAAATATTGTAATTTTTATATCTCACACCTATACAATGGCTTTAATGTTTTAAAACACAATTTCTCATTCAAGGTGGTGCAGAGAATGAAGTGTGTTGCTGCCAGAGGGAGCTCAGAACTACATTACAACTGGGAAAGAGTTGGTGACACAGTAAATTTCCCTCCCTCTGCACTCAAAGGATCTCTAGCAGAAACACACTCAGGCTCCACTGTGACAGCAAATGCTGCCTCATTTCAAGCAGAGAAGAGGAATTAAGCTTCAATGATCTCAGAAATATCTCATTCAGCCAATGGAACAAACTTTTCCCTCAATAAAATCTAGATTTAAACAAGGAGGAGCAAGTTACTTTGCTAAAATCAGTGTCAGGGTATTTGAAATATTTTTGTATTTCAAGATGCAGGGGAATAAAGGGAGAGAAAAATGTTGGTGAGAGTGTGAAGAGTCAGATGCTGCAAGTTACTGTAAGAGCACATAACCACTGCCCAGTGAGCAAGTACTGAGCAGGGTGACAGTGACAATAACTCCAGCACCAGCCCAGGCACTGAGGAAGCTTTGGCAGTGGCAAAGTAGCAAGTGTAGATCTTATTTTGTGGGCCACTAATGCAAGAACCTCTGTGGTCTCCACCCACCAAAGCAGACCTGGCTGGCAGCAATGCAATGCCAGCATCCTGCTGCCCACATCATGTTCCTCTGCTGCCAGCAGAGAAAGTGCATCAGCAATATTGGTAAATATTTATGGGAGAAATTCTGGTATGGATGTGCTAGCTGAGATAAAACTGAGTTTGTTGCCAGCACAGGGAAAAGCTGCTCAAAATCATGTTAGAAAAATTTTGCAGCTGGCAGCAGTTTAAGGAGGATGAGGATGAAGATTCATTTTTGACAAGTCTTTCCAACTACTTACAAAAAAAAAGGTCTTCCAAGACAAGGGATCAGGTAAGAGTAGCACAAAGAGAAGGATTTTGTCACACGCCACCTTTAAATTCAGGACTAGTTTAGAATCACAGGGAAGTGCTCTTCTGCACCTATCAGTAAGAGCTCTTCAGGAGTCTCCAAGAATTACATGTCCTTTTCTTCCACCCTTCCTGTTTGAATGGACTCAGCCACCGGCTCCCTCACATTCTTATTTCTCAAGAAATCTGTAAGTTACCACAGTTGGTTTTTTCCAAATAAGCCTTAATTTTGGCTTGAACAGTTCAAATAGAAAGTGGAAAATCAGTACTTAAAAACTCAGTCCTGAAATGGTGTTGTATATATAAGGAAAGTGTTTGTGTCACTGGAGACAAAAGCCTGAGCTGCTCTATTTCCTCTCTCCCCTACACCCATACACAAAGCCTTCTAAAATGCAAACTGTGCTCCTTTCCATGAGCTCAGTTTAACATTTTTGGCCTTTGATTCCTCAAAACTGTCTTCCACCCTGGAATTACTCTCATTAAATTTTTCAATTCCCTTGACTGTCCCATTAGCAATTAACTGATGTCAAAAGATGCAGTTTCTGTTTCATGTTTTAAAAGCACGAAACAGTTCTTGAGGCAGATGTGGGGGAAAAAGGAGGATAAAAGTATTCCTTTGGCCTTGACTTTTTTTTTTTCCTTCTTTCTAAAGGCCACGCAGGTAAGAAAGGCAGGAAAATGAAGTGGTTACTCACAGAATGTTTGTCTGGGGCGGGATCTCGGGGATGGTTTCCAGCATCAGATGCATGCATCTCACTGTGGTCCTGAAGCACAGGCAGCGGCTGGGGCAGGAGCAGCAGAAACCGGGCAGGAGGAGAAAACACAGAAAGCCTCCAAGAGCTGAAGGTTTGATCAGCATGGTGTTTGCTGGAGCGTATTTGCCTCAATTCTGAGCTGCAGGGAGCTGACAAAAAAAGTTTCCCAGCCCTGAGGTCCAGGAGGAGGGGACTCATCAGCATGTGTTTGCAATTAAATTAAGGCAGTTTGACAGTCCAACCGCCCACCCTCTCTGCCACTCTGCACATCACTGGCGATCACACTGTCCCCACCCCTCGCTAATTGTGGCGCTGAAATACAAACTCTGCATTTCGATCTATTTTCGCCTTCTTGCTTCTTTTAATCAGCAAGTTAACTCCTCACCTCCTCCTCAGTCTGAAAGCACAATGCACCTCCACGGACAGCAACCAAAAAATGACCCCGTGCTTCCAGGGCTGAACTGGGATGCAAAAGATCCGGGGCCAAGGTTTTTACGTAATTTTTCTTTTCCCTAGCACATTCTGCTAATTAAAGAGAGAATCTGATCTAAGAGCCTGTCAAATGTAGTGTGCTGTAAGACTTTCAGGACAGAGGCTGTCTCTTGTTATGTCTAGTTATAACATCAAGCAAAAATATGCCTCCAACCACTGAGTGGGTGTGGGATGTTACAGATAAGGGATTTTAAAAGGCAGATCACTCACAGAGATAAATAACCTGCAAATAAAGACAAAACCCCACCCTGGAATCTGTAAAGCTTCTTAGGCAGAGTAAAAGCTGATTAATTTCAAAGGTCTTTGACCAAGTATAATTTCGTTCAGCAAGGACGTCATTTGGAAAAATGTCAGGATTTTTGAGAAATTCAAGGCAACTGAGGGATGAAGAGGGAAAAAACCCAATCAAATCAACTGAGTTTGAACTGTAGGAAACGCAGTCCTCCATTTGTTTCTCCCCACTGGATGATAAAATTGAGATGCAAAAGGCAGGATTTGTTTCCAGTTGAATTAATCACCTCTATAAAAAAGCTACAGTGAAACCAGCTTATCTTTAGGTTTCAAACCACTGCACAAGATCCCAGATGTGTGGGTTGAGCGTGAGGGAGGCAGAAACACCCATTAGGAGATAAAGGTACTTGAGAGATTTCAAACACGGCACCATCCCACATAACCTGGCCGATCCAACGAAAGCTTCCCATCAACCTGCACATCTGCTTTGTACTGTACACTACAAAATAATTAGTGGCAAAGAAGACAAGTGACATTTAAACCTTCCTGGTTCAGATTCTGTCACCTGAGCATTTGGGGAGAGCACTGGGTTTGGGGATTCACCTAAAATTTCATGCCATAGATGATAAAACATGTATTCTTTTTTCCAGCTATAAAAGAGAATTATACTGCAGGCTTTCTGCACTCAGTCCTCAGGCAATGAGCTGCTTGTTTGCCCTGCCCACACTCGGAAATCTAACCAAGTTCACTGAACTCATGGTTTTGGGCAGAGTGTCCTCTAGCGGCCACCCAACCCAACCCAGGCCAACCCTGCTCACAGAAACGGCCTGTAAAAAGCCAAATTATCGTCTTGAGCCTTTATGCAACAACTGGCAGCTGAAATCAGACTGCTCTGGTTGTGGGCAGCTTTGAACTCCAGCGAGGCATTAAGTGCACTAGAAGCACGTCCTCCATGTGCATCGAGCAATGCAAGTTGTGTGAAAATCTTCCTGACTGGAGTTCTCTGTTCTTGCAGGCTGCCTGCTCCCCACATCTGCTCCCAAAGCACTCTGGACTCTGCTAGGACAGGGTAACACAGCTGGTAGGAGCTGTTCTGCAGAGCTGGGAAAACAAACAAAAACACTCTCCAAAGCATGTGTCAGTGTTTTGGAGCCATCCTTTCCCCTGGCACATCTGGCCACGTCACAAACACGAGGCCTTTGCTTTCTGCCTCGGTGGTGCAGAAACTCTGAGCTCTAAACCAACCCCCTGCAACAACAACAACAACAAAAAGCCCTCCAGGTTTATTTGTATTGCAAGGAGGAGGGCTGGGCCAGGGCTCAGTCCCATTTCTGTGGGATGAGCCCTGTCTGTGGAATCGTGTTTCAGAGCCCAGCTGTGCAGCTTTGGGAAGGAGTGAGGGGTGTTTGCCCACTGCTTTGCAGGAATGGCATCTCCAGCCTCGGCAGCAGATTTATCAGAGGACAGGGAATCATTCCAGGGCAAGAAGGCAAGTTCTGCAACCCACACTTTACTGAGAAGCAGATCTTCACCACATCCCTCCTGCCTTGCTCATCTCCCCTCATGATAAAGGCCATGTTGGTGAGGGTTATGAACACCAGCAATCCCAGGCCTCTTACTCTCACATCAGTCTTATTTTCCACCAACATGACAAATTCATTAAAAAAGGAGTGTGCAACTCTGAGCAAGAGCCACAACTTATCTCCTGAACACCAGGAACAATGTTAACCCTTGTGTCCCACGGTCCAGCATTTCTAGCCTGTGGAAAGCAAGAAAGTTGGGGGGGTTCCCTCAGGTAGGGATTTTTTCCCCTTCATCCTGTTTTCTTTTTTATTTTAAACTCTTTCCTTTTTCTTCAATAGAACAGAGAACTGTGGTGTTGTATGTTTAACAATGAAGTGAACATAAACATCATCTGACAAATTTAATTTCCTCAATACCATTTGTATGACACATCCATGGCTTTTCAAAGCAGAAAACGATTTTCTTTCAGCACACATCACGTGAAGGAAAACATTAACGTTGAACTAATCTCCTGTTATAGCTGGGAAAAGGACATTTATCATACACACAGATGACAGGAAGAAACACACAGACAGGCAATTATCCTATGGAATAAAGGTTAACAGATTCATTTAATTAGCAGCAGCTGTATTTGCTATTATGATCAGATTCCTACTGCAGCTGAAACCAAAATATTGTTCTCAATACTGGAGAAATGAAAGCCTTGAACACCAGCTCTTAAAAATCCGCGTTAATTAAACACTCAGACAGAGCCCAGGGGACAAGAGGGGAGCTGCAGTTCAGAATGCACAGAACAAACTCCTGACATGTTTGGTTTTGGCAACTCCTTGAAGTACAGAAATGGACAAAATCACCTTTTGCTAACTGCTGTTTACAGGTCAAACAGCCAGGGAAGTGAGTTCACTCTTTAACCACTCTGATAAGTGACATCCAGACCAGTTCTGCGTGTGCTGATCCCAAAAATCATCCTGCACAACTGCATTACTTCAAGGTTTGGAACTCATCAGCTGGGCAGGTTTGAGAGATCACATTCTGAGCATTCATCTCAAACTATGCACCTGCACCATATTGTTCAGCATTTTTTCTGCTGGTTTTGTGTCTTGACCTCCAGTTATGGAAATAAGCACTGACCTACAAAGTATTCTAATCACAACAGGATGCAAAGCCATGTTAAGAAGGCTAAAAAGTCTTTACTGAATTTATTGATACAGAAACACTTATTAATAAGTTTAAATTGCATAACACTTCTGCATGCCTCAGGCCAATTGAACTCTAGTTTCTATACAGAGATTTTTCAGCTTACACACTCATGACTAAAGCAGCTTGAAGTTCAGCTCTTTTTGCAAATTTACTGCAGAATCAAAACCTAAGAGGGGTCATATACAAAAAAAATGAAAAAGTGGAAAGTACCTAGAACATGAAAGGAAACAAAGCAGGTACAATTCCTGGACAGCTCACAGATCCACATAAATCCAGCTCTGTCTCAATCCCTCTGTTAGAAATGCCTACAAAGCTACAGTGCAAGTGCTTGTGCACAGGGAAAATGTATTTACAATTCCCCTTTATTTACATGCTATAAGCAATACTATTTCACAGTTATATTATACATGAAATTTCTACTATCTGTTTAGATCTATCAAGATCTGTAGGTTTTTTTGGACAAGGGGACAATTTGACAACCTAGAACATAAATTTCCTGTATATATATATTTATTTATTCAACCTTATCCACGAAAAAATAGCAGTATATATGCATCTTATAGAAAGCTACAAAAATCTAGCAAATGTAATAAAAAAGGCAAATCTGGTGAAAAATCTGATAAAATACCTTTTACAACCGGGGCTGGGATGGGGATAAAAATCAAACAAGGGATAAATGAAAGATAATCCTCCCTCAACTGGTCAGCTTTAACAGAATCTCTGCAAGGCTTACTAACAGGAACCTGAAATTTGATGTCAATTTTAAAGGAATTTCTTTAAAAGTGTTGTGATGAAACTGAAGGATGACCTGGTAGCCAAAAGCAGGAGGCACCCTGGACTATGGAGGGGTGTGGAAATTGTGCCACAATCCAGAAAGGCACATACCTGGCCTGACACCCATTAAGCAGAATATTCCAACAAACAAGAGGCCACAGCCTGTAGGGAAGCACTAAGAATAATTACACACAGATTCTATTAAGCCTCTATTCAACACCACATTGAGGATTTTCATCTCTAGAAAGAAATTCATGGGAGTTGCCAGAATCACATGATGGGGACTTGCACCTTTACAGGAAACCATCAGCTCAGTGGCCACTGAACTGCCCCACTGCAAATGAAGAAATCAAAATCCAAGGGAGAAAGGGGACTTGGGGTACCATTGAGACCAGAAGTGGAGACAGGAAACCAGAGGCAAAATCCAGCCTATGACTGTGTTATGTGCCGGCAGCCACATGATACAGGATTAGCAGACAATACTCCAAAAGAGACACAAAAATCCTGTCAAGTAAGGAAAAGTTCTCCACTTCAGGCTTAGACATACAAGTTATTCATTTATTTTCAAAGCCACACAGAACTTTGAAATTATTTCTCATGAAGCAAGTTGTGCAACTCAGGACCATTTGGCAATACAGTCTTCACTCATTCCTCCTCAGAAAATGAGGACACATTAAAAAAACCAAAAGATATCAAAGTGATGCCAACTGAAGTGCTTCTGATGGGGCAATGCCTTAACACAGCTTCATTACCTACTGAGAGAGAGCTGTTCATCCCTCCCAGCTTTAGGACTACTTGACACCAACACAAACTCTAGAGTTTCTTTCCAGCCTTTACCAGTTTAGGTTCATTTTCTGAACAGGCTGAACCAAGTAAACCTCTTCTAAACACAGTATTTTATCATCCACAGACATCGTAGACTCCACAATCCTGGCTCAAGGCCAGGCTAGATGGAGCTGAGAGCAACCTGGCCTAGTGGAAGGTGCCCCTGTCCATGGCAGGGAGCTGGAATGAGATGGTCTTTAAAGTCCCTTTCAACCCAAACCATTCTGTGATCCTGTGATTCCATGGCATCTCCTTCCATCACCAAGACAGAGAGACTTGGGAATAAAAATTACAGCTCACCTCCACAGAACTGCAGAGTGTTGAATCCTTCCATATGAGCCTGTTAAAATTTCTACTTCGTTGCTGCAGGGATAAAGTCACCCACCAAGCTGGGCAGCTTCAGGAATAAAAACACCTACCAAGCTGGGCAGCTTCATTCCACTGTGGAACACTTGTGCACAAGTTGTATTCCGGCCCCCTTGCCACAGCAGGGGCACACACAGGAACACCTGAGAACTGCACCAGTTTGGCTCTCCAGACAGCTTTCAGGTTCTGCAGACTGTCCACAAGACTCTGTTTGGCTCATTTACTGCTTAGGTTGGTGCTCTGCACCTCACTCTGCTCAGCCCAATGATCTGAGTTACCTCACATAACAGCAAAACCCACAGATTCTGCTTTCAGCTTTCACAAACTCACTGCTCTGCAGCTCTTCTCTACCTTCTTCCCCACTCAGAATTACTCTGTAAACATTTCCAGAGACAACAGTTCCAACCCTGACTACCCCTGCATCCTGTCCAAGCTAAACAGCTTTGCAATTCCTCACTTGCCTCCACTGCTTTTAAAAAAAACACAAAAAACCAACAACTCGTTCTCTAAACAGGTGTTTTCCATTCTAAAAACCAGTATTTTGTAAAACACTTTTTACTAAAAAATTATATATAATTTATAAGCAAAACAGACCAATCAAAAGGGAGCTGATGCTTTCCTTCTCATTCAAAACCTGGATGCCACAAGGGTAATGCCAAAAATTCTTTCCTTTCTGTAGAAGTTGTGCTTTTTCAGATTACTGGAAGAAACACGATTTGCCAGGCCAGGTTTTAACTAATCATCTTCATCCTCCATTAAACACACACCATGGCAAACACATGGCAGGTTTAGTAGGAGAGAGCACAGACAGGAAAGATCTTTGGGGAACTGCTTAGGAGTTTTTCCAAACTGATACCCAGTAGAGCAGCCACAAGATTTTTAGGAACATCTCCTGCAGTTAGTTTCGAGGGAATGAAATCCTCCTTTCCATAAGCAGCTGAGCACTTCACCAACTTGCTTCCTAAGGAATCCCTGCTGTAGGATAAAACTATAGCACACAACTGAGAAGAAAGAAGGAACTCAAAAAAGCTATAATGTCAAAGTTTACAGCAGCCACATTCCCCAGCCAGCCTACTGCCTCGGGTGTCACATTCGCAGGCAAGCAAGTGGGACACGTTTGTCAAGCCCTAAGGAATATTTTATTCTCTGCCTACTTCCCACTTCCTAGAAGGAAAACTACTTTTCCCTGTAATAAAGCAAGTAATACTTCAAGGGATCGGGCAAAGGCAGGCTCAAGACCTTTTCTCTCAAAAAGTTTACAGGAGGCTCTGGCTTTAGTTCAGAGGGTTTGTTTTCCTCCTCGTCCGGCCTCTCCTCCTCGATGTCCTCGCTGTTGTTGTTGTCGTCCGAGGGGCTGGAGATGCGGCTGGCGAACACCTCCTTGTCCAGGAACACGATGGTTTCCATGCGCCGGCGCCGCACCCGCCTCCGCTTGAACCTGGGGGGGTTCTTCAGCCCGTTCCCAGCCCTGCTCAGCGCCTCCTGGTGGATTATTCTCTTGATGGTGCCGCGGATGGCGATGCGAGCCAGGTCCTGCAGGCTGCGAACGGCCACGGGGGCTGCAACCAAACGAAACCCGTGAGCAGAGACGGAGAAACTCCCCCAAAAGCACTCCCAGGAAAAGTCCTGTTTGCTCAGATTAAATCAGGCCATTTGAATTCCCTGCTGGGATTACACAAACAGCTCCATTCAGCTCCTGTCAGCTTGGATAAACTGTGTTGCAACTTTCCAAACAAAATTTAATTGTGCGTTTCTCTCATTAAAAAATTTCCTACTTTGATTTCAAGTTCTCAATTATTCTAAGATACACATCTTAAAGATTGTATGAATGCAGACTCAGTGATAGAGCTGTGACTGTCTAATGGCTTAGAATAAGGTATTTTCCTGTGGTAGACAACTAGACCTGAAGTCTGTTTAACTCTTCCATAAAATGATTTTTCTATTGTACAGTTCCTTCAGCTTTGCCAAGTTCTGCACTTATAAAACACAAGTGCTACTTATGCTCTTCAAAAACTGCTTCAGACTTAGTGGGTGAAGGCAGGCTGGAAACCATTTTGTAGAAGTAATTATAGAAACATTACAATAAGTTACTGTATTAAAATGCCTCCCACATTAATGGTTTGGAAGACTATTCTGTCTTCTGCACTTATTTGCTGCCAGCCCAGAAATGCAGCAAAAATTAAATAAAATAAATAGATGCACACACATCCATAAACTAAAATGAATTAAAACTGACACAAAAAGTCCCTGTCCTCTGCCAACCAGTGAGCTTTCCTGGGACCTAAGTGAAAGAAATAGAAAATAATTACATGTAATTTATGTGCACGTCTCACTACAAAGCAAGAACATGCTGAAACATGCACTTACTTGAATTTCTAGCATGATGTGAACTGTTTCCCGAGCTCCTCTCTGTCATGCAGACACCCTTCCAGGTTAAGACCAAAGCCTGACTAATCTCTTTATGAAAGTACCTCTGTCTTCATGAGTTCTTAAGAGGCCTCCTGACATTGAGGTCTTATCTAAAGATTGAGGCCACTGATACAACCTGCATTTCAAACAGCTAACCAAGAACTGCACAACTTGGATCACCCAAACATTCCAGGTTCAGGATCATTCTGGATTGCTGGGGGTGAGAGTCTTTGAGTAGATACAACATTTGTTCACAGGTACTCTTTATGTATTTCCCCTCCTTGTGGTACAGTGCCTGAGAACCATAACAGGATTCAATCACTCAGGACTGGAACAGAATGTGCAAAAACAAGGATAAAACACCCTGCAAAGTCCAGGTACAACTTCACAAGAAATCATCTGAGTTTAGAATGATGGCCCAGTGGGTATTGGAATTATATGATCTTTAAGGTCCCTTCCAACCCAGGCCATTCTGTGATTTAGAATCTATTTCATTCAACTCCAATTCTTGCACAAGACAGACAACTGTCCACAAAAAGGAAGGACCTGGAGTAATTTTCCTTGAAAGGATTCCCAGGGATGTTGCAGCTCACAGCCAAGCAGCAGCAGGAACTCCCCCATGCTCAGGAATGTCTGTACTCACGCAAGTGCACGAGCCTCGATTTCCCTGAATCTGTGTGGTTTGGCTGAATCAGAGGAGCAAAAGAAACAGCAAGAATCTTCTTTGTCTCCCAGGCAGAAGGACCAGTCCGAGTTATCTTAGTCAACTGAGGCAAAACAAGGAGATTATTGTCCACTGGGGGAACTACAGTGAGATTTTTGAACAGAAAATTGAACAGATGACTTTTCTGCCTGGACAAGTTAAAGAACTGGAAATTGCAACAGTTAAAAGTGGGATAAGGAGAAACAGTGGTGGTTTTTTGAAAAAAAAAATTTTAAAAATTGAGAACTGCTTGCAAGATTAGCCCCAGGTAACTTGAGCAATTTCAACAGAGCATGGGCACTGGTAATGTGGGTCACTCTGCTTGCCCAGATCTTCCTCCAGGCTGGACCAGAACAGCTGTGTCTGACCTCTAAGAAAACTCCTGAGTCACCACGAACACTCACTCCTGAAAAGGTCTGCAGATCAAATCTCCCACACTGACCCACTGCCTCTTACTGGGAAGAAACCCTGCACCTGCTCAAGTTCCCTGACACAGCTAAAAGGTCAGGCACTTAACCCACTTTTTACTAAAAAGAATCCACCAACACTTACAAATGTTCTTGCTCTTTCAAGAGCCAGTCAGGGTGCAAAATATTGTGTTTTGCCATTAAGCACAGCACTAAATTATATAATTAAACAAAGCCTTGCTCACATTTTCTGCAGTGTAAAAGTAAAATTGCAATTAACAACAGATCACAGTATATGAAAAACTGCAGAACTACAAATTTCTTAAATATTAGGAATGCGCAGAGTTCAAATTTCACTCATAGTGAAAACTGGTGCCCTGAATACTTTCTTCAGCCTGCAAGCTAAAGGAACAGCTACTGACTAAATCAAGATCAGAATTAAGATTAACTGAAATATGAGTAAAAAGGCACTCAACCTTCTCTTCTAGAGGCATGACAAGAATTCCTCCAACTTTCAACAGGTTCTTCATGTATTCCTCGTGCTCCTTCTGGACTCCAGCACCACAGTAAACACGGTCATACTGAGTGCAGTCTGGAGAAATCTCTAAACAATTGCCAGTGACAAAGGATGGCTCACAAAATTCAAACCTGAAAGTGAAAAAGACTTGTATTAGACAAGAATATGACAATTTCTCAAATAAATTATTTTCACAATTCTGGAAAAATTGAACTATGAAAAACACTTGAACAAAACCCACAGTTTTACAGGATTTCTCCTCCAAAGCCCATCTACTCCAGACATTATTGTAACAGACCACAGCAAGGAGTCTCAAAACCACAGAACAATGAGGTCAGAATTCATGGATTAAAATCTCAAAAGGATAGGGACAATTTCATACTTGAGCTGCAGGTAACTCTTCAGAACGAGCTATTTTCAGTCACCTGATGCTGACTCAGTTATAATATGCAAATAGAAACATTAGACCTGCACTTCCAAATGTCAAAGTCTTTTAAAGACTGCACCTGGGTTTATTTTTGCATTTTCAAAAGCTTTTAACTGCTTTTCAGATGTGGGGAATTACCACCTGATGCTACAGAATTAAGCTGTGCTGAAGCCAATGAAGTTTTGCTTCAAAAGAACTGCTATTTCACCCTTCATAAAAAAGACTTTTTGCCTACAGCATTTCTGACTCAGTTTAAAAGAAAAATGAGTGATTCTGTGATGCCTCTGGTTTTCTTACAAGCTCCAAAACGCTCTAAGTTTTAAGTCTATGTTTAAAGGCTGATTTTGGTAGAAGTTGTTCAACACATCCATTCTTTTACTGGTATCTTAAGTGGCAGCTCAACATAGCACCTATTTATTCCTAAATGCTTCCTGGAGCTTTCTGGGTTTGCAAAGAGTGCTGGTCATTCAGAACAGCCAGAGAACAGTTCCTGCACAGGCTGTTCCAGGAGCACAACCCAGCAGACATCACTCAGCAATGCCAATTTTCCAGGCATGTTGATTTCTGAATTCAGCTCACTTTTGCTCCATAACTGTATTTGTCTGGAGAGAGAAGAAAGTCTTCCTTAAAACATCTACTCAAACAACAGCAACGTGACTGAAAAAAAAACCTGTTGAGCACCATCCATGCCAGAAACTTTCAGTCTTCTGCCAACATGCAGAAAATACAACCCCCTCCTCAGCAGCTTCCCAGGGCAGCAGGAACAGCAAAAGGCTGAGTAGCTTAAAATCCTGCATGTCATGATTTTAATTTTCTTCCTCCCAGAAGAGGAGGATATCAGGTATTCACAGATGCTTTGCTTCTCCATTTGAACAAATTGTGAAATAGATCCAAAAATGTGACAGACACAACTTTTATTGCTGAGGTTACTGTTGGCAATGGTTATCTGGCTGGGAAGTTATTACTTGTGACAGCAGCAGAATGGAGGGTCTAAGGAAGAACATAAATCAAATCCCAGGCAGTTTTAGTACCAACTTAATCATCATAAAACTACCTTCATATTTTAAAATGCCATTTTTCCTTCTTCTCAGATAAAACATATTAGGCCACCACAAAAACCAGTTCCTAATCTCATCACTATGCAGGTCCTCAGATCACAAGCACAACCAAGCATTGTTATTTGCAAGTTTTAAGCTGTTACTGCAAGTGCATTTAAAAATAAACAAACTTCCTCAGCTCCCTCTAAGCCCTGCAACATCAGCACTGCTATTAAAAACACAGCAAACATTTCTGAAACTCCCCCACACCACACACGGGCTTCGAAGGTCACACACTGCAGCTCAGAAAGCCTAAGGAGCCTGAATCCTCAGATTACCCTGAATCCAGAGGGGCCACATGGGAGCAAGAACTGCCCTGAGCAAAGCCAAAAGCACAAAATTAATCCCGAGGGGCATTTTGCATTCTTACTTGTCAAAGCTGTCGCTTGTTTTAATGAAAAAGTCCAATTTCTGCTTGGCGTACTCGATGACGTCAGAGTGAAGCTCCACCCCGTGGTTAACGCCAAAAGGACCTGCAAGGGCACAACACCAGGGAATGGCAAGAGGCAACAACACAAAATCCAGCAGGATTAATACACTTTGGGTTCCTTCCTCCAGCAGATTGTTCCATGAGCGTCAGAGAGTCGCTGTGTTCGTGTAGGGTCAGCTCTCTCACTGCTACAATGGGATTTGCAACTCTATACCTGCAATTTCTGGCAGCAAATGAGCCTCTTTTGCACAATTGATTCTGAATCATTTGCTCTTAACTATGCAGGAAGCTTCTCAATAGGAGGGAAACACTGATGCCATTGCTGTGAAAGTGACCACCTGAAAAAAAAATCCCAATGGCCTGCATGTTTTTGCACATCCATGTTATTTTTATACCTCCTTGCTGATAGGCTAAAAATCTCTGCAATTAATCAGTCATCATACCCTGTACCTCAATTAACAGCAAAAATAATCTGGAAAATACAGAAGTTGTTCAGCACTTGTGCTTTTATTCAGAACTGAGAGGGCAACTTTTACAAGAAGAATATAAAAGGCCTGGAGTTACATATTGGTATCCTAAGTAATGTGAACAGACCTAGGAGAAAATCACAAATGGGAAATGAGGGTGAGACTTTACCCTGAGAATAAACATCCCAACAGTTGAAATTCTGGACACTCCCCCAAAATTGAAATAAGCACCCTATAGCCATTTGCTATCTATCCTGGCAGCACAGCTCTGACTGAAACACTGCAGGGGGAATTTAAATTGTCCAATTACACTTGGCTGATTTGCTTTGTGCCACTGTGGATGTGGTCACAAAATCAGGTCTGCTGCACTAAAGTGTTTTCCAGAGAATATTCACATCTGTGTGCTGGGGAGTTAAGAGTCAAGAGTAGATGTCAAACATGTCTCAGCCCAGAGAGGACTGTGAACACAAACCAGGCACGGAGCAGGTGCAGTCACAGCTTTTTGTGGATGCTCAGTCCCAGTTTCAACACTGGACTCCTGATCCTGGGGTCTTGCTTAAGGGGAAACAGGCCCAGATTTGTGTCCAGACCTGCAGCAATCCACTACAGCCTCCTCTGGAACTACATTGGTGCCTGTTCTGATCTGCCACAGAAATCTGGATCCCATCCAGTTCCAGAGAGAATCCTGATAAATTGCCGAGCTGGATTAATGCATTCTTTACTTTCCCAGCTACCTTTGTAGCTCCATTAGTGGGGCTCATCCCTGATTTCCAAACCTGTTTTTAAAGCTCTAACACAAACAGTTAACGTGACTGAGAAGGTATTTACCCAGGATGAGTCCAACCATGGAACTCAGGTAACCAGTGCCACTGCCAAGGTTCAGGAACGACAGCCCTGGTTGCAGATCCAAAGCTTCCATCACCTCTGAGTAAATGCAAGGTGCTGAGAGATGAATATTTCCATGTTTCCAGGCCAAGTCCTTGTAGGCATTGTCTTTGAACTCTTCCAGGTAGTAATCTGCCCGATCAATGGCTCGGAATGCCTGCTCCACCAGCTCTGTCCTGATGTACTGGGCCTCCTTCAGGTTATCAATTAATTCATCGTTATCTTCTCCCGCACTCACTGCGCCTCCCATCTTCAGCAGCCTCCTGTAAACACTAAATGTGAAATAACAACAGAGCAAGGTGAGCTACAGAACATGCACTCCAACAGGAAATCATGCTGCTGTACATGGAGTACTTTGAGAGAGGTCTCCACGTGCTCCAAGGGCCACAAGCTCCAGAAAAACCTCACCCCAGCGCTCCCGTGCCCCATCCCAACAATGGAAAACAAAATGCAGCAGATCTGGCATCCAGTACCTGACACCAGTGGGGGAAAAAAAATCACAATAGGCAATTTCAATGTGCAAGGCCTGTCTTCAAACCCTCCCACCATTTTACCAGCACATCAGCTTTTCCACTGAACCCTTTTATATAAAGGATTATTCCAGCTCCTGTGCTTATGGGTCATTTTTCACTGCAAGCTCAAACAACAGGGCAAGTTTGGGCTGTCTGTCAGAGCTCCTGTCACACACAAACTTTCTACCTCTAACAGCATCAATGGCAACTGAGGAGACTAAGACACAGGCAGAAAATCCAGAAAAATCTCAAATTACATTTCCTTTGAACGTGCATCGGGATGTTGATTGCACAGAGGTTCACAAAACCCAACAAAACTCTGACCTGTCAACCTTGCTTACTGTGGCAAATGCAATTTAGCAAATGCACTTTCACACAGCTCATCTCCAGAGCCTGAGCCACCACCATTAGTAAAGCACTTAATGACACAGACAGCAGCTCCAGAGAGAATTCCCACTGCAGCCTACAGGTTTTAAAGGAAAATGTATATGGGAAGAAAAACACTCAAAATTAACCTGGCTTTTTCTCCCCTTCTCGTATCTTAAGGAAAAAAAAAAAATCCTTTCCAGAAAGCAGACCATGATTTTTTAGATGTGTTTATTTACAATGCCTTTCCCTGCTCACAATAAATAACCATGAAGCAGCTTTGGAGTTCATTCCTGGGATCAGAAGATCTGCCTACAGCGAAATTGTTGGGGTTTATTTGTTACATTCAGCCAGAGCAAATCACACACTTTCATTTTCTGAAGAAACAAAGCAAAGCTACAGGACTCCTAGGAAATTTCACAGTTGTTCAAATAACACATCATTCTGATTACCTGTAGAGGCACACAAAACAGGATATACTTAGGCAGGGAACTCGAGCCAGTTCTTAATCCATTCATGTCTCAAACACATCAATCCAGTTCAAGACCATTAATAACACTTGAAATAAAAAGCCACCCGTGCCTTTTCTACAGTTACTCCTTCATTTTCTCTACAAAAAATGACTGTTTTATTGCTTCACAGCAGGAACGCATCAGGTTAAAGGTTCAGGTGGGTTAATCTACCAATTATTTTTTCCCCCTCCTCTTACACACACAAGACCTCACTGCATTTGCAAGACAAGGGTGCCTGTATCTTTGACCTTTTATTTAACATTCCACATTAAAATACTCTCTTCACCGAGGGTCTTGATTCCCTTGACTTTCTTTTAGGTATTTTTGTTCTTAGGCTTCCTTGTTTCTTCCACTCTTTTTGCTATTAAAAAAAATCTACATTTTTAGATTTAAATCAAGAATAAGAAGTTGTGCCTTTAACAGTGCTCCACTTTGGATCCCCAACAAATTCCTGCTGATGTACGCAAGCCCCACTGGGACAACTGGTCTGACCTGGTTTTAGCTCAGCTCCATGGACAAGAAATGCTCCTCCATGTGCTACACCGTGGAAAACAACACCACAAACTGCTGGCTGAGACATTTTCCTAATGGGATCAAGGAATATCCGCTCTGTGACAGGTGTCAGTCACTTCTGAAATCATGGCTTTCACTGCACTTTAACTTGCTGCCAGTAAAATGCATGTTTTATAGGCAGAACTTAAAGCTCTGATATTCAAATCCCTCTCTTTATCTGATTCCAGACCTTTGCTTAACTTGGTGGGAAATGGGCTTATTTTTATTAAGATTTTCAAAACAAAAATCCTCTCCCTTCCACAGCAGACCCCAGGTGCATTTTCCTCACTTCTGAGGCAAAACAGCGATTTCCCCAAATCCTGGCAGGGGCAAAGCTCACAGGCAGAAATTGGGGTCACTGCCAAAAACAGAGACTCCAAAGGCCCCTCTGAGTGTTGAAACAGCCCCTCGCTGCCATCCTCTCTCTGAGGAAAACAAACCAGAACACAGAGCAGAACCAGAACCCAGAGCAGGACCCAGAGCAGAACCAGAACCCAGAGCAGGACCCAGAACTCAGAGCAAAACACAGACCAGAACACAGAGCAAAATAGAGCAAAACACAGACCAGAACAGAGACCAAAACACAGACCAGAACCAGAACACAGACCAAAACACAGACCAGAACCAGAACACAGACCAAAACACAGACCAGAACCAGAACACAGACCAAAACACAGACCAGAACAGACACCAGACCCAGAGCACTCACCAGACGCAGAACGCAGACCCAGCACCCGGCCCCACGGGAGGAGCTGCCCTCAGACGCCTGAAGCAAACACGGGAGCCGGAGCGGCTCCTGCCCAGGCACAGCAGCAGCGGCCGCCGCTCGGGGGAGGCTCAGGACAACACACCAGGCGCGGGAATGCGGCTGCTGACGCCGGCAGGTCCCGGGGAAGCCCAGCCCAGCCCTGCCCTGCCCCAGCTCCGGGAGCAGCACACAGGAGGTAATTCGGGGATTTGCGACAAAAGCGGTACCTCAGCGGCCGGCTCGGCTCCGCTCGGCTCCCTTCGGCCACGTTCGGTTCGGTTCGGTTCGGCTCCGTTCGCTCCGGCTCGGGTTCGCTCGGCTCCTTTCGGCAGGGCTCGGCTCGGT
>VZRX01005879.1:64734-76203 GCA_013398075.1 Notiomystis cincta | reverse complement strand
CTCCCATCCTCTCAGTCCTCCCATCCTCTCAGTCCTCCCAGTCCTCTCAGTTCTCCCAGTCCTCCCAGTCCTCCCATCCTCCCAGTCCTCCCATCCTCTCAGTCCTCCCAGTCTTTCAGTCCTCCCACTCTCCCAGTCCTCCCATCCTCTCAGTCCTCCCAGTCCTCCCAGTCCTCCCATCCTCCCAGTCCTCCCATCCTCTCAGTCCTCCCAGTCTTTCAGTCCTCCCACTCTCCCAATCCTTCCACTCTCTCAGTCCTCCCACTCTCCCAGTCCCCCCAGTCCTCCCGGCCCTCCCAGCCCCGTGCCCTGCAGTGCATTGTCCCAGCTCCTGGTGGGGTCCGGCCTTCCCAGGATGGTGCAGGAGGGGTGCAGGGAGGTGCTGGAGAGCTGCTGGCACGGCAGCCCTGGCGCTGAGCCGAAGCTCCTGTGTGACACCTGGCCAACACCAGAGGTTCTGCTGTCCTTAGTCAGGCTTGGGAAAAAAACATGGGAACTTAGGGAAAAAACTTGCAGTGGGAACTGGTTGATATTCTTCATTTTGAGCCGATGAACGCCCAATTCGAGTCACATGCTCGGGTTATTCTTTTTTTCCCTGCAACCATAAATGCCAGATGTGAATTAACTGAGGGAGAGATAAGTGAGATGCAGATTCACCTGGTTCCAGGGGCTGAGATTTGAAGGAAACATGGAATATTGTAAACTTTCACAATATCTGACTTGCCATTTGTGTCGTGGGGATCCCTGTCCCAAAACTGAGTGTTAGGCCATGAATTTAAATTTTACACACCCATGTGAGCTCCTTCAGTGCCCTGGGGAAAAGTGGGCTCCTGTCACCTGTCTAAGACCGAGAGAAATTATGCTTTAAAACTGTGTTTTTGTGTGTGGGTGACCCACACAGCATTGTCTGATGCTGCAGCTGGAATAAAATTGTTTGGTCTGGCCTTGGACTAGGACTTCAAATGGCTGCAAAATGAGAAGGAAGAACTGCAACAAGACAAGAGGCCTCTTAATTCAAGTTCTCTGGAGATGAATTGTGAAAAAAAAAAAAGCTGTCTTGGCAGACACAACAAGCCTGCAGCAGAAAAAAAATCAGAATTACCCTGGTAAATGAGACTCGAATAGGAGAAAGTGAATCAGCATCCGAGATTTATTTATGCTTTAAGGTGATTATCTCAGCTCCCTTCATTAACGTGATAACAGCAGACTCTGCAAAGGGTAATACTGTAGATGTCTGCACTTTCATTTTGCAGAAGACAGCTGCCTGGGAGAATGGGATTATTCGTGGGGAGCCAGCTCTGAAACTCCTCCTTGCTGATTCAACCAAAACAGGCCAATTGCTCTCTCCTCATTTTTCACACTGAGAGTGCTCGGGGATGATGGCAACGCACTGGAAACTGCAAGCACAGGACACACAACCCCCTTGCACGTGTGATTCCTGTCAGCATCTGCTCCCTTGGCTGCTGGAATCACTTGGAAAATGGCAGTTGGGTTGTGGGGTTTTTTGGGGGGAGGGGTGAGTTTTTCGTGCAAAAAATGTTAAAATAAAAGCTGGGTTTAAAAAAATAATATTTGCAGTTGTTGCTAAAGCAGCTGTGGTGTGAGCAGAGAACTTGCAGGGGCAGAGGGAAGCACTGCAAGTGCCTCTTTGTGGCAGCAACGAGTCCTCAGGAAGCCCAGAAAGGATTCCAGGAGTGTTTAAGGCATTCCCAAACACCCTGTGCCCTTCCAGCTGTACTCACAATTCCTACCAGCCTTAAGCTGCCAAGGTCAGTGAGACCTGCAGCTTCTGTTTCCAGACAGAGAATCACAGGGGTTAGGCAGGAGAAACACTCAGGGAGGGTGTTTACCCACCTCAGCCCCCCAGTCACTGCCTGCACCCCAAAGGTGCCAGCAGCAGCACCAAGGGAGGGAGCAGCACCAAGGACAGGGCTGCCCCAAGGGACACCTGGGTTTCTGCACCTGCACGTGGCCCAAATCCCTGGTGCCACTCTGTGCCCCGGCAGGCACCCTGTCCCTGCTCCATGGCTCACCCCCAGCTTCCCACTGGATCTCCTCCCTCCCCTGGCAGCTTTTTCCCATCTCTTTCCTTTGAGAATGTAGCTACAGCTGAAAATAACCTCCGTGGGCGTCAGAGCACGAGGCTGCAGCTCTGGAGGACACCAAAAATCGCCTGATAATAGTGCAGAAACTCCCACATTTGGAGAAGAACAATTGGGATTCCATGGGTCTCACCTGATAATATTGCAGAAACTCCCACATTTGGAGAAGAACAATTGGGATTCCATGGGTCTCACCTGATAATATTGCAGAAACTCCCACATTTAGAGAAAAAGAACAGTTGGGCTTCCATGGGTCTCACCTGATGATATTGCAGAAACATCCACATTTGGAGAAGAACAACAGTTGGGAATTCCATGGGTCTCACCTGATAATATTGCAGAAACCCCCACATTTGGAGAAGAACAGTTGTTCATGGGTTCCGTGGGTCTCCAGCTGCNCTCCGTGGGCGTCAGAGCACGAGGCTGCAGCTCTGGAGGACACCAAAAATCGCCTGATAATAGTGCAGAAACTCCCACATTTGGAGAAGAACAATTGGGATTCCATGGGTCTCACCTGATAATATTGCAGAAACTCCCACATTTAGAGAAAAAGAACAGTTGGGCTTCCATGGGTCTCACCTGATGATATTGCAGAAACATCCACATTTGGAGAAGAACAACAGTTGGGAATTCCATGGGTCTCACCTGATAATATTGCAGAAACCCCCACATTTGGAGAAGAACAGTTGTTCATGGGTTCCATAGGTCTCCAGCTGCTGATTCTCTGTGTTTCTTCTCTCCCTGCTCTTCACAAAGACCTTCCTTTCCTCCTCCCAGCTCCTGGCTTGGCGAGCCAGGAGTTCCAGGCAGCCGTGGATCGGTGGCTCTCTCCTGTCTGCGGCTGGGAGAGCCCCGGCAGCCCCTGGGAGTGGGCAAAGCCGAGGAGGACTGGGAGAGCAGGGCTTGGTGGCACTGAAACCCCAGCGTTTGTGTCCCAGCCGTGCACCACAAGGTGTCCCCAGCAGAACAGGCATTGCCGAGGGGGTCGGAGGTGGCCCCGCAGCATCTTCTCCCGGGCTGGGCAGGGCAGGGCAGCTCCCTGCTCTCAGCACCCACAGTCGACCCGGGGACAATCAGCCTCCATCCCTCATCAGCTGAGATAATTGCTCAGAGTGAGCGATTTTCACAAGGCCAAGCCAAAGCCGAGATTTTCCTTGTCTTTATTTCCCTGTGTTTTACAGTTTCCACCTTCGTTTTTTTAAAAAACAATTTCTTTAAGAAATCCTTTCAAAACAACAGTCAGCATGAATTAACTTCTGAACTGTTGGTGGTGATGATGAGTTGAAATGAGATGATTTTATTTATTTGGAAGATCAAACAGTAGAAAGGCATTTTGGCCCCCAAGCCAGGGCCTAGCAGACTGAGCTGACCTGCAGCCTGGCAATACAGATGGTTGGTTCAGTCAACAGGGTAATTAGTGAGTGACAGGAGGACTCACATAAATTAAGAGCTGGGGGAGCATTAAATCATAGGGGTATCTTTTCACCATTTTTTTTTTTCATTCTGTAAAATATGCTGTGTTGCCTTTTCTGGTCAGTTTGGCTCTATACCACTTTCATATGCAAATATTCTATATATGCATAAGCACACACATGTATATATGCAAATACATGCAGACATATGCATTTACACTAGAATTAATATTAACACACTGACAGCAAATCACTTGAGAGCCTCCATGCAAAGAATTTCTGTATTTTTATATATATATATATATGTGTGTGTGTGTGTGTGTGTGTGTGTCCTCTTGCTTCACTTCATCTCAGGGCTCTGTGAGTAATTGCTGAAGCAAGAGGAAGAACATATGTCTTGATTTCCACTGGATTGCACTGTGCATAAGCAGTGCCACATGGAAAAAGGACTCCTAAAGCCCTGGATTCATCTCCCTTAGGTGTGTCATTGCAGGAAGGCAGCCAGGAGCCTGGCTGAGAGTGGGAGCAGGGTCAGCACACATCCCTGACAGTGGGGACATGGAGCAGAGAGGAGTTTCATCTCTCCTTGGTCCTGCCAGGAGCACCAGTGAGCCCAGCTCTGTGTCCTGCCCCTCTGCTGCCTTGTTGTGGCCCATCTGCCATGATTTAGGAGGCAACTGCCAAATAAAAACCTCAAAAAAAATCAAGATTTTCATATTGATGGAGGGAGAAAACCATTCCCGGATCTTTCAAGTGATTAGTGGATTAAATAAAATCAATGGGTTTTATGGATTTATAAATAATAAAAATGCCATCAGATGGCAGCCATATCACACTTCCCTCCTTTGCCTTTGGCAGTCTCTCTGCAGACTCACTGGCCAGGATGAGCCAGCCACATTTGTCCCCTCAAAGACCATGGGGGCTCTTCCAGCCTGCTCAGGAGGCCTTTCCAAAACCTCCTTCCTCCAGCTGTAGGAAAACATCCTCAAATTTCCAGTGGAAATTTGTTCCTGGCCAAGATGTGCCTTATTTGATCTCCCACCCATATTATCCTCTAACATAAATCATTCCCCTTCCTCCCACCCTGAATGTATTTATGAAAAGTAATCATATCCCCTCTTAACCTTTGTTTTTCTAGGCTAAACAAGCCAAGCTCTTTTAATCTCCTCTCCTAAGACAGGCTCTCAGTTCTGCTAATCACTCTGCCAGTCCTTCTCTGCACCTGTTCAAGGATAAATTAATCTTTTCTTTTTCCAAAGAGAGGACCCAGAACTACACACAAAATCCCACACGAGGTCGTACCAATACTGATATTTCTCCGTGCCTGCCAAATAAATGGGTTTTTGCATGAGACTTTCTGCAGAACAAATGGAAAAGAGATGCAAATCCATAAATTAATAACCACAACACGAGCTTCACCATAACAGAACCTTACTCAAGGAGATCACCATGTTACTTGGACTTGCACTCCTCTCCTTTGCATTTGTGGGTGCAGGTCCTTAATCAGTGAGTTTCCATATTTCATTTACCCTGGATGAGCTGCTAGTGCTAGTTTGTATTAAATGAGGCACTGAGGAAATCTTGCCTGTTTCCCTCAGCCTTTGCTGTGGCAAAACACCCTTTGAAATCACAGCTGAGGGTTTGAACTGTGGGGATGCAGAGTCAAATGATGAAAAACATTTTGCATTCGTCTCTTCTCTTTTCAAAATGATTTTCCAGTTTTACTTGGGGTTTAATTAAATTTCTGTGACCCAGGCAGGGAGTTCAGCCTTTCTTGATTAATGCTCTTTTAGGTGGCTCTGCTGATAAGAATTTAGCATCAACAATTGAGCTAACAAGCCCCAGTGAACAGTTTATAGCAGGAGACTAATTCTATTAACACTTTGCAGTGTCAGGACTCCACTTTGAGCTCAGAGCTGAGAGGAGAGATGGGGGAGAGGGAGCAAATGTAAATTTTGGCAAGTAAATCACCAAGATTCAGCTTCTTTGTGGGCAGGACTCATCTGGAAACTATTTTAGCTGACAAAATCAGAATTTTACCTGTTCTTTTTTTTTTTTTATCCCTCCTGACTGATGTTCTGCACTTTTTTGGCTCATTGTGATAAGGGCTGGGAATAAGGAGTGGAACTGAATGGCAGCATTGATAAGAGAAATGAAAGGGTAATGTGATGACATGATACTGGAGTAGGGCCTCTGCAGTTAGCCCTGCCTGTGCTGGATGTGTACTGGAGTACAGGATGGTCAGGACAAAGATGCTTGTGCTGACAGTTCCAAATCAGTCTGCTGTGAGAGAAAAATTGAGGTGAATGCTCTGCAGAAACGTTTCTCTTACTTTTTGGGTGACAGTAGAAATATCTCGCAGGTCTGTTGTGCTTCACAAGAATTTTCTCTCTCTCTTTCCTTCTCCTCGCCACCCTGCTGAAAGCACTCCTAAAATCTCACTCTATTTGTGGTACAAAGTCTTGGCCAAGATAGTGCAGTTGATCCCTCCATCCAGAGCTTTTCATCTTCAGTACCTGAAGACTCAGGTTTGGATTTGTCTGTTTTGAGCTGCCCACAAACCTCATGCAAGGATCTGCTCTGTGGGAGCCTCAGAAGCCAGAGCATTATTTTACAGCTCTTGTTTTCCTTCCTCACCTGGACAGCACAGATGCCTCTCTCCATCCCTGGCCACCATCTCTCCTGTTGATCTTTCCTACTTCCTCATGGCACCCACTCAGGATTCCCACTCATTCCTGCTTTGCCTGGGATCAGTCCTGTGGCTCTGCAGCTCGCTGAGACTGGAGGAGGATCAGGGATGCCCATGGACCACGGGGCTCTTCAGAGGATGGGGCTGAGCTCAGGAGGCACCAGCACCCTTCAGTACTCCCTGAGCCTTTTCCCCTGCCCTTCTCAGGAACAGGGGTGGACACCAAGTGCTGCTGGAGCTGGTCCCTCCCAAGGGAGTCAGCAGTCACAGGCCAGGCAGGGCTGGGTGGCTGCACCCCTGTGTTCATTGTTCACAGGCTGTGCCCGGTTTTAGTTTATTTACTTTACAAAACAGCCTAATGATTCGATTCAAGTATTTAGGGAATTTGATTACCTTTGCTGTCACTGTGGCCATCAGGGAGGATTAGCCCCTCATCAGCAGTGACGTCCCACATCACACACTGCTCCTGCTCAAACCCCGCTCCCTCAGCTGGCATCTCTCTGCTGTCCCTGGACGAAACCGATGACAAAACACGCCAAGGGCACACAGCCGCCCTCCCTCCCTCTCCCCCCATGACTTTTGCTGCAGCATCGCTGCAAATTGTCGCTGTCAGCAGGGGGCCACACTCATCAGGGGACTCCAGCCCTAATCACTGCAAAGCGGATGGTGGATCTAAGTCCTGGATGCTCCCCAATATCAAATCACAGCAGGCACCCAACTAATACCCTTGTTCCCTCTCCTGAAAACGTGAAGACCCACTGAGAAATCCTTGATGAGAGAGGCTCAGACAGCGCTCCCGACCTCTCAGGACAAGAGGCAGCCAAAGCTGTGGTCCCCAAAGGCACCTGCACTGGCGGGGCTGCGGGGCCGTGCTCGCCGTGGGAGCCACGTCGTGAGCGTGGTCCAAGGTCCCTCTGCCTTCATCTCAACAGCTGTTGGAAGTGGCCTCGTGCACAAAGGGCAGTGTCCTCGTTAAATCCCGTGGAGGGTTGCCATGTGGCCAGCAGAAATTTTGTTTTGTTTTATTTCAGGAAGTGGCACAGTAATATATTCACCACCTCCGAACGTAATGGCGTGACAGATGGGAGCTGGGCCCTGGCTTTCATGGGAAAGGCTCCACTCAGCAGGGAAGCAGTAAGTTTCCCACCTAATCTTCTGCAACCTTCAGACTCCTAACAACTGTAAGAAGCAAAGCAATGGGTAGTTATTAAATTAATGACTTCATCCCCAAGCTGGTAATAAATATTTTATAGTTTTATCTCTCCACTCTGTAGACTGCTCTAGACAGACCAGACTGTTTATTAATCTAGCTTCTGGATTTATGTTATTTAATTGCTAAACAGCCTGAGCATGGTTAGGCTGGATTATTAAATGTTGGCGCCTGAGGAGGAGTCCTCCAACAAATGGCAAAACCTGAGGAGTTTGATCTTGGACTTGGCTTATCAAAACCAACTCCTCTGCAGTGCTAAAGCCAGGTTAGCCCCTCTTTGAGTCCAAACCATTCAACCACTGCTTCATGCTCAGTGTAGGTGGACCTTGGGACTTGTTGTGAGTAAGGAAGAGGCAAGGAAAAGTTCTGACATGTCCTGGCTTCAATAAGGATGTGCTGGTGCTACCCTGCTGTGGGCAGGATGCTGCAGGCCACCATGGACAGGTCCTTCTGGGGATCTCAGGCAGAGCACATGGCCTTTTTCTACCCCTTCATGGCTCATGTTTCTTCGAGTCATCACAGATAGCCCCTGTCATTTAAACAAAAGAGCACTGCAGTCATAGAAATGAAGGCAGGCTTTAGAGGTTCTTTATTCTTCCTTGTTGACAGGGTCAAAAATGCCTTTAAAACAGATACTACCATTTTTACAACAATTGCTCGTTTATTCATCCCACTGAGAGACAGGGATGAAGGCAGCTGGAGCAAGAAGAGCTATTTGTCTGAAGAATGCATCCTCCTCATGCTTTGCAAAGCCTCAATCCCACGAGCCCTTCTGTACAAAGCAGCAGGTCATTTCAGGATATATCTTCTCATAAAAGTGTAGGAGAAATGAATGTGCTAACAAGTGCGGGCCAGAGCCTTTGAATCCAACCAAGCTGGAGCAATTTCCAGCTCGGGGCTGCTCAACTTCCTGCAGTGTCATCTCCAGCCCATCCCATTGCTCTCCAGCCTCAGCATTGTCTTTCTGAGGCCCAGGGAGGGTGAATTTGATGCTAAATGGCATCTCTGAAGAGCAAAGTTGTTTCCCCTCCCTCGTAGCCGTATGGGAATGAGGCACCCCTTTCTGGCCACCCAGCTGTGTGTTCTTCAGGACCCCTTGGATGTGGGAGCAGGTGAGGTGATTTGAGCCTTCACTCAGATGAGCTGTGGGGCAAGGGGAGCAAAAATCAGAACAAAGTGCACGAGGCTGGGAAAGACTCCCCCCTTTCTGCTTACAGCTGAAAGCATGGCCAGAGTGCCTCTCTGGGAGAGGTTAGGGCAGTGCTGACAAGTGGAAGGTGCCGCTGGAGGAATGGGTCATTAGCAGCTTTTAACAATTAACAGCGGCATCAGTGAGGCCAAATGACCCTCGTTGGTCAGTGGTTTATCGACCACTGGTGTTTAGAGACAACCATATGCTGACGAGTATCTTTTCCCTGGCATCCTTGAAGCCAAAGCCCCCCTCTGCCCTGACATTCCGCTCTCACCCTGCCCTGTTGGAGGAGGCTTAAGAGCTCTCCTAAGCACACCTTTAAACTGACAGTGTACCATCCTAAACCAATTCAATTCCCTTCGCTGTGATAAAGGACGCCAGTTCCGAGCAGATAACATCTCCCAGCGATGGCTCCCCGAGCTGCAATTTAGCACAAATCTGAGCGCTCTATTATCCAGCTCAGCCAATTCGTTAAGGAAGGACAGGCGAGCACGTCTATTAGCTCGATCATCATAATCAAATATTGGCACAAGGAGCTGCTCAGCGCTGCAAAGTCGAGCGAAACCCCCATAAAACAATTATGTGCCCTTCAGGAAAACAACCAGTGCCAGCTGGTGAGGTGGACGTGAGTCCGGCTGGTTTTCCTCCTTTGAGAAAGGGACAAAATCCTGTCAACTCCGAGGAATGGCCAGCAAAGCCTCAAAGAGATTTTGTCCTTGGCTCTCCTGGGCAAGCTGGGCTCCATCTCCAGCAGTCCTTGTTGCTGGGAGTGTCTATTCTCAGGGACCACTGGCTAAAGGATCCTAAACTTCTGCCAGTTGTCCTGCACCAGGACACCTTGCAGACAGTAAAGTGAAGGCAGAAAAAAACTTACAGTGAACACCCATGGCCGTGTGCATGCTCAAGGAAAGGCTTTAGGAACTCTTCCTTCTACTCAAACTTTCCTCTACATTTTTCTGATTACAGTTCTTACCTTTTTTGGGTGTTTTACTCTGCCCCTTCACCTTCGTGCTTGTGGTGCAGCCACCTCCTTCTTCTGTAACCCAGCAGTGCTTGTGTTTCTGTGCAGGGGCAGACAGAGGAGTTCAGTTCAGTTAATCAGACAATTGAATTTCTTGGTGATGAACCTGCCTGAAATTCCTATTTGATCCAATTCACTCAGCTCCAAATGGCCTTAACAGGATTTACCTTATTTCACCTCTGCCACAACAGAGCAGAACTGAATTTTCTCAACTTTAGAAATTATGTCTCCAACACAGAGATCAGTGAATAATTCTCTTCATTGCCACAGCTTCAAAACATAAACTCTTACCAGAGAAAAGGCTCCATTCTTCCAGGAGGGCAATCTGCAAACATCACAGCTGGGTTGATGCAACTGAGCAAATCTTGTTGACAAAAATCAGCCACTGCCCAGCATTTGAGCTAAACCTCAGAGACTAGTTTGGTGAAGTTTTTTTGGAAATCCAGTATGGAAAAGTGTCCATCTCTGTGTCACATCCCAGAGCCAGCATCTCCTCTGCTCACACACCACCTGTGGGAACAAAAAGCCACAAGATTATGAAATCCTAGAATGATTTGAGTTTGAAAGGACCTTAAGATCATCTCATTCCAACCCCCTGCCAGGGGCAGGGACACCTTCCACTATCCCAGATTGCTCCAAGCCCCATCCAACCTGGCCTTGCACACCTCCAGGGATGGGGCAGCCAAGGCTTTTCTGGCCGTCTTGGCGGGGGCCTCACCACCCTCACAGGGAAGAATTTCTTCCCAAAATCCCATCTAACCCTGCCCTCTGTCAGTGTGAAGCCATTCCCCCTTGTCCTGCCCCTCCATGCCCTTGCCCCGAGTCCCTCTCTATCCCTCTTGGCTGTCCTTTGGGCACTGGAAGAGTCCTCCAGGCTGAACACCCCCAGCTCTCTCAGCCTGTCTCCATAGCAGAGGTGCTCCAGTGCTCCTGGGGATGTGGAGCACTGAGGGTGCAGGGGGCAATTCCTGCCCAGAGGAATTCTGCCTCCAGCCTTCCTGGGACTTGTGATTCTCCCCATCATGGCACTAGCGGGATTTTAAGCACCTGCTTGGCCGGATGGTGGCAGCTCCTTCTTCTTGAAAGCCTTCAGAGATACCAAACCTAAATTCCCCTGAAATCCCCCAGCTTAGGGGGTGGGAAGAGCCAGGTGGGAAGTGCACAGTCCCTGTCCAGAGCTCCAGGCCAGCAGGGACACACTGACCACCCCCTAGACACGGTGCAGGACAAGCACAAAGCCCAGTGGGGACACATTGGCAGCAGCTCGAAGAAAGACCATAGGAACTAAAGTCACAAACAGAACTGGGTTTTATTACGAAATAACCCTGCCAGTACATAAGGAAGTTCTGTCTGCAAAATACATTTCCTGAGGAAAGTAGATCACAGTATTCGTTTTCACAGAATAACATGTAGCCTGCTATAACTTTCAATGTGACTCTTTATTATTTAAATATTAACAGTATTCCTTCACATAAACAAGTACTCAGTCATCACATAACCAACACACAAACGACAAAATAAATATACAACAAGAGCACAGTTCATTTTTTTCCCGACTTAAATATTAAATAAATAATAAATACAGAATTTTCATTTCCTGTTATCAGTGCCTGAAACAATATGAATGAAAAAGAAAAGAAAAACTGAAAAAAGTCTCTCTTCCCCCCGTGCCCCTGCCCCCGCAAAAAAACAAACCAAAAAATTATCAAAATGTCTCAGTTATAAAATATCTTTAAAAAAATTCCCATCATTAAAAGAATAAATAACAAAATATATAAAAAATAACTTGGTTGCATCAAAATTACAAGTAGGAGTTGTAGATAGGGTTTTTTCTTTTTTTTTT
>VZRX01005879.1:5378-61490 GCA_013398075.1 Notiomystis cincta | reverse complement strand
AAAAGAAAAAGAAAAAAAAGAAAAAAAGAAAAAGAAAAAAAAGGATGGAAGAAAAAATAAATCAAAAGCTCATTCCTCTGATCATTGCAATGGTCTTTATGAGTTGTAAGAGGACAGCTTCCTCAACAACATGAGCCCCACCTCCACACACCTGGTTTTGACAACAGTAATTACATTCCTGGGAATAGAGAGAAGGTAATTAATAGCCTTTTGTGGTTTTACTATTTTAATGCAGTCTTTTCATTTCTCAGTAACTCTATGGTAACATGCTGTGGGCTGTTAGACCTTGTTAAATTAAACAAAATACACTCTCTTTAAGAATGCTATTCTTTAGCTGCCAGCTATTCAAAACTGAATTGAAACTACCTGCATTATAATAGGAGCTCTAAGATCTCTCTGACGTTGAAATCCAATCCCTCCTGATCTCTGCTTGTGCTGTCTTAGCCTAAAAGGCACTGGGTGCCCTTGATAAAGTTTCCTATTTTGTGATAGTGCTCCCAGATGTAATGAGACAGAACAATAGATACAAAGGGAGATCAGCAGAAAATGACAACAAAAGGGAGATATAATGCAAGCTTCAGAGATAAGGGAAAAGAACTGATCTTATAAAGGACACATAGGTGTATGGAAAGAAATTCTCCCACTCTTTAATTGTGAATAAGCCTTATCCTGACTGGGTTTGGCACAGCTCCCTCGATCACACCAGCTTGGGGTGAGACCTGTCGAAGTTTCTTACCATGTGCGGAAGGCGGATATTGGCAAGACTTTGGATGAGAGCCTGGCTCAACCCTGAGAGCTCCAGGAACAGGGCTTCATTTTGCTCCTCTATGATTTTATTTTCCTCCTCAATGTTCTTCAGGTTCTTCTCCATGGTGGAGATCTGCAGAGCAAGGAGCATGGCAGGGTTACCAGCCCTCACCAGTGGCACCCACCAACACTGCACCCCCTGGGCTTGAATGCATGGCCGAGGACACAAACCTGGGACTGGAGTTTCACCATGGCTGCTTCCATCTCCGAGTTGGACTCGTTCAGCTCACTGATCTCCTTGTTCAGCTGCTTGATCTCCTCATCGTTCTCCAGAACTGCAGGAGGGAAGGTCACAGGCAGTCAGCAAATGCTCTTGGGAAAAGCAAAAGTGTTGGGCTTTCTGTTGAGCCCACCCTGCTGCACCGTCCTCACCTTGGCTTTTACAGCCTCTAAACAGGACACATCTCTCACCTGCCTTTTTTTTTTTTCCATTTTTTAAATAATTAACGTTTTTATCATCACAGTTCAATGATACTTGAACAGGTCAATATGTAAATGCAAAAGCAAAGGACAGCAGAGCAGTTGGAGTCCAACACATCCCCACACCCTGCAAGGTTGGCTGTCCTGAACAACCAGGTCACTCTCCAATCCTGAGTTTGGAAAGATGCTATTTAAAAAACTAATGCATGTCTTGATGAGAAATTCTGAGGTCCATAAAATAAAGCAATATTTCTAGAGGAGTGCAGGTATTTATAGGTTCCAAACTACAAAGTTCAATGCTTGAACCTTGTCAAATACCACAGAAAGCTCAGTAATTGCACTGAAAATGCAAAGTGCCATCGCTAACAAAATTCCAGATCCAGAAATATCTCAGTATTAAAAGCCCTGAATAGGTGAAAATTGCTGAATGACTGCAAGGGATTTGTAAAAATGCCAGTGAATATACGAAGAAAAAAAAATCTGAATTTCAGCATTACTTATTTTACCTTCTTTATTGTTGCTCCCTTAAAGTGTGTGACTCAAGGTGTGAGACTGGTACCAGCCACCACAAACACCCAGAAAAAACCAAGGAATGGGTGTTCAAAGTACACAATGTCCTTGAAAACTGTGTCCAGATTTCAGCTGAAATATCCCCAGTCTATAAAGATCTATGGGCTCAATACCCTGACACACCTGCAAGGCAAAGGAAAAACCTTACCATCGCTGGTCTTGAACTTTGCGTTGAGAATTTCATCCCCTGAGAGTTTTCCTTTCTTCCCAGCAAAAGTAGCTCTTGGACACCCTGACAAACTGAAAAACAAGTAAAAATGGGTTTCATAAACTCTCAGTATTTATAGGTGCTTACGTTCCCAACATAAGAGCATGTGCCATTTGGTGGAATTCAAGCTGCGAGACAGTTCTTCTAAAAGCTTTTTATGGTACAGAGGAAATTGCTTTATGAATAATGCCACAAAACTCCCTATATATAAAGTGAGAGCAATTTTCTTTAAGCAAAGAAAAACACATTGCTTCCTAAAAGAGGAGGTGTGCCAGGTGAGGAGGGGGAGATGAGTCTGGTTGTCTTGGGCACCAAACCGCTATTTGTGGTGCTCAAGTTCTGTTCCAGCATGCAAATAGGGATTTAAATTAGAGGTTAGGAAGAAATTCTTCCCTGTGAGGCTGGTGAGGCCAGAGTTGCCCAGAGAAGCTGTGGCTGCCCCATCCTTGGAAGTGTCCAATGCCAGGTTGGACAGGGCTTGGAGCAACCTGGGATGGTGGAAGGAGCTTAGAATGGGGTGCTCTTTAAGGTCCCTTCCAACAAAAACTGCTCTCTGATTCTGTGAATATTAAAACAACCACACATTTTCTCCATTCAGTAAACTTCAACTGAACTCAGCATCAAAAGCACCAGCTCTTGAGCCTCGCTAAACGCTGCTCAAGCAGCATCTTGGGGCAGGCAGGTTTGTCCACAGCAAAATCATCACACACCGGTCTGAACCCCGGGATTTACCTTCTGTGAGTGAGGAAGCTCCCGTTGGCATGGCCAGAACCGTCACAGCCTGGGGTGGGGCAGGTTGGACCTTCATTCTTCAAGGATTTCCAGGAAAAGGAGGAGCCGTTGAGCGAGCCTTCCTTCTGCCTGCGGGCGGCCAGCGGACACCCCGAGGCGCTGCGGTGGGACGCGTACTTGCCGCTGATGTGTCCCAGCCCAACGCAGCCCGGAACAGGACACCTGGGCACAGGGAATCACCGGAGTTACAGCACAGCAGGCAAGAGGAGGCAACGGGGGGAAGGAATAAAGGGGATTGCTGATGAGCGGGAACGAGGAAGCCTGGGAAGAGAGCATTTGCATGTGGGTCTCGTCTGGAGTTTACAGGGGAGATACTTGGTTGATGGAAAGAGCAGATGGGAAATTAAGAGCTGCGAGTGCTCCTTCGAAAGAGCCAAAGAGAATCAAGGAGAATTCTGCAGGAGGGAAGTCTGTGGAGGTCACATCACATGCAGCAAAAGTAGGTCCCAGTGGTGTCAGAAACCGGGTATTTGGTGCCTCACTGGGGACAAAAATGGCAGGTTGGGCTGCCTGATGTGAGATCCTGATGTGTCCCAAGGTTGACACTCACACAGAACCATCACACATGTACTGCTGGCTCTGCTGATGAACCCAGGCTCATCAGCTTCTCACCCTACACCAGCACAGTCAACACAATGTAGAGCACTGTCTGTGCCCTTGGGGACACAGCCCTCCCCAGGAGCCAGTCCCTGGGCCAGCAGCTGTTCAGGCTGTGCACAAAGAGCTGCAGCCCTGCTCCTGCCAGGGTGTCCGAGGGGTTTCAGAGCCTGCACCCCATCAGACAGGACAGGTCACTGGGCTGTCACTCAGCCTGCAGCCACGGCATGGCCTTGTTTGCCTCCTCCTCCTCCTCCTGATTCACTTCCTGCCTCTTTGGGCAGATCAACCCACGCTCTGAAGGGGATAAACTGGGAATTATCATCGAGGCAGCCCAAGAGCCCTGCCATTACCAGACTTCTGCCTCTTTATAGCCAGTTGAAACACACGGGAGCTGTGAGGAGCTTTGTGGAAGCACCAACACAACTTGTGCTTCTGCCAAGCACACGAGTGGCTCTCTGAAAGGCACCTCTTTCCCCTCCTCACCTAATGGCCTTCTCCCTAAATCCATCTATCCCACAAGCCCAGTGTATCTATCAGGGTTTCTGCTGTGGTTTGCATTTGTTTGAAAAATGCTTGTCAATTATAAATACAGTTAAAAGTTTATTACTCGAGGGAGGTCACTCAAAAATAGGGGAGGAGGAAGGAGGTAAGAAATGACAAAAATAACCCCCATGTCCTCAGTTTGGAAGCAATTAGGGACTTTGAGGCTCCCCAGCAAAAGCATTCACGGAGCTGCTCCTGAAAATCGCAAGCTGCGTTTCACCGCAGAAATTATTGCCCTGATTGTTTACATTCCACACAAAAGGGAGATGACAGCAGAAGGGGGGGGCCCTACACCCAGCCTTTTCCCAAGATAATTTGAAAAATGCTGATCTCGATTTTAATCAGCTGCAAATGCAGCACAATTCACTTATAATATCCCTGCCAGCAGGATCCTCAGTAAATTCATAACATCATTGCTTTTATATGATCACGAGCAAATTACTGAATCCTCAGGAGGAAAAGGAGAAGGGGGAGAAGGGGGGAAGAGCAAGAGAGAAAGAGACAAACCCCAGCATTTCATATACGGTCGTTACGGCCCAACCGTTACATATTTTATACCGTTAATTTAACTTTTATTACATTTTCATTGTTAAAAAATAAACCAGAGCCTTATTGTGCAAAACAGCTGTCTTGGACATCTTTTAAATTACTCTTTTTTTTACATTATTATTATTATTACTTAATGTGAGCACCAGTAGCGTTTGATCAATTAGACACCTGTGGATGCAGCCGCTCTGTGGGCTGGGCTGAAGGTTGAGGTGATCTGTTCAATCAGGTCTGCAGCAAATTACTCCAAGGATGAAGAGCAGAAACAACAGGGAATAAATGACTTTCCCCTTTAGTGACAATGTGCAGAACTCAGCCGGGCTCCAAGCGGAGCTCGGTGCAGACAGAGGAAGGATTTAGAGCCAAAGCTCCTTAACATAAACCCACACCGGGCACACCTTGCCATGGGTGGTGGGATAAACACTTCCACAGGCTGAGGGAAGGCCCCAGCCAGGGATTGTTGTGCCAAGAGGAGCTCCTGGGTGTACTGGATGAGGGGGGGTTGCTGCCTGGGCCGTGGGATGTTAAGGAATGCCTTCACATCCCGCTGCTGCAGAGACCCTCACAGCCCAGCCCACATTCCTGCTTCCACATCCATGGCTCCACCCAGACCTGTCTGGGGGTGGATAATAGCAGTTTCCTAGGAGTCAAAAATCCAGCTCTGGGGATGCTCCAACCCCATTTGGAGCATGGAACCTAGAGAATCTATGGATGCCCCACTCTTGGCAATGTCCAAGGCTAGGTTGGATGGGTCTTTGAGAAATCTGGTCTAGAGGAAGGTGTCCCATCCCATGGCAGCGGGTTGGCATGATGTGAGAATTTAAGATCCTTTCCGACCCAAACAATTACATGATTTCTTGCCATTTCATCTTTCCAGGTTTTGTATCTTTAGGGTGGACTAGGAGAAACCTAAGCCCTGCTGAGGATGCTGGTGGGGACCCTCACTCTGCTGTGGGTGTGCTGCCAGCCCATCCCATGTCTCTGCACAAGGCCCAGCTGCACCACAACACAACAGCCACGTAAAAACCCCTTTCCCCTTGCACTGGGGAGTGATTTCTGTGCAGAGAAACCAAACCAGGGAATCTGCCTGGCACGTTCCTGCCCTGTCCTACCCTGAGTGGGGAAGGCACAGATGATCAATCCCACAGCTTCCCCAGCCCCACAGGGCACCCCTTGGAGAGGGGTGACCTCCAATTGGAGACACCCACCATGGTGAGAGCAAAGGTAGAACTGAGCTGCATCACACCAATCTGCTCCTTGTCCTTTCCTTCCCTCTGTCACTGGTTAATGGCACAGCATTACAACACCACCAGCAATTCAGTGTATTTGAGCCAAAAGAGTTTTTTTTTTCTGCAGATACTCGAGTAGGTTGCTTAATTTTTAATAAACTCTCCTAACTCCTGCTAATTATCACACGGCTCATTTAACTGGGAGGCTTTCCTTCCTGTAGACTGAGGAGGAAGAACAGAGCAGATGGCTCAAATACCATCTTTTTCTGAAAGGTCCTTCCCCCCTCAGCAGGCGTATCCCGGCTTCCCACGGCCCCTGCAGGGTTCTTCCACACCCACTGGGTCCTGCTCTGGCTCAGCCTCTGCTCCAGCCCAACACCTGGGCACGTGGAGAAATCCATCTCTGCTCCTCTGTGAGGGCAAGGCCTGCCCTGGGACTAAAATAAGGAAAAAAAAAGATCCATTTGGAGACAGTCTGCTGAGCCAAAGGGGTCTGCACAGATATGCCAGTGCTCATGGGCAATGAGAAACTCTTGGGAAGTGGTTAATAATTTTTTTTCATGTTTCTTCCTTACCCCCTTCCACCTGCACTTGCTGGGTAAATGCACAGGCTCCAGAAAGGCTGGAGATGCTCTGAGGTAACAGAAAAGTAAAGGGTCCTGGAGTCAGTGCTGTCTTTGATGTCCTGGGGCTGTAAGGAGATACAGATCCCAGACCCCACATGCTGAGCGTGTGATGCTCAGAGTCAGGACAAATGGATTTCACAGCTCATGAAAACTCCTGAGGTGGACTAAGCGATTTCAAATCTCTATTCCCCACAGGAATAAACCCCCTGGGGTGTTTTGAGAACTTCAGCCTCAGGCAGCAGAGGAAGGTTTTTTCAGTTCACTTCAAATATTCTGCCCTGGCAAAGACTCTACAGAACACAGTTTATTCAGGGTTACCAGGTCCTGACCCAACTCAGTGCTGGGTAGTTTCTACTTCTGCTGTGTTCCTGGCAGTTAAGCCAGTCCATCAGCCCTTGCCTGCCCATTGCTTCCCCAAAAACCTGAAATGTTTGGCTTGACTGTGGGGTTCTACCCTCGTTTACAACACTGGTGTGTTTGTTCAGAAATTTTATAAAGTACAGGTAGCAGAGAAACTGTCTGTGCCTTACCAACCTACCTTTCTCATCTGCAGGAACACAAAAGAAAAAATACACCATTACCTCTCCACCACCCAGTTTTTCCATCAAATATCAAAACTGCAGCACCAAATGACAGCAAAGAGCTTTGGCAGAGGATGCTCAAAGCAGCATCAGCAGGGAGGGATGTGGGGTGGGTGCTGATCCCCCATGTAAATCTGTGTGAGGCCAAGTGGATGGAGTGACAAGCTCTGCTCAGGAGTGATTTCCAGACTTACTTCATCAGCTCTGGGTCTTCTTTATCATCCTTTGTCGGGGTGATCTTGATCCCACTTTTCTTGGCACGAGGGCAGCCTGACAGACTGTGGTTAAAAAGAGAAGAAAGGCCTGTCTCACTGGCAGAATCTCTGCATTTGCTATTCCCTCGCTTCAGTCATCTTTTCCCTTGAATTTGGCACAGTGTTTTTGATCTCTCTCGTTTTGCAGCTTCACATCACGAGGAGAAGTCACAAGGAAAAAAAATGGTAGAAAATTGAGGGAGATGGACAGTAATTAATGGTGTCTAGATAAGAAGATATCTGCTAACAGCCTGCAATGTTTAATGGAATTGTTGAAACAGAAGGCTCAGATCTCCACTATTAATGTTTTAAAGTGATAATAGAAGTCATAAATAGGTAGCAATATTAACAGGAACATTGCATCAGCTAAAATCTGACCCTTTGTCTTTTATTCTGTTGAAAGGAGCTTCTAATCAAATGCTGGAAACATCAGAAAAAAAAAGAGAAGTCAGATTAAAGAGATGAAAATAGGCTTCAGTTGTCAGTAACATTAATGTTTTATTCAGAACTTTACAACTCTGCCCACTGCAGGGGAAAAGAAAAAAAAAAAAAAAAGAAAGAAAGCAACACAGAAAGAGGCTGGGGAGAAAATAATTTAAGGGAGATCTTACCTTCTGTGTGATGCATAATTTCCTGTTATGTGACCAGAGCCATCACAACCAGGAGTAGGGCACCTGTGGAGGCAAGAGAGGCTTGGGTTAGCCTGGGGATGTGGGCAGGGGATCAACACTCTGTGACAGCTCTTCTCAAAGAGAAATCTGGGCACTGTCAACACAGGAGCAGATTTTTCCTGCCCCTTCTCCCTCTGTAAGGACAAGATCTGGTCTGTAATACCCGTGGTGCTGAAGTCAGTGCATCACTGCATGAGGTGGCACTGGAGAGGAATTCTGTGGGATGATGGAGCACAGGGAGTGGCTGCTCTCCCATAAGGGGACACAGTCCCAGCCTCACAGAGAGGACACCTCAGAGCTGATAATGGGCTAAAAACACCCAGGACAATGTTTGTCATCTCAAGGAAGCCATAAGGAGACAGCAGGGACCATCCAGGGCCAGCAGGACGGATCCAAGCAGAGACAAGAAAGCAGAAAAACAGCTGACAGCCCTGGACAGCAGGGCCACCATGGCCACCACCAGCAGGAGGTTTTGGCTCGGCTCTGGGTGACTTGGGGAGCACAATCTCAGTGAGGGCAAATGGGCAGCCCAGAGTGCAAAACTGGCTGATGCTTCTGATGGAAAATGATGAAGGAGCAGGAGGAAAATGTGAGGTTAGCCCTGGGTCCCCTCCTTCCACAACACCACGGGCAGGGGACAGGGGGACAGCAGCTCAGGGGCTGGGGATCTCCGGGTCACCACACACGGTGCATCAGCAGCTTTCGGTGCGGTACAAAGGGACCTTTGAGGGTGCACCCGCGGCCCCGAGTCTCCAGGTGAGCATCCAGCGCTCTCCGGCAAAGGCTGGAGATCGCTTCTGTATCACCCGAACCTGCACAAAGGCTGCGAGCCCTCCCAGCGGCACGAAGATAATGGCCCGAGTTGGGCACCGCATCATTAAGGGATGTAAAGTACCTCAGCACAAAGATCTCTTCCCAGTGCTGGAGGTGACGCGGGGGACATAAAAGTTGTCATGGGGACAGGGAAGAGAGGCGAGCGGTGTTTGCAGAGGCTGTGCACGCCAGCCTGCCAATTAGCCGGGGCTTTTTGAGTCAAGTGATGAGGGCCGGGGAGGGGGTGTGGGGAGGGAATCCGCAGGACGAGGGGGAGATGCTCAGCCGCTCCTTCTGAGCACAGCGAGCAGAGCTCAGGGCACATCCACGAGCTTGTAGAGCAGCCTCGGGGGAGGGTTTTTCTGTGTCCCCACTTTCTCCATCCCTGTTTTTAAAGCCTCCCGTGCCCGGGTTGGATGAGTGGTTGGTACCTGCAGCAGGGCAGGGGTTGGTGTCTCCAGGGCGTGCCCGTGGAAGGATGGGCAACGTGGTGATGCACGGGCAGCCCCTGAGGTCAGAAAGGCAAAATGCTTCCCCAAAGGCTGGGCAGGGCTCTGAGCAGCCTGATGTAGCTGAAGATGTCCCTGCTCACTGCAGGGGGCTGGACTCGATGGCCTGTAAGGTCCTTTCCAACCCAAACTATTCTGTGATTCTACACTGCTGCTCTGCCCCTGAGAGTCAGTGGAGCAATGGTTTAGTTTGGCAGCTTGGAAAACAGCTTTTATAAAAGTCTTTTTTTTTTTTGATTCAGAAAATATAAAATTTCTCCTCTTTGCAGCAGCTCTGAGGGGGACTTGGCACTTGCAGGTCACTGAATAATTTGCATTGGCCAAAGCAATTGGCACCTCACCTCGGGTGGGAGAGCAGGGACACATCCTGGTCCCAGAGGGGTAAGAGGGAGGCTCAGAGCCAGGAAAACATAAATGCACATGGGTCTGGTGCAGTAAGAGCAGGACACATCCAGCAGGACCTCAATGAGGGTGCAAATTCTTCAACTCATTTAGAAATTACAGGTTTGGGAGATGACTGTGGTATTTCCCAGCTCTACACTGTTACAGTAGAAAGCAAAACTATTTCTCTGTTGTTCTAGCTTCAGGGTGGGAGGAAATTATGAAAACACTAACACCAAACTCCTTCTTCCTTTCAGGATTTTTAAAGAGGAGAGAGAAGTAATTTGATTTTTATTTTTAATTATCTGGAGACAAATCATACCAACAGAGACCTTTTATTGCATGTTCCAGCCTGGAGCTATTTTTTTTATACCAGGGATATTAACCCCTGAAATAGAATTTATAATAGAAACACTGACATGGTCTTATCTGGAGTTGTGAAAAGCTATGACTGTGCAATCTGTATTATCTCAAAATCCCTTCCTCTCTCCTCTGCTCCCATCCTCACCAGGACATAGAAAAAAAGTAGTATTTGAGGAAATAATATTAACAAGCTTTTTAGGGGCCAGAAATCTCCTTTTTCATACAGTATTTTCATAAAAAACACTGACATTGGGTGCCAGAGGGGAACAGGGGATGCTGCACAGCAAGGCTGGACACGATGCTTGGTCTCAGGGATGAGCCCATTTGCTTTTTGTCTGGCCCTTACTGGGAATGGCCACTGCTCCTGAGAGCTTTTAATATCTTTAACTCTAATTGTCTGATCACTTGGCCATTCTTTCAATGTGTTGGAGAAACACCAGCTCAGCAAAGCTCTCTTAAGAGGTGCCCTCACAATGTGTGGGGTCTGTAGTGCATGATTAAGTGTACTTAGCACTAATCACAGCAGCCCTTGCCATCCACCAGCACATTCCATTAATATCAACTAATCCTGCCACTTTGTCCACCTCTGTGAAAAGGAGCAGGTGGTTAACTACCACATTTCCTGGAGCCAGCCCCACGCTGCTGGTGGGACACACAGAAGTCCAGGAGCCACCACAGAGGGATTTGGGGCTTTACCAACGACCTCAGTGACCAGCTGGGGTTGCCACTGACTCCCCTCAGCTCCAGAAATCCCTGACTGCCCACAGGGCACAGCACATTTGGTTTTTTCATGCCTGTGCAATGTGAAGTCCTCCATGAGGATTTGCTCTCAGTGGAGGCTCCTCAGTTGTAATTATGAATATCTCAGTGTCTAAATGATCCAAAGACTGGATTCAGCAAAGCAGGGAACTCAGAGGACACTCAGCCTGCAAAGATAGGCTGGGCTCACAAAAGTGATGATGAAAAATAATTCACAATGAGCTTTACCCCAGAGATGCTGACTGGGTGGAGAGGGTTGGGGTCTCCCCAGTGTTCCCAACTAAATACAATTTCACCTTTCTTTAGGGAAGGCAACCTAAGAGAGCATTTGGGAAACCCACCTGTGAAGAATAAGCTCCTACTGAAAAGGAGGAGTTTGGAGAAGACAACAGCAAAGCTGAATATGGGATTCAGAGGAAGATACCTGAGTGAAAATGTCAAAAACAGGTTCCTTCCTTCAGGAGCAGCAATGGGAATGGGGAAGTTTGGAATTCCATGAGCCCTTGACCACTGGCTCAGGATCCAGCCTCACCAAGCATTTGCTTTCCCTCTTTCATTCCCTCACAAATCATGGAAATGAAGAGAAATCTCCCTCACTACATCCCAAACAGCCCCTAAAATGTAGCATAAAAATAGCGCCCCAGGTTCTCCAGAAGAGTTGGCTTTCCTGTGTGCTGGCAGTGAGTTCCCAGCTGTGTCTCTACCCAAAAATAAATCCAGGCTTTGGATTATCTGAGATGGACAAAAATGTTAAATGAAAAGGGTTATGGCCCAAACTAGGCAACAGGAGCTGGGGAAAAGATGCCAAGTGAAAAAGAAAATAACCTGTCTACAGTGCCCAGAGAAACCTGCCAGGTGTGCAGGTTATTCCCAATCACTGCCATGAGCCCCCTCCCCACAATTATCCTTCCTCCACGCCACTGCCTCTTCAACACAGCAGCTGGAAGCTGGACTCCACCAGGGCTCCTTGCAGGCAGGTTATGATCAGCTCTTTAAAAGGAGAAGGGAGGGGATGGAAAAGCAAAAGCAGAGCAAGAGGAGTGGGGGCAGGAAGGGAGAAGAGAGAAAAAAAGGGTGGAAATAAAGAAAAAAAAGGAGTTCCAAGTTGAGCGCAAACATACTTGAGGTCAGCAGAGTGGGCAGCCATGAGGTTTCTGAGGCTCTTGTCAGCAAGAGGACAACCAGAAAGGCTGAAAGAGAAGAGATGGAATATCTGGNAAAAAGGAAAAAGAAAAAGGGCTGGGGCATGGGGAGGGAGAGGGGCAACAGAAGGGGAGGAAACAGAACCAAACTATCCACATGGTCACAAACTATACCAAAAGAAAAAAAAAGTTGTTTTTAGAGTTCAAACCATGAGAAAACTGTCGACCCACCTGCGGTGAGAGGCATAGTTCCCTGTTATGTGTCCACTGCCATCACAGCCTGGGGTTGGGCAACTGGGCAACAACAACAACAACAAAGAGTGTAAGTGTGGGAAAGGAATGGATTTCCCCAGACCCACGGGTGGGCAAAGCCAGCAGAGCCCCCTCGGGTCTGTCTGGGGCATCTCAGCCCAGCCCTGCTGCCCGAGCCCTGACACCAGCCCCATCCATCAGCTGTTGGTGTGTGTTTCTATGTGTGCATGGATATGAACCAGCTGCTTCCCTGTCAGCTCCCCTCCCTCCCTTTTTACTTCTAGGAGATCACAAGGATCCTAAAAGCACAATTCAGAAAACAATCGAGAGAAATTGTGGCAAAGGCAAAGAAAGAGTTTAAAACCCTTAGTTGCTGGGAGGGCTTGGTGGCAGTGGGGGGCTGACAATATTCCTGCAATACTGAAGCTCTGGCTTCAGGAATCATCTTGTTCAGAGTTCAGATCTGAATAAGGTGCTTCAGACTTCAGCTTTTTGAATTTTGTTTTCTCTCCCAGACTTTAGAGCTGCAAAGAAAAGCTTGCACATGCTGTTTGCTGCAGAAAGGGAATGACAGTAACCTCTGGCTGTGCCTGGGGGTGATGGGGAGATACAGGTGAGGGGCACCTGCCTGGAAGTGGCACAAGAACTGTACCCAGACATAGAGCATCCAACACAGTGGGTGAGTCTGCTCCTGAGTTAACTGCAGCTAATTCATTATAGCCCTTGGGCCAGAGAGGAACAAGGATATTAAATGGGGAGGGAAGGCTCAAGGCAGCCCACGACACCATTTATTTATTCCATGGCTGTTTCCATTTAGGAAATTTCTCTACCATCACAATAAAATTAAAGCACAGGAGGACTTCAGGGCTCTACCTCAGAAATTGCTGTTCACATCACTGGTGGGTTTTAAAAAGCCTTTTAGAGCTTTGTGTCAGGCAGCTGGTCTGAGCTTTGCTCACTTAGGGAAGATGCTGCTGCTGGTCTCTCCCCTCAGACCTCCTCCCTGTCTGGCTGCTCCCTCAGCCTCCTGCAGATAACGAGTGAGCTGGATGGAGTCAGCAAAACAGTGCCCACCAACTCCCCCTGTGTGATGTGTGGGAGGGTCAAGTGCACAGGAAAGGAGCCAGGAACAGCTGGGATGCCTGGGAGGGGAAACCTCTGCATCACAACCTCCAGGCTGATCCCATCGTCCCACAAGCCAAGAGTTTGGCTCAAACTCTTAAACATTAACCATTCCTGTGGGAATCAGTGTGGATGCAGAGCCCTTCTCCATCTAATAGGGCACATCTGGGTCTGTGCTTCCACCCACACGATGGACAGACAGATGTGAGATAGGTCAAGGTCTCTCTCCAATGCAAAATGCAACACAGCAGCAAATTTGCTGCAGCCTCAGGTCACGTTTTGTGTTCCTGCAGTATCACAATGCTGGCACCCACTGCTCTAAGCCAGCAAGTCCTGTCTTCTCAATGAGACATCTTGTGTTCAACACCCCCTTCAAGAAGGTGCTGAGATCCCCAGGGTGCTCTTGGCTCCACAGCATCAGCCAGTGTCCCAAAACAGGGGATCAGGACACTGAGTAGGCACCATCCTGTTCCAGAAACACTCTTGCAGGAAAACACCAGGAAAAACTGGCCCTGAAAGGAGTTTCCCACAACCCTGTCCATGAATGCTCAGAGCACCAAGCTCTCAGGTTCCTTTCACCACTGCAAAGTAAGGCCATTTAGGAACATTTTTTGCCTCATTGATCAGCAGTTGTAGGAGGATGAAAAGATCAATCACAGTTCTTATTTTTAAAATGTATTTACTAATTTTGTTTCCAACCATCCTGGCTAAGTACATATTAATAGATTTTGGAGGAAGAGACAAGAAGGCAGGACTTACGTGAGCAGCTCTTTCTTGATGTCCTTGGAGAGGAATTTCAGCTTGAAGTTGGTTAAAGTAACTTCACCTGGGTATTTTCTCTCTTCAAAGTTCTCCTCTGACACTTCTTGCTCATCAGCTTCCGAGGAGGCAAAAGAGTGAGCAGCAGGCTCTGACTGCAAGGGAAGGGGCAGAGTTGTGGTGTGGTCATTGCTGCTGAGCTGTGGTGGGGAAGGATCCCAAGGTCACCCCAGCTAAGGGTTAGTGCAGCACTGCCAGCACTCCTGAGCCCTCTGCAAGCACCTCAGCACCCAGCCCAGAGATCCAACAGCCTGTCATTTCCTGGGTTTTAGGAGAAATGCATAAACCTCCTCTGTAAAGGGATTTACTCGTGGCTTTCCCAAGGTCTTGAAGGGATGAAGATCAGTGCAATCCACTCACACTCTTGGCTCAGCAGCCTCCCCATGGGCAAAGAGGCAGGTGATGCTCTCAGAGCTGGGCCCCTCACCCCAGCCAAGGGATCATGGCTGGATTCCCCACCTGCAGAATTAATGTCAGTGTCATGCAGGGCTGTAGCTGCTAATGGCAGCTATAAATCATCCCAGGAAGCATCACCAGGAGCAGCACTGCTGCAAGGGAGCTGGCAGGATTTACAATGGAGAAAACACTGCAGACCCAGGGCAAGGAAAGTGATGGGTTCTTCCTTTGCAAGGGCACCCCAACAGACCCAGGAGCAGTTGCTTCCTGCCTGGTTTTCCCTGGCTGATATCTGATAGCACTGACAAAGCCAGGAATATTTCTCTCCTTGGCTCCAAGGACAAACTGGGGGTTCTGGGGAAAATAGGACAAGTGTGAAGGCAAACACGGAGTTCAGTGTCCCATGAGTTGTTATTCAAGCATCAAGAGCCAGCGCTCACCTCCTCTGGCTCCTCTTCGCGCTGACGGTTTGGTTTAGTGTAGTCAATGGGCCCATCCCACTCATCCTGGCGGGAGGTCTGGCTGGACTGGGGGGAGGTCATGGTGCTGCTCGTGGCACTGGTGCTGTTTTGGCGCTGGGACACATCTGGGGACTTCATGCTGGGACTACTGCTGCAGCTGCTGCTGCTGGGGAAGGTGCTCTCCCGTTTGCGGTGTTTGTTCATACTCAAGTCCAGAGTCCCATTTTCATCCACCTCAATGTCCATGGACTGGAAGGTTGGAAACACAACCAGTGTTAGCAGCTGCCAGAAGTTCCCTGTGGGGATCTTGCCCCTGTTTGTCTTTTGCAGTGCAGTGGGCAGGCATTCATGTGCCATCCTCTCCACAGTCAAGTAGGAGGAACTTAAAAAGAGTCCTCTTTCCTGAATGTATCAGGAACATGTCATGCAAAGGCACCCCCTACTACCAGCTCAGTAGGTTGAACACAAGCATCTAGTGCCTCATGACATCCAAAACATCTGCCCAAGGTTGGGAGTGCTCCACGGGACTTTGGGAAAACCTGTGTTCCTCTAAAAAACAGCTGGAGATCAGACTGGGCACAACTGGGGAATCTCAAATGGCATCAGACACAGATCAGGGAACAACTGAAACCAGCTCTGAGAATCATGGAATCTCAGAATTGTCTGGGTTGGAAAAGCCCTCTGAGATCATTAAGTCCAAACATTCACCCAGCACTGCCAAGCCCACCACTAAACCACATCCCCAGGTGCCACATCCACATGTCCTTTAAATCCCTCAAGGCAGGGTGACTCTGCCACTGCCCTGGGCAGCCAGTTCCAGGGTGTGACCATCATCATAAATCATAATTTTTCCTAATATCCAATCTCAGCCTGAGACTTGGCTTGGGAATGAAGCTCATCTCACATGTGTAATTTGAACCACGAGGCACCTCCACATCACTCTAAGAGCCAAGATTCCCTCCTCCAAACCCAAAGTGGAGAGCCAAAAGGGTGATTTTGGATGAGTGTCAGCATTCCCTCTGTATTTAAAAAAACAAAATGAAAGGAAGGATAAACTAAGGTATTTCTCCCATCCCAAACTTCAAGTCTGGCCCCTGGGCAGTGGTCCCTGGGCACATTCACCCACCTTGCTGGGGGCCTCTTGCTGCTTGGTGCTGAGATTCTCAGGCATCTCCCAGCAGCGGGTGGAGAGGTTGAGGATGGCGGTGGCCGCCATGTGTGCAGCCTCAGCGTCGTGGGAGTAGTCGAAGCCTGTGGAGGAAGATGAAGTGCTCTTCACGTAACTGCTGGAGGGGCTGTGGCTGGGGGAAGAGGCCTTTGGAAAAGGTTTGGCTGGAATAAAAAGAGAAGGAACAACACAAGGCTAATGTATAAGCGGCATGAGCAGCAGGGAGAGGTTAAGTCAGTGTGACACAGTTAATGTATGCACAGTTCCCGGGGTTATTCCCAATCCAGGGGCGGGTTTGTTGCCTGGGACGTGCAACAGGAGCAGTGCTGGCTGCAGCTTGTGCTTGGTGTGAAAGGTTAATTCATTAACTGACTCTGCCATCAATACCCAAAACACAAATGCTTTTCTTCATTAGAGCTGCTCCTCAGTGGAAGCAGTTAAAGGAGAAAGCTTAGAGAAGCTTCCTGGCTCTTTTTTTATTGTTCTCTCTCTGTCCATAACTTATCTGCAGGGCTGTCTTACTGGGAGAATTTTAGTATCATGTTAGAAAACTTTAAAATTATAAAACTACATTAATAGAAAAAACATAGTCATAAAATATGAGCTTCCAAGGATGACAGTGATGAAATATGGATTTTCTGACAGCTGACATATCATTTAAATATGCCAGAGTAACAGGATTTATTACACAGCTGCACATAGCCACGCTGCTGCTCTGCTCCTGTATGTCACAGCAGCAGCAAAGCCAGCCTGGAGATGCAATTTCTCTTCTTACCCTGTGAAATAAAAGTATTTCTCAGGGTGGATGCACAATAAAACTTTCCCTAATGATAACTAATAATTCCCTAGTAAGAAAGCTTGGAGCTGGTCCCATTTAGGGGGTCCCTAGTAGTTTCAGTGGGTGCAAATAGGAGATCATCTGATTTAGAACAGGATTGTATTCTGAATCAAAATCTTCAAATTCTTAATTCATTCCACCATACTTTTCTGGGGGAAACCATTCCCCCTTTAGTGGGAGGCTCACCCAGGGAAGACTCATAAGCTCTGGTCTGATCATGGCAAAGCAAAGCCAACCTCAGCTGATGCAGCCACAGAGCAAAGTGATTTCATTATTCCCATTACAAACTCATAATATAAGACACTATAAAACACTAATCTTCCCCAGCACTGCTTCCTTCCTCGTTGCGTGTGTATATAATGCATATTGACATTAATGGGAGTTATGCACACACATGCGGGGGAATATAAATCCCTCTGGATGAAGATCTCTTTAAAATAAGTTCTCAGTGAAAGGAGCAGATTTCCCTGCTATGATTGGCAATCATATTCATCCTGTCGCCTTGATTAACTCATTGGAGGTTTGCCCACATGGTTATTCCTGTGTCTGGCTGCTTGTTTTCCTGTCCGGTTTAATCCACGTCTTCACGAGTGTCCACCAACCCAACCTGACAATATCCAGGATCGGGAGATGCCAATTTCAATTTCACACCGTAGGCTCAGCGATGCTTTTCCATTTCATAAGTATTTCTACCACTAATAGACTCGCAATCAGCAAATTAGTGAAATAAGTGATGAGAAAAAATAGAAAGGATTATCCTAGTGGGTCTGCTGGAATTATTTTTGTCAGTACAATTACCCTGAAAATTCTTTGCTAATATTGCAAATAACACAATCTATTCAGCGAGAGAATCACTTGTACTGGGAAACAAATTACTTTTCCATCAGCCCTAACCCGGGATGACAGTGGCAGTTGTGCTCTCTGGCCTCCATCCAATTTCATTGTCTGATCCTGTACAGATTTAGTACTGTAATAAAGGGCGCTCCCATTGTAGTGCAACAACCGGGATGCTTTCAAGTACGAGCACTTTTTTAGAGAGCAGCTGCATCAGGATTAAACAGGATTGTGGAAGTGGGATTAGCCAGACAGAAAGCCCTCTTGAGGCTGCTGACTTCCACAAACTGGGCTCCTAAATATTTCTTCCTCCCCTCAAAAAGATGTCTTGAGGTGCACAGTTGGTGTCAAATAACACATTTGCATGGGCTGTATCCCGATGCAGTGTCCCTCCTTTCCCTGGCAGCCCAGCCCTTCAGGGTTGATTCAGCCATTTCATTTTCACCAGAGTTATAACCAGTGCAGGGTCCTCAGAACAGAGCAGAGGTGGGTGGCTATGATGGGAAAGAGCTGGAAGATAGAGGTGGGTGATCGATAGGTAGAGCTGGAGAGCAGAGCACAGCAGGGGAGACAAATGGGGGGAGTGGGTCATATATAAGATGGAAGAGAAGAAAACTGTAATCCATTTAGCTAGATGAGGAAAGCCAGATCAATAGATATGAGCTGCAAAGCAACGGGGACCAACTGAGGACAACTGTGTAACTTATCCCACCTCGAGACATCACTCAGATTAATGTTCCCACCACAGTTCTTCCCAAAGCTGAAACCAAAGAGACTCTCCTCCAAGCAAAGCTTTCCCAGCAGCCATGGACTCCTCTCACCATCAAAGGTGCCCACCTCAGGACCCATCTCACCCTCCCCACCCCAGGAGGGTCCAGCAGCTCAGCCCCAAGACTCTCCCATCACCCCAAAGCCACGATCCCAAGAGCCTCACAACACACTGAGAAAAGGCAGAATATGCAAAAACCGAGTCCATCCCTGCTCCCAACTTACATTTAAAGGCTTTAGGTGAGGTTTCGCTAGTCTGAATCTTTGGGGCAAGCATGCGTTTGCCAAAAACCTGAGCATCAAAACTTGCATAATCGAAGGTGACCTTGGAGTACTTCTCCAGCTCCTTGGCCAGGTTGGCCCGGGGGGTTGCTGGGACCATGTTGGGCCGGTAGCTTCCATACTGGGGGATCTCCAGTTGCTTCACAAAGCACATAGGCCTGAGGATGAAACAATGAACAGCAATTATTCCTCTTTTCCTTGATGAGGTGACTGTTGAGAAGGCACGAGACACAGGCACAGCTGCACCTTATTCCTGAGGGCTTACTGGGGACAAGGGAGCAGTGACAGCCCTTTTGCTCTCCCTCAGCAAGTCTGTAACTGGTTTGGATCTCTCAGACTCCTGTTTTTTTTTTCTTCTGTCCTTTTCTGCCTTTTTTTTTTTTTCTCTTTTTAAGCAAAACATCAAGGTATCAACCTCATCCAACAAAATGTTCTTGCAGGCTGTCATGGTGTGGCAGCATTTTCCAGAAGAGACCAACCTTGGGCATCACTCCCTCATGGGACCCATGACACAGGGTGGCACACAAAGGCGTGAGGACTCCAGTTGAGCTCGGCTCCCTGCTGCAGGTTCATTGCAGAAGCGCCAGGGCCTCTCCCTTGCCTGCAGCCCTTCCTAGAGACCCACTGCTACAGGGCTGCCTATCATGAATCAATTTGTCTTGCATATAAATTGTATATAAATGGCCTATTGTTATTCTCCTTCCCGTGACCTCTTTCCACCAGAGAGTCCTCGGAGCGGGAGCTCCTTGGAGCATGGACCGTCCTCGTGATGCGCTCAGAGCGCTCTGCGCGGGCTGCGCTGCAAATAAATAAGTAATCGCCCTAAATGGCCTTTCCAAAGTAGCGAGAGCTGGAGCACCAGGGTGCTCAGCACTCCTGGGGAGCAAATAAATAAATGAATCAGAGCTCGATGCCTTTGTGGGAGGGCTGCTTGGGGCTCGCGCTGCGGTTTTTATCCTGCTCTCGTTGCAAAATAACCAACCATGTTCCAATCCATCTGTAGCCTCATGAATCACATCAGCTACGGAAGCCAGCATCTATCAGGGACATCCTTAATGGGAGACAGCCCTTTCTCCCGGGAACAGAGAGACGGGCAAAGTATCAAAATTAATGTGACTGGTTCGGAAACGAGCGGCAGGTTCCTCTCCGCTGAAAAGTGAGGGCTAAGGAAGAAAAGCAGGTGGACTCCAACACACAACTGCCATGGAGTGATTTGTGTGCAGCCTAAATCTCCTCCTCCTCCTCCCCCTCCCCGAGCCCACCCTACTTATAATGCTGGTATAATAACCAGCCCTCGCTGGCGGTTTGTGCTGCGGAGCAATCGGCACAAGTGCCTTCTGCTGCACTGCTAAAACCCTTTGGCCTGTAGCCTCAGCATTAATTGATGCTACAGAAGCAATTCATTGTCCTCAATGCTCTCCCTGGGATCATCAATTAAATATCTCCCCACCTTGGCGAGAACTATGATCATAATAACAGGACTCAGCGGTATCAAGATACAGCTGGAGGGAGCCCTGGCGGCTGTTCCCAGGACCGTGGCGGGGTGGGGAGGGTTGGGGCAGTGTGGAGACATGGAGCTGAGCCTTCCTGTCCCCCTTACCTGAGTATCCTGTCAGAATTGGAGCTGGTCTTCGCAGGATCACCAGACTGGGTTTGTTGCTTTTCATGTGATTTGGCTAATTTTTCAGCAGCAGCAATGGGGCACCCAGATAAACTGTGGGAGTTGGTTGGGGTTTTTTTTGAAGGGGGAACAAAAGAGAGAAGAAAACCAAGCATGAGGAATGAGCACAAAAACCTTCATTTCAGTGTCCCAGACCTGCCCTGAGCCCGTGAGAAAAGTGTTTGCTTCCTCCACACTGAATGAAACTTAAGATAAACTCACCTTGCACCTCATCAACATAGAATCATGAAGTCATGGATTACAAAATGCTTTGTGTTGGAAAAGACCTTAAAGCTCATCTCATTCCAACCCCCCTGCCATGAACAGGAACACCATCCACTACCCCAGGTTGCTCCAAGCCCTTTCCAACCCAGCTTTCAACACTTCCAGGGATGGGGCAGCCACAGCTTCTCTGGGCCAACCTGTGCCAGGGCCTCCCCACCTTCACAGGGAAGAATTTCTTCCATTCTACCCCTGTTCTGGGTCAGTTTGAAGCCACTGCCCCCGCCCTCTCAGCCCGTGTAGGAAGAGGCCGAGGCGGTACCTCCTGTGCGTGTTGCGGTTGCTGTTGACGTGACCCTGTCCTGTGCACCCGGGCGTGGGGCATTTCAACACGTTCTCGTGCATCGCCAGGACTTCGGAGAGAGAAGGGCAAGGGGAGAAGGGGAGGGAAAGAAAAACAACTTGATAAAAATCAAAGAGGAAAAAAAAAAGAAAAAAAGAAGAGAAAATCATCAAGCCTTGCACACAGGTTTCCTACAAATCAGGGGATGTGAAATGCTGTAATTAGAATTTGCAGAGGGAAAAATAAAAGATTTACAAGGCAGCAGTGCCCAGGTCAGCACTAGATTAGCATCTCTGCACACAGCCTGGGCTTTCTCCTCATTTTCTGATTGCAATCCAGTTTCCCCCATCCAGCCCCTCCTCCCCACCCCTGTTTTGGAACCAGGTCTCCCAGTTTCAGGTAGTTTTAAGTGATTGAAGTTGTAGCTCTGCTTTTATCCTTAGGACTAGTCTTTGTTTGATTTTTTTTTTTTTTATTTTTAATCTTCAGGATTATTGCTTCCTGCAGCGCTGACCTTAAAAGTAAAGAAAATAATTTGATCTACAAGCTTTTGTAAAGCCCACAGCTTGTGCTAGTTATTTATTAATATTTTTGCTTGCATTCCAGCCTGTGAAGATAGCTGTACTTTCTCCTTGTTTCTTTCAGTTCTGTGTTTATGTCAGGTCTGCAGCCTTTGAAATTACTGATAAGGAAGGGCTCCTCTTTTTTTTTGGTCTATTATGCCATTATCATAAACATACAACATTGATTTTTATGTATCTGTACAGGGAAAGCTATTTAGGATGCTGGTAGAGAGGCAGAAATAAAATCTCTCTCTGTGCATATATATATATACAAAAATCTGTTATGAGGATGATAAATATTTTCTGTAGAATAGGTGAATCTTGGTATGGCACCTTGGGAATTTTGCAGTGAAGAGAGCACAGGAGACTCAGCAATCCTGCACATCCTGAATCACTCCTCTTCTTTCCTGCATGGTAACATATTTGGACAGCAAGGAAGAATAATATCCCCTTTTTCCCAACACAACATCCCAAGTAGGGAAAAATATGTGACTTTCAGTGTAAAGATGGGCACTTCTTAACACTCCTCTGGAGGTGGGCAGGCATTTTTAAAGCCCCTCTTTGATTTTCAGAGAAAAGATCTCATTCTCCACAGGATGGTGCTAAAAATCCTTTAAGAAGGACAGGACTTCCAAGTAAATCCCCATCACATTTCCTGTGAGTAGCGATAACACTTTGGTGGATAACAGCATCCAGGATCAACTTGGAAAAGCACCAACCCATGCCAGAAACTCTTGTCATACTCCAAGGAATTACATCAGACTTTTTCTAGGGACTCAGTCGTAAGATTCATATCATTTGAGAAATTCCCCCAAGAAAATTAGGTTCCAGACTAAGGGAAGCAGCCCTTGGTATCCCACCATGTACTCACTCTCGGGGGGGATCCTGTCTTTGTGCGGACAACCGGAGAGGCTGCGGTGGTGAGGGTAAAGTCCCGTGACGTGGCCAGTCCCATCACAACCAGGAGTTGGACATTTGATTTCTCTCTTCTCGGGTCTTGAAGGATCTAAGGGGAAAGGGCAGAGGGATGCAGGTTGGTGGATTTGGAGGGGAAGAAGTGGAAAGAAGTGCTGAGGATGCTTCTCACTGCTTTTCCAGTCAAGCAGGGAGAAACCCTTGGGTTTGGAGGGGCTTTTTCTGGAGGTAGAAGTGTAACACTGGAAGTTTCAAAAATTAAAATCAGCAAAGTGATTTGAGCAGCTAACACAGCTCAGAGGATGGAGCCACTCACAGCAACTGAGCAGGCAGCCCAGCTCAGAGCTGGGGGATGCTGAAGCCCCTGCCCTCGTGTTTCTGTGGCCAGACTCCTACCACTACTTTAAAACCCATTTGGATGTTATATCAGCCCTTCTGCTCAGGCTGAGATTTTCAAGGTTAACTGACAATTTAGCCAAGCAATTCCTCTGCTCAGAGGGAGGAACCCTTGTGACAGTGTAGAGGACACCATCATTTTGTGCGCTCACTGTTGACCTCTAGGATGTCCCCATCCCTCTGGGCATCGAGGATTTGTGGTTAAATTCCCCCTGTGGGCTGTGAACTCCTCCCCCACCATCCTAATAGTCCGTGCTGAGCAGACAAGTTCATCTCTTCCACTGGGGATGGGAGGAGGGAGATAACAACGGTTTGCCCCCTACCTTTGCCATAGTAGCTCTTCCGGATGCTGTCCAGTGGTTTGCTCTGCTTGTCCTCCACCTGGAAGTGCTTCACGTGCTCTCCCGGCAGCCGGCTGGGCTCCCGCACGATTTTCACCTGCTCGGCTTTCAGGGCAATGGCTTGTTCCAGCAGCCCCAGGTTGCCCCTGGTCATCATGTCGTACATCTCGGACTCGTCGGTCACGGCGGATTTCTGGGAGCGGGCATCGTCATCCTTGTCGTCATCCGACCGCACCTCCACGATGACCGAGTACTCGGGCTTGGGGCTGAACTGCCCTTCACAGTGGCTTTTCTGGGTGTCCTGAGAAGTGTGAGGAGCTTCCTCGCAGATCACTTCAGGAGCCATCTCCTCCTCCTCTTCATCCTCCTCTTCTTCCTCTTCCTCCTCCTCCTCCTCATCCTCTTCCTCCTCTTCCTCCTCCTCGTCATCCTCCTCATCATCATCCTCCTCATCCTCTTCTTCTGCTTCAGCCTTTTCCAGTTTGCAGGACCCCTCTCCATTGGCGTCGTCCCGGGGCTCCGGACACAACTCACTGCTGCGCTCGCTGGTGACCTCGATGACCTCCTCCGCGTCCTCCGTCTGGATGATGATCTCCTTGTCGCACTCCTCCTCCACCAGCTCCTCTCCCGTGTCCTCATGGACCAAATGCACGACGTTGGAGGCTGCCTTGGAGCCCTGCAGCTCCGCCTCGGGCAGCTGCCCTTCGATGGCCAGGGTTTCCTCTGCTATTTGGCCTAAGTTCAGGAGAGAGTTGGCGATTATTTCTTGGTAGCTGCTATAGTTGCCCTTGCTGGGCCCAGATGTACTTGTCGCTGAGTTTTGTCCATAGTGGGTTGATTTTGCTGGGCTTCTCTCTAAAGAAAAGAAGGAGTAGAAAGAAGAAGGGAAAAAAAAGAAAAAAAAATAGATGGAAAAGAACAAAAAAAAAAGTGAGGAAATGAGAAAAGGAGGAAAAGAAGAAAGGAGGAAAAGAGAAAAAGAGAGGAAATAAGAAAGGAGGCAAAAAAAGCGATCATATAAATTTATAAAATGCAACTTTGTTGTACTTAAACTTAATTGAAACCAGAGCCTGGCAGTTCCATCCCTGGAGCAGCCTAATTTATTGAATTTAGGGATGGCAGGTAGAAAGAGGATTTCCACGTGGGACTCAGATGCACCATCCTCCCACTGCCTGCCCCATCAGCAGATATCTGACACCCCTGCTCCCAGTGCTCCCCAGGCCAGGGCTCCAAATCAGCGAGCAAGGCAGTGTCAGGACCCCAGCCGAACATCCATGTCCTTTTCCATGTCCTTTTCCATGTCCTTTTCCATGTCCTTTTCCATGTCCTTTTCCTGTCACTCTCTGCTCTTGGATAGTGCCCAGATCTGTCCAGGGAGGAGGTTACTGCTAAGCCCCTATGTGGGACCCTGGTTGCCTTCCCCACCACACAGCAAGCCCCTCTGTGCTTTCCATGGGTCTTTCCCTAGGGAGCATCCCTGATGGAAAAACTCTCATTTTCAAGACACTGGAAGCACTGTGCCCTCTCAGCTTAACCAGGGCATTGCCACTGTTCTTCTACCCAACAGAATAATTGAGGGACCCATCCTGTACATAATTCAGAGGAGCTATAACTCCTGGCCACTAACACTTCCTGCCCTTCCTTCATCTGCAGAACACAGCTCTGCAATCAATAATGATAAAGCACCTTCTGCTGCCTCGGGGCTGCGGGTCTCCTCCTGCTCCATCGCCTCCGCCTCGTCCTCCTCCAGCATCCCCTCGGACTCCTCGGAGCCAGACTCCTCCTTGGCCTCGGCCTCCTCGCTGCCGTCGCTGTCGACGTTGTAGCCTTCATCCAAGGCCAGTTTGAGTGGATGGGATTTTCTCTTCGACACCAGATGTTCGGCCTCCGCATCCTGAAGTTTCCTCTTCTTGGCTAGAGGGCAGCTTTGTAAACTGGAGGTGGGATCAAGGAGCAGAGAGGAGGCATTGCTGAGTGAGAAAGGCCTGGCTACCTCATCCCAACCCCTTAGGCAAAGGCAAGTGGGACAAATACACAAATACCACCAAAAAATCATCCAGCACCCCAAATTTTTAGTTGTCTTGACCCTTTGTGGCCAGATGTGCTCTCAGATCTTGACTTTGTGCAACTACATCAACATTCTTCTGGAAATCAGCACACAGATGCTGGGATGTGGCATCCCAGGACTAATGTTGGTGATGGGCACCATGAAACCAGGCATGGGATGCAGAACCCACCAACTGCTGGACACATCCACCAACTGCTCCAATTTCACGTCTCATGGGGTGATGAAAACCCTCAGTTAAGGCTTGCATGGCCTCCAAGGCAGCCAATGTGTTCTCCTCTGCCCTCTCCATCCACAGAGGCACCAAGCAGACCAAAATCTCTGCTTGTCAGCAGCTCCCACCAACCCCAGGCAGCTGAGTCAGGTACTTCTGGCCAAGTCTGTGGTCTGTAGGAAGACTGCTATCAGTCTGGAGACACAGATCCCCCCAGGGTCCCTAAGGGATTGATGGAGAGCCAGAAACAGGAAGATTTGGGGCAGACTAGTTGGGTTGCTGCTCTGAACCAAACTGTCTCCAGTGAACACCTGTCTGTGGGTCTGGTGCTCACATTTTTCCATCCCTGCTACCTCCAACCCCGCCTCACCTTCTGTGTCTCGCATACTTCCCACGGATATGTCCTGAGCCGTTACAGCCTGGGGTTGGACAGCTTGGGAGGGAAACAGACAACCATCAGGAACAGCAAGAGGACTTGGAGAATTCATTTTTAATTAGAATTGTATAAACTGCAGTCAGTTAAACAGGTTCTGTGCCCAAGGAACAAGCTAACTGCAAGCAGGAAGTTAATTTCCTTCAAATGGTTCAGTTTGTCCCTTTGAATTCCAACGGAGGAGGGCAGGAGAGCAGCCTTGCAGTTTGCTAAAAATTAATGAAATTACTCACCCCATTTAATTAGATGAACAGTTCACTATAGTTTTATGAGTATGTTTAATTAAAGATTTGCATGTGTGAGAGCAAGCTCTTAACAGCAGACAGCAACTGCACTCTGCCTCCCTGATGTTACTCTCCAGTTTTCTTTTTCTCAGGAGGAAAACATGGCCTTTTCCCTTATCTGGGGGCTTCACAGGGAACTGGGACCACTTACATTAAGAAATGTGTGTGTTTTGGGAAAGAGCAGACTGGGATCTTATCAAGGAGGTTTTAGCCAGACACATTGGATGGAGATCCCCAAGACTAAAATCCTCAAAACCTCACTTTTGGGGGAATAGATGGGATTTAGCTGACTAGATCTCCCAAAACCCTGCAATTTTTTCCTGCTGCTCTGCAGAAGATGATGAGTTAAAGGCTTGCAGAGAGCTCTGAGCCCGCTCACAGCCACTGCTGCCTTCACTTGAGCATCCCTCACACGGGACCATGCACCTCCCCTGCAGGGGTAATTAGTCCCAGCTTCAGGAGCTGTAAGGGCTCCAGATAAGAAGCATTAACGCAAACATTTTCTGGCAAAACCAGATTATGGCATTGATTACAGGATGCCCAAGTGACTTGTCTGATGTCTGAGGAATTCTGGAGTCGTGTAGGATTAATAACCTCATTTAGCACTGTATCACCCTCAGCCTGGGAAGCTGGAAGTGCTAATGAAATCTCTTGATGACAGTGCAGAGGGAGAAGGCACTGCCAGCCCAGAGGGGATCTGGCCAGCCTGTTATTCTCTGAGTAAAAGATGTGGGACAGCATTAAATAGTACCAAGTGCCCAGTCAGGCTTTAGGGACTCGGAATGTCTGCTCTCAGCAGAGCTCAGCCCCTGCAGACAGCTGAGGACAGGGAGGGTCTGGCTGCACTAATGGGTGCAGCAGCTCTGGGAGCACCAGAAGGTTATTAATGGTTCAACTCCCCGGAATACAAGTCAGATCTTTGTGTTCAAAAAACATCATTCAACCCAAAACCAGGGCAGGACAGTGCTGCTGAGCTGTCAGGAGAGTAGGAATCCTTCCTCCAGGGAGACCAGCTTAGAAAAGCAAATGCTGAGAGGGCAAATGGTGGCACCACGTCCCCTAAGGGGACACAGTGTTCTGGGGCATTGGAAGCTGCATCTCATGGCTCCTCCAGATAAGTCCCCCCTTCCTGCTGTCCCCTTTGCTTGTGACCTGGCTTGAACCCATGATGCTGCACATCCTCTGGTGCCATCTCTTGTGAGATGGCTCCCAGCTCCTCTGGCACCCACACACAGCCCAAGCCCCACCACTCCTGGGGTCTGGCCTGGCAGCATGGGGTCCCTTCTCCAGCAGGACACTCGAGGTCACAGAGAACAAGATCTTATCCCACTAACATGTGCAGTTGGAAGAGGGAGCTTCCCTCTTTGCTGCCTATGATCTAAAAGTCTATTTAATTTTAATTGCTCTCAGTCCTGACTGAGACTGCTCTGTCCCACGCAGCCCCAGCCACACTTCCAGTGACTGCACACCAAAAGACAGAGCTGTGTTCATGTCACCAGTGACTTGCCTGAAAAAGGCCTTATTCAATGGCAGACAAGAGCAGTTCTGATGAAGATGTTACAAGCTTTTATAAGATTTCCTGTATCAATTAAAGTTCATTACCCATCACCCCATTTTTGATGTGGTTAAATTAAGCCTGCAATAAAAAGTATATAGGAAAGAGCCAAGGGGTTCAGCATCAAGGTTTGCCAAAGCAGGTGTCAATTTGGGATGTTTCTGGCTTCAGCGTGTTGATTTAATGCCTTTAAAAAGCACCAGCACAAAGGTGATGCTCTACATGCTCTGGGCCAGGCTTTCCCTCCCCACTCTCCGCCCGGGGAGGTTTCGTGTATTTTGGCAGGAGTCCCGAAAGGGGAAACGGCTTCGAGGTCTATTAAAGCTGCTCTCCATCCCTCAAGAGCCACCACACCGACCGGCTCTCCCCCTCTCCGCAGCCTTCATCTGCTTGACAAAAGGGCTTCTTATTGTTATGCAGACGATGCCCTGCTTCCAATTAGTCGATTAATCGTCCAGTTATTCAGGCAATTAGGTGACAGCTGCAGAGATGGCTTTGTGGAGCACTCTGTCCTGCCCCTTAGATATGTCACCTGCTCCAATTACCACCTCCACTCAAGTGTTCAGCAATAAAAGTTGGAGAAGGGGCATGCCCAGCGCTGGCTCCTCCCGGCTCTCCAGAGTAACAGGAGAGTGAAGGAGCAAAATGCTCTGAAATTGGGTTGGTTTAGGTCCAAATGCTCTTTGACACACGCGGCTTTTGAAGGGAGGCTGCAAGGAGAGGCAGCCCCTGCTCTTAGTACCTGTCCAGGTTAAAGGCTCCTACCTCTGGCAGAAGCCCCTGTGCAAGCTTTAGAGGGAGCTTAGAGGTGGAGGAGGCTTTATATCTAATGAGAAGCTCTGGAGGGCTGCAAAGACCCTGCTCCTGCTCTTCTGGCTGCTGCTGCTGGCATCCCAGCACTGCTAAATGAGTGACAACAGGAGCTCGGTGGCTGAACAGGGGACATGGGGACAAAGGAGCATGTGGCACCAGAAGTGATGGGACAAATACATAGAAAAAACCTCTGGTCAGTAGGATGGTGTCTCTAATGATCCTGAAACACAAACTGTGGACATTGGGTTTTAGATCTGGGGTGGGACAGCAGATGGCTGGAGGGGCTCCAGTCTAATGTGATGCACACAGAGCTCGTGTTTTCATTTCTTTAACTCCTGTGATTCCTCTGGTGTGTTGTCTGGTGGTACCCTGAGGACTGGGACACAACCACCAATAGAAGCCTCCCAGCAAGACCCCACTAGACCCATGGGTTTGCTCCCCTCACCCGGATTTCCCAGCTGAGGGGTTTCTCTCAAGCCAGTCCCACCACCCCCCATCCCTCCCTTGGCCAGGGAGGAGCAGGGTCCTTACCTCACCTCCTGGCCGATGAGCTCCGTGGGCACTGGGCGAAGGGCAGGATGCAGCAATGGAAACAAACACAACGTCAGAAACACACCAGGGGTGCCCAGCCCCCCAAGAAACTCTCCTGCCAGCAGCTTCTCTTGCCTCCCTGGGCATCCCACTTGGAAAAGAAAGGGCCAGTCTATCCTGCTGTCATCTGCTGCATGCCAGCCTGCAGTAAATTATAACCCTGTCCTGTAAATCCTCACGCCTGTGCTGATTTTCAAGCAGGTGAGTGCACGTTGGCAGCATCAGGGACTGCCTCTCTTCTTTGAATCTGTGATGACTTTGAAGTCAATGGAACTATTCTGACATGCATGCATGTAACTCAAACATTTCTAAATAAAGACTGAGTTTTCTCGTGCCTTCATCTCTCATTTTGCCCTTTAAAGCAGCTCATCAATTTCTTCTTTCACAGTTCACAACTGTTTTCCTGCAATGGCCACATTCACCTCTATAACACCAGCATTTTTCTCCTCACCTTGTCACATCAGACTGATGCAGGAGCCCCTGTCAATGCTCAGACACATGGTGGGGATTGTTACTTGGGGTTTAGGGTAAACAAGGGTTTGCAGGATTTTTAGGGATTATTCCCCACTTGTGAATAAGAGGGCTTCTCACTGCTCATAACAAGAACATACAACAACTTCACATCACAGCTGAAAACTTACATCCAGCCAGGAATCCAAATAATCAAGAGAAAAAAAAAAAATCCTTCAGCACAAGTCTAAATTTGCCCGGGCTAAAAATCATAACACGTTTGCTCAATTTGTTTGAGCTAATTGGGTTTCCTGGGATCCAGCTCCCAGTGGGATGACTCACAAGCTTCAACAAACTGGAGGCAGTGACGAGTCCCAGGGTGCAGGCAATAAATTACCTTTTCACATCGAGAAACCTGGATTCGAGCTTGGGGAAGGCAGGGTGTGAGAAAATAAATAGAATCAGGGCGCTCTCATTTGCAGCCTGAACAAGCACCTTTGTGTATGTGCAGCAAAGCAATGAAATCCAAATATTCAAGCTTGGTTCAACACAGCTGGCAACATCTGGGTTTGGTTTTGTTTTTAAAAGGTGCAGATGCTGTGAGGAGCAAGGAGGAAGGAAGGTGAGGACTAAAGGAAGGTGGTCCAGCCCAGCTGTGGGATGAAGCTGCAGTCCCTGCAGCCATCACACCTTTCCAGCCTTGTTGGTTCCTCACTTCCAGCCACCTTTGTCACTCGTCACATCTACAGCCACAAAAATGAACCAAAAAATAGAGAGGCTGCTCTGTAACCATCACACATGGCTGTGGGATCACCTGAGGTGACACCCTGGGCTCTATCAGAGCCTCTCACCTTCTCCCAGAGAGAAAGCACACAGAGAACTGCAGTTCTTTTTTTGGTTTGTTGGTTTTGTTTTTTTTTAATCAGCAAAATAATCTCAATCAATCTTTGCATTAACCAGTTGTTTGTCCTCTATCCCTGCTGGGGGATGGCCCATTTGCTTCTCCAGCATGAGCTACTTCTGCCAGGCACTCTCAGATGTGCAACTTCAAAGCTGCTGGCAGAGTGAGCCTGATGAAAGCCCTGGGAGCTGATCTGAAGCTCCAGTGATTGCCATCCCCTACAGCAAAGCAGACACAGGGGCTTTTTTCCCCTTATTTGCTTGTTATTTCCCTTCAGCTGGATGTAGAGGGTGAGGGTTAAATACCATAAGGGCCTATAAAGTTTTTTTGGTTGGGACTTTTGCAGGTTTTTAGAAAAATTTCAGTGGGACTGGGGAAGGGGGCAGTGAGCATAACTTGAAGAGTTAAGCCTGGACTTGAAAAATCAAAGCCTGTTTGGAAGAAGGAAAGTGCAGGGAGCTGAGGTCTGTGCAGCCCAGGGCTCCTGCTCACCTCGGATAGACTTGGATCGTGTGCGTGCTCTCTTATCATCATTTTCTAAACTCATCTGCAACAGAAAGAAAACATCATTACTGAAAGATAACCAGAAAATTATCATTAAAGGACAAGCTTGTACGTGGCTGTGGCTTTGTGTAAATACCTGGGGGGCTGGGAAAGCTTTCCTGTGTTTTTGAGATGGAGACTTCTTACCTTGATGCTGCTGTTCAACCCACAGTGCCCAGATTTAGCAATTTTAAATTAATTTCCACATCCTGGGACGCAGGAAGGACATTGTCTGTTGAGTAGCACAGAGGGACAAACACCCAGATGTGTTGGCTGTGCCTGAGATAGTCCTTGTTAAGGGCAGAACTGATTTCTCTGGATTTACAGCACAGAACTGCTGTGAGCACCTGGGTGGAATGCCAACACAGAATCAGAAATCTCTGAATTATGTGTCTGAGCTGATCTCCTGCCTGAAAAGGGCAATTTTTCACAAGTGCCCTAAAGAACAACCTCTCCTCTCTGCTTAAATTTGCCACAAAGAGAACTGCATCTAAATAACCCACAACGTGGACATCAAACACGAGGTCTGCAGGGAACATGGGCATGAATAAGTAACATCAGGGACTTCAAAGTTCTAGATATTAATTAAACATCACCACATGCCACAAGGTAGCAGAAGGCTGAAGTGCAGCCACCTCTGGGGTGCAGCACCTTTGAAACCAGGCAGTGCCTGGAGCTGGGAGCAGGAAAGCAGGGACCTCCATGGCATGGCACAAAGATGTGGCTGGAATAATATAAATGGGATTTCATTAAAGTTGTCAGAGGAGCTGCTGAAGTGGTCAAAGAACTGTTTTACGTCTCACCCTTGACACAGATGCTCTCTCTGCAGTCAGGAGTGTTTGGCAGTAAATGCCAAGGGGGAATGGTGAGATCAGGGTGTGAGCAGGGAAGGGGATCAGAGCCTGGTAGGTTGGGAAGACAATTTGGGTAACACACTGCAGTGTTACCATGTGGGACATTTCCTCCAGAGATTACAAGGAGAGAGAAAAGGAGGCAAAATCACATTTACAATCACATAATAAAAACAAACTTTCTTTGCAATATCCTCTACAGGCCCAGTTAGAGGTGGAACAAACCAGCTCCTGTGTCATTCCTAAATGAGGAGTTCCCTGGCTCCAACACCCTCAGCAGAGCAGGCACACCATCAGCTGCTCTCCCTGCTCCAGGGGCAGGAAGGGACAGGTACACAGGGCATGTGCTGCTCCTCTGGCTGTCAGGATGTGCAGTTGGATATCTGCTCCTGAATCCCCCGTGCACCCTAAAAACCCATCTTGATGAATGCAACTCCCAGCTCCCAGCAGAAGGACCAAGGCTCCTCACCCTGAAAGGCTGAAAGCACCCTGTTTGGTGCTTTCCCTGAGGTCTGGGAGCAGCAAGGAGGGAGGGAAGATGTTGAGGCAGACAGGGAGATGGGACCAAGGTCCCCAGCCCTTGGGGCACCACGGCTAAAAACCCCTCAGAGAGGAGGGATGAAGTTTCCCCAAGTGCCTCTCTCCTTCACACTGCCACCTTCCAGAAATTCAGTTGTTAGCATGCAATGGTCTGTTAGATGTGGAAGTTGGAGAGGAAAGAAGAAAAAAAAAAGGGAGGGGTGAGGGGAGTCAAAACCTGGAGCAATTTATGCATCCTGTCAGCATTCAGCTCATGGCACGGCAGCGTTGTGCTCCACGTTTATTACAATCTTCCCAATAACACAGCAGACAATTACTATAATTTGTATTTTTAAAGCCCTGGTTCCCTGTGGACCAATGGCTCCCGTTTAAAGTGTGGAGAGGAGCAGGTGTCACAGGGACTTCATTACATTTATGAGCCTTTCAACACCGGCGTGCGCCGAGCTCGCTCCCTGATGCCGCCGCACGCCGCCCGCACAACGGGACCTTGGATTGCTGGGAGCCCCCAGCCAAAAGGAATTTCAGAGAGGGATTTTTCTTTTTTTTTTCCCCTCTCTTTCTTTTTCTTTTTTGGACAATTCTCTCAGGGAATTGGCCTGTGTTGGGGCAGTGACCCAGCAATAAGGGTTTTCTGCATATCAAGCTGCAGAGGAGGTCAGGCTGTGGGAAGGGCAATGGGCAGTGCCCGTGAGGGGCCAGCTCTGGCCAAAAAGAGGGACTGGGATCCACATGGACAGCATGGGAAAGCAAAGCAAAATTTCATTTTTTCTTAGGCAGGTGGAACAGGCTCAAGCTGCTTATCTGTAAATGGGGGAGATCCCATTTCAGATCACATTTGTCTTCAGGAGTTAAATATCATGTGAGCTGGCATGCAGGCTCCTCACTACACTGCAGCACCTCAGAACAGCTCCTCCCACTGCCTCCCATTCCTCTTTCAAGCCAGGATCAAATGCCCTGGGAAGACAGGAGCAGATTCAGTCACCACATGGGCAAAGGGGACAGGAGCCACCTAAGGCAGGGACAGACCCACAGAATTCTCAGAGTTGGAAGGGACGTGTGGTGACCCAACCTTGCTGAGGACCAAAGAATGGAAAAGACAAATAGGCTGCCTTGCCTGGCCTAACACAGAAAAAAAAACCCAACCTGACACCAAACTTATAAATTATTGGGAGTTTTTCCCATAGGGAAGACCCCATTACTTGTTTGGAGAACTTGACACAGCCTCACCACTGTGCATTGATAATGTTTCACTTACATCACTGTTGGGATGGGGTGGGCTCTGTGCTCCCAGATTCTTTTTTCAGCTTAAACCAACATCAGGATCCTCCTCAAAAATCCTCATTTCCCTCCAAAGTGCAGAAACACCAGGAATAAGATCCATTTCAGAGCTCAGCTCCTGCTCCTCCCAGGCAACTAAAACAACTGGCAGAGCCCTGACTGCTTCTGGAGGCTCTGTGATATCAGGCTCAGATGCAGGAAGGTTACATGAAACCATTGTCCTTTATTGTTGCCTTCTCAGCCAGAAGCCCTCTAGACAGATCATTTTAATGTGAAATTTCAGGTCACACAGTGCATGTTTGCAGTCCTGGAGACCGACAGGGTATTTTCATTAGGTTCCTCTCTTGTTCACATAACAGCCAGGCTGAGGGGCTGTCTGGATTTCAGTCTTGTTGCTTTAACTCTGAATGAAAACAAAGCAATCCAAAAGGAAACCTGCAAATAAATGATTGCTGCCAGATGCCAGTCACAAGCACATTAGTCTGGCTAGAAAAGGCAGAGTTTTATTCCACACATCCTCACCTTATCCATGGGTTATCTCTAAGATTAAATCAAAATAAGCAAGTTTCCTAACCCAACACTACATGAAAGGACCCTGTGCTGGGTCTCAGGGTACTCCCTTCAGGATTCAGCTCAGTGCTCTGCCTGTGGTAGTCAGGGTAACCTTGAGAGCATCATTTCATCTCTATGTGCCCCTTTTCCCCCTCTTTTCTCTCTAAAACTAAGAAACATCCCATTTATCCTGCTCTAAGGAGCTCCCCAACACAAGCAGAACACAAGTTATAAAATTAATTTGTCAATACTGCAGACCTAAATCAATGATGTTCAGACAGATAAACTTGAAAAAGAGTTTAACCCGAGCACAATGTGAATTTTAACAGCCAGATTCCACAGTAAAGGTCTTGTTCTGCTGCCAAGACAGCAACACAGCACTGATCTGAAGTTTCATTTTATAGAGTACCTACAGGCTTGACATTTTCTTCTTCCTTCTTGTCTTAATACACATTTCCTTTCCAATGGAAGCCAGAGGAACATAACAGAACACAAACCCTCTGGGAGCCCAGCACGTGCTGATGCCCAGGTGTGCCTGGGCTTCGACAGCTCTATGCAAATCTGCCATTAAAGGCCCTGCTGAAATTCCCCCCGGTCAGCAGTAATACTTTATATGTATTCAAGAGCACCACGGAGCTCAGAGAAAATAAACACACTGAAAAACCCTTCAGCTGGACAAAGGGAGGTGAGGATTCAGCAGGAATATTTATTTTACACTGAAAGCAGCAGAGCTTCCATCGGTGCTTATTTGTGGATGTAGCAAAATGCCAATTGCAAGAAACGGCATCTGAGCTTTAGAGGGACAGACAGACACACAGTGCCTCTATTTTTAGTTTTTAAAACCCCCAAACTTATATTTGCCTAGCAGCAGAAGGAAAATGCCAGAAGAGATGTCATTTTTTCCCTACAGAATTGTGGAAAAGGGGGTTTCAGCTTGGTCCTTCCCCCCTTGAAGATCCAAAGAGCCCCTTCTTTAGCTCCTCAAGGGAAAAGGCAGCAAAACTGCCTCTCAGTGAGGATGGGTTTGAATGGCCTATCCTGATTTCTGCTCCTTTTTCTGTTTTCTTATGAGGAATTCCTCCTTGGCTGTTACAGGCTGGACACAAATGGAAAGACCTGGATCTGGGTCTCCAAATTTCTCTTTACAGAGAGGAAAAAAGTGCCATGGCATCTTTGTTCATTGCAGAAAATTATGAGGACTTTGTCCTGCTGGACTTTCTAGCTGTGAATTTTTTAAATAAATAAATAAGGAGTGATGGAGGAAGAAATACCGTTGATCAACAGTGTGCCTCTACTTTAAAAAAAAAAGGCTCAATAGTAGCTGCCAACTGCTATTTTATAACCACACACTGAGATTAGGAGGATTTTTTTCCCCCTCTTCTTCCTTTAGGGTCTTCCTAGCTGCTTGATTTTAATCCTCCTGACGTTCCACCTATTGTGAGTCCTGTTCTTGGCTGAATTAGCTCCCGCCTGCCTTTTGCTCTGACTGCTTCCAGGGAAGGACACCCTGCACGGCGTTCCTGGGCTCGCACTCGGGGCGGGGGGAGGATTTTGCCTTGACATGTTGAGATGCAAACCCACAGCTTGTACCCACCTCGAGTCCCACACTCCAGCTGTGTCACAAACATCCTCCTGAAGCCGTGCTGTCACTTTGCATTTGCAGAAAGGGTCCAGCCCCCCCCAAAAGCAGCCAGCGCTGCGAGAGAAGCGCTCCCCGAGCGCTCCCGCTCCGCAGCGGCGGCAGCAGCGCCCTCCGCGCTGGGGGAAGCGGAGCAGAAAAGCTGCTCCTGAGCATCACGTCTGACACAGGCGCAGCTGCACCGCTGCCTCCGCAGCGCTGACAGCCCAGCATTAGGCTGGGTGATCTCAGGGGCTGTGCCTGAAGTTGACACACACTTTCCTCTCGACTGCCGGGGAGCGCTACGCTGCGCAAACCCCAGCGCCAGCGAGAGCCAAGGGGCTCCGTGCGGCTCCCGCGCCAAAGAGGAGGGATGGGGAAGAGGGGAGGGGAAACTGTAGTTCTTCAATCTCATTGTTTGCCAGCTCACTGATAAGCCAACTGCCTTTTCCATGAGATTGTCCTCCAGTGGCACAATGTGAGGGGATGGCTGAGGTGCATCCCAGTGAAGGGGACAGCAAGGGTGGGCTCTGGAGGCCCCACCACCATCCACCCTACCTGTCCTGACAGCAGCCAGCCCTCACCAACAACCTGCCTGCTATTCAGCTGCCTCCCAGCTAGATCCCCATGGCACAAGGAAACAGAAGATTTGGGAGACAAAGGTTCATTTTGCCACCAGACACCGTGGCCCAGGATGAGCCCTGGCACCAATGTCCAGGCTCAGCTGGCTCCGTGCAGAGATCAGCTCTCCCCAGCACTGCAGAGATCTCATTTCAAACCTGTCATGGGAAATTTTATCCCATGCCTGGACTTCTTTAGAGGCAAAAATAAATAAGTAAACGTGCCCCACATCCCGTTGTCCTTCACCACTGCACATCCTGTGGATTACGAGCTGTGACTGGCATGAAAAACTACATTTAAATACAATATATATTTATGAGCACACAGAGAAGTGCAAGCATGTGCACACAATGCAGATCCAAAGGTTAGAGAGTGATTGAGACCTCTACCCCCATGAGGTAAGGGAGCTGCACACTCACAATATCCAGGCTCCCTTCAGACTCCCCCACCCCATCCCCTCCTCTCACCCCTGAGCCAGGCACTCAGATCAAACACAGATAAGCAGAGCTGAGGCTTGCAGGAAAGGGTTAATATTCGTGATGTGCTTGTTAGAGGCAGAGCACCAGATGAGCGCCAGGTACTGGGAATGTTACCTTTTGTAATCATTACTTTATTAACATACGACAATCTTATTAAATCTAACCTAAGTGCTTATTTGGCAGGTTCAATAGAAAAGCCTTAATTGAGCTCATTTTAAATATAGCAACAACTGCTTACTCTGCTTTCTAAGAAGGTGTGAGTTTCCTGGTGACACCTGCATGCAGCTGACAGCTTGTTAGTGAAGAAGGATGCTTTTAAGGGTGGATTTTTGCTGGTTTGGGGTTTTCCCAGGGTTTGGTTTATCTGGGGATAAGGGAAGAGTTGGTAACATCAGTCACCTAAGGAAGCTTCCTCATCATCCAGGTGGGTCCATCCACTCATTGGAGACTGTGTCTCACTACTGAGAGGCCAAAATAGGACAGGAAGCACCACATTTGTGTAATGAACAGCCCAGTTCTCTGCTTAATTAAAGCTTCCTAATCTGCTGGCAGTGAATCTGCCAGGGGGTTTGACAGCCTTGGCTGTACCTCTTTCATCAGCCACAGCTGCAGCAGTAAATGAGCGGCTCTGTTGAGCCCCAGGAGCTGTCCAGGGTCCCGGTGGGGATGAATGCCTCGCTTGTCCCGTCCAAAGGCACCACAGCTTCACCTGGTGTTCAAGGGGCTCCTTCCGACCAGCCGGCGCCTTGGAGAAAGGGCCTATTTTAACAGGCCTGGGAGTGACCTAAATACCCAAATCTGAGCCACCCTTGAAGGATGGCACCGGAGAGGAAGGCAGGGATTTAAATATCTGGACTCCCAGCCAAATTTTGACAGCTGGAAGCCCTCCCTGCCCGGATTCACTATACAGGAGGTTTGGCTGCAGCGAGGAGACAGAGATTTCCAAGTCCTGCCCATCACTCCGTGGGTACCGGAAAGGCTCCGTTCCCCCAGGAGCAGCTGGTCCATGAGGAGCTGGAGCACACGTGGCCCCTGTCCCATGGCCAAGACAGGGCACAGGGTGCTCACTGTCCCCAGAAGGTCCCTGCTCGTGTACTCACCTTGATGCGTGTGCCGTGCAGGCCGGCGGCTCCCTCGCAGCTGCTGATCTTCTCTCCACAAGTCCACCTCTGACTCAGCAGCTCACCCCGAAACTCATTTTCTGGGGAGGGAAAGAGGAACGTGGGGTCAGCCCAGCACTCCAGCAGCAGCACTGGCCAGAGGTAGAAATGCAGTATTTATTCCCTGCCTGTCTCCATGCCCCAAGCAGGACCCCGGGGTGCTGTGCCAAGGCCAAGAGCCCCAAGCATAAAGAATTTCCACCCTCAGCCTACCCCAAACACTGCAGCTCTGCTCAGCTCAGTTCTCAGTTGGATAACACACTGTTAACAGCTGAAAATGAACATTGAAAGACTGGGATAATTCAATCTTAGAGTGATGCACATCCAAGGTGGTTCCTAAGATAGGTGACTGTCAAAGTCACCTTTATGTGTTTGTCCTAACACAGCTGTTCTGAAGCCAGGAGGCAGCTGGGGGGACTTTTCTAGGTGTCACAGGAGAATCATTTGTGTTAGAGACTCCAAACCCTGTTTGAAGCACTATGTTCTGGCCTGGACTTTCAGAAAAGGCTCAGGGCTTGTAGACAACATCCAAGAGTTGCCGAAACATTATTCTGCTTCAGAGAAGCTCCGAGAAAGGGAGGCACAGATGGCCAAGCAGATGATGAAAACCAAGCAAAACGAGGGAAAGAAGCTAGAATGGACAGAAGAAAGGAGAACAGAGGGGGGAAAGTATCAAATAAAAAGAAATAAAGATGTTTCAATAGTACATTCATAGGCCAGCATTGCCTGCCTGCTTATCTAAAGCACTTCCCTCAGCATCCTGCTCCCAACAGCACAGTTTAAAGCAGGAGCATCCTCTATGGGATGCAGTGGGGTCAGGAGCAGAGAGAGGATTAATTGTAGAAACAATGGATCCTGGATAACCCCAACGAGAGCTTAGATGATTTTTGAAAGGTTGAGAGGTCATGAGATTGAACCACGAGGGGGAAAAATTAGAAACATGCAGACTCTTCCTCTCTGTGCCTGTTTTCTCATGTGAGCCCAAGTAAAAAGGCAAAGGGTGAATCCTGGAAGCTGCTGTGGATCAATGTGGCTCAATGTGGCCAGCTTGTCCTTGCCAGAGACCCCATCCCAATGTCCCATGCCTTCATCCCTTCAAGCAAGAGGCAGGAAAGGGACGGAATGTTCGGGCAAGGAGCCTTGGCCTGGCTGAAGGTGTGTTGGCCACACCAGCTCAGAGCCTTCCAGCCTGCTCCAGTGCCTCTGCCCAGCCCAGTCACAATGGCCAAGGCAGCTCTGTCGATGCTGGAATCAGATTTCCTCTATTCCATGCTGCTTAAATGCATCTGGTCCCCAGGGAGGATCAGCTTGCACTGCTGGCTCTGCCCTTTCCACCTCCCTCCGGATCCTGGCTTCAGCAGAAACGGAGCTCACTGCGTATGTGAAGGACACATCTGTTAACCCCTGCCTGGGCCACCCACGAGGAGGTGTGGGATGTTGCCTTAAATACATTTCTAGCCCATGGGAAGCAGATCCCAGAGGGAATGGCACATTCTGGGGTCCTCTCCTGGTGCTGAAGTGGGACAGTGACAGCACTTGCATCCACACCCCCGTGGAAAATTACCTAGCTGCTCAGCTGATGGATCCCTGCCTGGTGCTCCCATCCCAAAGGAAACCTCCAGCTCTCCCCCATCAACTCCCTCCTCGGTACCACCCACCCTGTCAGGACTGGAGCACACAGTGGAGTCTCAGACAGGCTGCTTTTCCCCATCAACATTTAGGACAAGCCACCATCATCCTCTGCCAAATGATGTCCTTTCCCAAACCTTGAATCCATTCGTGCTCTTCTGGGATATCTACAGCTGTGAACCAAAGCATTGCAAGTTGTGTGGAATCCTGGTACAAAAGGAAAAGCTCCTTGAAATGTTTAAGTCACTCTCATCCAATCCCAAACAAGATGGTGTGGAAACTTGGGAGAGAGACCACAGCAATTTGGAGTGTTAATCAGACTCATATGTTTTACTTCACATTTCCAAAGTGAGAAGAAAGCATTAATTTGCCAGCAAAAAAAAAAAAAAACAACAAACCCCAAACAATCACAGAAATTTCACCCAAAAATAAACACAACAGACCTCACAGGAAGCTTTGGGGTGAGGATGAATAGAAAATGAGGAGGGGGCTGCCTGGTGGCAGTCAGCTCTCACACATGTCCTCACAGTGCCAGGGGAGCCCCAGCTGCAGCCCCTCCCTGTCCCCAAATCTCTGCAGAGGTTACACCTGCTATAGCAAAGTGATGGGGTGAGGGGAAGGTTCTGTAGAGAAAACATGGGGGGTGAAGGCTTCCTTTCCTCATAAGATGCATCACTGCATATTTAAGCTGAAAGAGCAGAAGAAAAACATATCAATCTTCATTTGTTCCTCTGAGTGTAAGAAAAGAAAAAGGGAGGAAAATTTTTCTTCATTTTTGGTTCAGGCACATTTTTCATGTGAAAGGTGAATCCTGAGTTAACGAGGCAGCAGCGTGCTGGGAACAGGCTGGGTCCTTCAGCATCCCTCAGACAATGTGGGCTCACTGCTCAGAGCAGACACTCTCTAAGGGATCAGAGGGAGCATTTTGTGGCCTCAACTTTTATGTGAATTAAAAAAAACAAAATCAAAAGCAAATTTGACACCTTCTCTAATGTGGAGAAGTCACTCCTGAGCTGCTGCACCCCTCTGCACTGCTGGGTGCTGACACCCCTGCATTTGATAGAAAATAGGGAGAGCAGCTTTTTACATGGGCAAATAGTGATGGGATAATGAGAAACAGCTTAAAACTAAGCCAGGAGATATTGAGATTCACTGTTAGGGAGAAGTTTTCTATTCAGAGGGTGGTGAGGCCCTGGCACAGAGAAGCTGTGGCTGCCCCATCCTGAAAGTGTCCAAGGCCAGGTCAGACAGTGCTTGGAGCAACCTGGGATAGTGGAAGGTGTCCCTGACTGGAGAGAACTGGAACAAGATGATTTTTAAGGTCACTTCCAACCCAAAGCATTCTGTGTTTCTGTGATTTTGCAGTTCATTGCCCACACACACAGCTCTGTGGCCACTGCCTGGAGAGCACCAATAAGTGAATTTACTTCCCTGCGTGGCCCCAAGCCCTTGGTGCAATGAGAGCTTTCCTGCTGGCAGGTAACATGAGCCTTATCTTTGATTTAAGGCCTCAGCCCCAGCTCCACACTGCAGCACTGAACGCCCTCACACAGCCCCAGGACTCAGCACAATTAATTGCCCCACACTCCTGCCCAACATTAGCCAAGAAAAGACCCCTCTGAGCCGGCACCCCACGCACCTCAACTTCCCACTTGCAGGAACACAGCAGCTCTGCAACAGGGTGCTTTTTTCCAAAGGAATTAAAACCCCTGTAGGAATCAAAACACACCGGAAAAGTAGAACTCAGCTTCTTCAGCAATTCTCCTCCATTCATCTCTGATGCCAGGAGTGTTGGTTTAGCCCCCTCTCAGGGCACAGGAATGCTGCCTGTTCCAGGCAATTATCTCTGTTTACTGCAGCAGGGCTGTGTTCAGTGCTGCAAATTTAGCTTCCCAAACACGCATTTAATTTAAGATCTAATACCGGATGTTAATTGTATATTGCACAGTGAACGACTGATCATTAAAACATATTAATTGAGGTTTAACAGCTGTGTAATAGATATTACATCTCATACTTATCAGCAAATATGATTTAATAATTAGTTAAGATGGGATGTATGGATGGGAGATGTAGCATGGCTGGCTGGATTGTGGTTTTACTTTGTTCATTTGCTGACCTAAAGGTACTTTTCCTTATCACATTTAGAGAGGGGCTGGGCAATCACCAGAGAGATCATTGAATGGTTTGGGTTGGAAAGGACAAAGATCATCCCATTCCAACCCTTTGCCATGGGCAGGGACACCTTCCACTATCCCAGGTTTCTCCAAGCCCCACCAAATCCGGCCTTGAACACTTCCAGGGTATGATGAACTTTGATGTCCTCCCCTGGGAGAAGTCCCAAAAAGTTTGTAATCTCTATAAAAGGAAAAATTAAGAGGTCATGAGCAGTTTCCTCCTAAAAGCTGGGGCTGAGCTGTGAGGTCCTGACCCTGTGACTGTGTGTGCACAGCTCACAACGTTTGCTCATGAGCTCTCTGCTCCTCATCCCCACATCACTCCCAGCTGTGGCTCCTCTCACTGCAGCACAGGGCCAGAGGGTGCCTTGCAGCACTCCATGGCTGTCCAGAGACCCAACAGCTCCTTGCACCAGTGAACTGCATTTGAGACTCCACTGCCCCAACAAACACAGTGCTGCCTTAATGCCTCCTGCTACCAAACCACACGCTGGGACATCATGAAATCTGTGATGTGCAGTCTGACCTTTTATTCTCCCCTTACCCAAAGGAAAGGAAGGGTTTGATTTCAGGAGGCACAAGCCTTTCTAGTGCTCTCCCTGCCAAACAGCCCCCTGCAGCACAGTGTGCCTTGCTGACACACTGAGCCACTGGCTCAGCACCAGCACATCTCCGAGGTGTTCAGGGCCAACAGCCAAGTGCAGCCTGCTCAGCCCTGCAGGTCCTGGGGCACAGGACAGAGGAGGGGAGCACCAGACTATGCCCAGGGAAAGAGGACAGGTCACTGACAGCTGCTGCTCCCCCATTTCCAGCCACAAGAACCTGCCACTCTCCTTCCAGCCATTCCTGCAGCCCAGGGAGTATCCCGTGCTTCAGCTCCCTCCTCCAGCACTACCTGAAGCACAAATGACTCAGGTCCTCCTTCCCAGCCCCTGCCACCTCACCTCTTGTCTCATCCTGCTTCTGACACTGTCAGCTGCCCCCCCTGGCCAGGCAGCTGTGTCAGACCCCGTGGTCACCTCAGCCCTGTCAGCTTCTGCTTTGTCCTGTCATACCTGGCACCTTCACACGTTCCTGAACTCTTTGTCAGGTCCTTGATGGGAACAGGGAATCATCCCTCCCCCGTGGCCCTAGGACAGGACAGTGAGCAATGCTTGAATCACATAAAGATTCAGCTTTCCCAAACACAAAACCACACTGCAATGGGAAGCAGCATAGAAAACTGCTCCTTGGAGAGGGAGCAAAACCCTCAGTGGTGGGTTCATTAACACATCCACCAGGAGCAGGGTACAGACATCACCCTGCCATGGGACCTGGCATCCCCTGGTGATGGCTGTGCTGTCACACTTCACCTGGAGCCCTCTTTCCACCCCTTCCCAGCACCTCTAGGGAAGGACCAGCATTCCATCCCATTTCTCTGTGTCACCCAGGGCCACAGGAGCTGAGGCTCTGTGCACCTACAATGCAAGGGAAGCAAATGAGGCAGCGGTGCCTCCTCATTAAGAGCAATATTCATGCTCCAGTGTTCATGGCCAGCTAATAAGAGTTTTTATTAGAGCCTTTTTTCTTTTGCTACCAAGCAGCAGCACAATACACAGCAGAAGGTAAAAAGGAGGTGTTTTCCACCTTCCATCCTTGTACCCCTTGTGTACTCTCCGAGAGAGGAACAAAAGCTGCGTGCCCACAGCACCACGGCTGTCTGCACAGTGTTCTTAAGTATTGATCAAAAAGATTAAAGAGTGAACATTGTTCAACATCCCATTTTCCCCCAGCTCCATGGGGGAGCTGTCAAAGCACAAAGCTGCTCTGAGTGTGGCAAGCGAGGCCACCAACAAGAGGGGAAACAAAGCACTGGGGTTCTCCACCAGAGAATCCTTTTGGTGTTTCCAAGGCCCAGGGCAGCAGCAGGGCCTGGAAATTCTCTCAGCCAATTTGGACATCTTCAAGGAAAGAGCAAGACCTGAGGTGGGGATTTCTGTGCCTCCTGCCTTTGCCCTCCCAGCCACAAAGTGAGAATGTTCCTACTGCAATTGAAGGAACCTCATTGACATAACTGATAATTTCTTTCCAAACATACCTGAGCCTAAATGAAAAGAAAAAAAAAAATTAAAAAAACCCAAACAAACACAAACAAACCCTAGTATATCACCTCCAAATGATGAGCACCATCATCCTCCTTTCTGCCAGGCTTATTCACAGCAGGGACCACTCCTGCCACTGGTGTCACCCCCAGCATCCCTCCTTTTGTGCCTGCAAAGGGAGCCCTTCCCAGCCACACTCATCCAGGCGTGCCCAGCGCGTGTGCAAGCAGGCGTGCGAGGTGTCAGGCGTGCAGGAGAGCATCTCTCAGAAACAGGATGTTGCTTCTTTCTTCTTGCACATTTCCCTCATTATTTTGTTCTAATTTGCCTTTCCTGGTACCTTCTCTATTCAACAAAAGCCAAATGCAAACGGCGTCCCTTAATCTCCAGAACAGCAGCTCACTGCTGAGAAAATAATATAGATGTAACTTCCAGCATCACACACTTTCTTTTCCATTTATATGCAAATGTCGACCTTTCACCCAAGCTGTCTCAAAGAAGTATTTCCTTAAAAATGCAAATAGCATGTTGCAGGCAGTTACTCTGGCTGAGTCTTTCTTGTATTATTATTATTATTTCTTTTAACCTTACCAGCACTGTAAAACACAACAGCTAAACTGCACCCTGGCAATAATTACTTTTCATACCAAATTGAAAGCCTCTGTGGAGCAGATATGTCGAAACACCAGCAGGAGAATTCAGTGCAGATAAATTCTTGGAGATGCTTTTGGAGAAGCATGCCTTGGACCAGTGGGAAGGAAGCAGCCCCAAGACACGTTACTGCTGAAGGAAACCACCTGATGGCTCAGAGTGAGGTTGTGAGAGGCTTGTAAAACCCTTCCTGTGGTGCCACTGATGCACAGGAGCCCCCAGGGCTGGGAAAACAACCTGTGTAAGGCAGGGTGAGAACAGGGACAAGGAGTGAGTGTGTCCACTGGCAGTGCCAGTGTCAGGTGTGGATGTCCTTCCCCACCTGAGGAGGTCTGGGAAGACCTTTAGAGCTGTGTGTGCCTTTTGTGCTGTACAAAGGGGCTCCAGAGCCTGAGGATGAACAGTGAGAAGGGAGGTTGAAGAAGGGGCTGGTGAGGAAGGAGCCACAATGATTCAGAGGAACAACTGAGAGTCGGAGATTTCAGCTCCAAGACTCCCCTAATTCACCTCTCTTTCTCCCAGCTGTTGGGAGAAGGGTAAACCTGGGGGAGAGCAGCACAGTGCTGCTTCCACCTCCACCACAGCAGCAGTCACAGCACCAGTGCTCTGTGCATCTCCTCACCTGTGGGCATGGGGACACGGCTGTCCCCCCAAACTGCTGGCACAAGCCCAGCCCAAGCAGCTGAGGGGTGAAAGGAGGCATCAGCAGCTGCTGAAACCAAAGTCCCCTTCCCCACAGCTGCTGAGAAGCACTCCCAGCATGGATGGATATCAAACAGACTGGGCTGGAGGCGTTGATCCAGCTCGAGTATCTGACACACCACATCCAAACCACTCCATCATCAGTTTGGAATCTGAGGAGGGGTAAGGGAAGGGAGTGCTTGCACAGGGGGTACAGGGCTGAGCACTGAGGGGAAGCCAGATGTAAAGAGCCAATTGCAGACAGCCTTCCTGGGATGAGGGTTCAGCACCTGCTTCTGAGCAGCAAATGCAGATTTCCCCAGTGTGTAGGGAAAGAGTAGAAGAAACAGGGGAAATATGAATTGATCTTTCCTCTACCATTTCAGCCATTCATAGATTTAGCTGTCAATGATTCTTGAGTTCCTTCTGAGCTCCAGACCTCCTGAGATGCCTCAGTGCTGACTGTCACAGCCCAAATTATTTTGAGTCTGCTGCGACACCCTCAGCCCTGTAGGTTCTGGGTAAAAATAACTGCAAAACCCCAAAAGCTAAAACAAAACCCCACATTGTGTCTGCCCAAATTTGGCCCAAGCTGGGCACACAGATATGTTTGTGGGACACAAACTGCCTTGCCCCCAGGCCTGGGATCCACCAACAGCATTTGCTCAAGGAGGTGTTTTCCTGACAGGGATTTCTACCACATGTGGCACCAGGTCAGGCAGAGGAGGGAGAAGCTGCCTGGAAGAGCCAGGGAAGGGGCTGGCAGCGCCTCTGACGCAAAGTTAGATGACTAAATGGGCTACTTCCCAGCTGCCAGCTTGTCTTTATGATATTAAGCCTTTTCTCTCTGCTGCCATATAAGAAGTGAAAAGTTGACACGTAAGCGTGTGTCATATGGAGTCAGGGAGACAGAAGCAATAAGGCATAAAAGGAGGTGAGATCATCGTGCAGCAACAACTCCCCAGGGGGACGAGGCAGCTCTGCTCGGTGCCCGCTGGCTCTCAGCCCCACCAGCATTCCCCTCCCAGGCTTGGCACTCCCAAACCAAACCCTTCCCTTGCCAGGCCCCCAGAACAGGGGCAGGCACAGGGTGCCACGCTGCCCAGCACAAAATGAGGCAATTAATGCCTTCTGAAGGGTCAGCTCGTTAAGCAGGAGTCACCACTGCAGCACGAGTGTCACAGCCCCCCAGGATTATTGCTGCTGAATGAGGTGGCTGCTGTGCACCATTTGCCTGAAAAAAAGGAGAATCATCAAATATGTTGAGTTTATAGCCCTGCTGGCACTGCTCTGAGCGCTCCTGCAGGCTCTGTGTAATTGAAATTAAATAAAGGCGAGCGATACCTTTCTGTCCTTCCTGCAGCCTTCGCTTTCTTGGGAATACGACACAGGGATGGCAAAGAGGAGGGGGAGGCAGCAGCTGGATGCCCATGGGCACTGCTTTTGGAGCAGCCTTCATCCCCACTCCCAGCCTCTTTCACAGGCAGAGCCCTCTGAGCTCCATCAGTTTTGTCCCAAAACCGAGCCAGCAGCAGGGAAAGCCCATGGTCAGTCCCCAGCAGTGCAGTCACCCCCAGGCTCCACAGCCAAGTACCAGCTCACATCCCACAGGTCAGAAGTTTCTCTCCTCTCCAAACGATTTTCTCCCAATCCTCCCCTCTCTGGCAGGGTGTCCTTGCTCGGTGGGTGAGTGCAGCAGGAGCAGCCAACCTGCCAGAGCCACCTGCCTCCCTGGGAGCCAGGAAAGCTGCTCCATGATGGGAGGGAGTCGAAAGTTGAGGGAATGTGGGACAGGAGCTGACAACTCTGTGCTCTGCTGAGACACTGCAGGCAGAGTTAACCATTTCAAATGTCATTTTTTTTTAAAAGCAACAACATTGCTCCCAGGCACTTCTTTTTTTCTTTTTTTTTTCTTTTTTTTATTAAATAAAAAATGGAGCAGCTCTCTCCAGAAGGCTATTAATCCTCTCCTGTCACTTGTGTTCTTGGAGAGCGCATTTCTCTGGGCAAAAGCAGCGAGTTGCTCGCTGACTAATTACATCAAAATATTGAGGGCAACAAACAAACCTTTAACTCCACTTGCCAGAAGCTTGCTGGATGCAAAGCTTCAGAATTATGGAAGAGAAACATATGCAAAAGCAGGAGAAGCTGGGACTCCAGACATGCTCATGGCCACATCAGCAGTTAGAGGGATGAACCCTTTCCTCTCTGCAGGGCCACTCAAGTTGGGCTAACTTTGCCCAAAATAACTTTAAACAGAATCTCATCCACCCAAGGATTTTGATTTCCTACAAATAAAGACTATTTTTTACCCTTTGCCGTAGAAGTGAATTCATTTGTTTTCCTCTCATTCCCACACAAGTACTTGGGCTTTGTGTGCAGAGCAAGGACTGGACATGTGTCCCTCAGAAAGGCTCAATTTAGGCTTCAAGACCCACTAGAAGGCAATTTAGGCTGAAATAAGGCAACTTCTGTCAAAATCCACCTTCACTTACAGCAGCAGCTCGCCAGAGCAGCCTCTCTTTGGGACACAGTATTGCAGATTTGACCCTTCCTTGCCCCAAAACTTTCTCCAGACATTCAGCCAGCAAGGTTTTGGCATTGACTTAATTCCCATCCCATCACCCTGCATTGCCCACACAGTCATAATGGGAAGAGCCAGTGCTGAAAGGAAAGCCTAATTCTGCATTTAGGTGCTAAACCTGATGTGCTTCCAAGAGGGTTTGGATGTCCAGGAGCTGAAGCAGGCGACTCAGATGAAAGCTTTGGCCCCAAACCCACAACTGCCAGACAGCCACTGCCTTACACCCCCAGAAAGCATCTCCCAGGCTGGAGAAACACTAACAGCAGGGAAAGGCTCCAGCTCTGAAATGTGGGTTAACCAAAGGCAGCTGCTGGGGAGGTTTCTCTGCACTCTGGAGGTGTTTCTGTGCTCAGGGAATGGGGTACTCACCACAAACCTTAACCAGCCACACTCAGGGAGCCCAGTGGCAAGCACGAGTTGTTCAATGCCAAATTGCTGGTTTCAGGGGGTTGTTTAAAAAAAGAGAAAAGATTTTCAGAAGTCCTCAGACTGTCACCTATAGATTTTGCCAGCAATAACTTGGTTTTTAAATACTGCGTGCATGAAAGCTCCCCCGAGCCATCTCCTGTACCTTATAATAATATTCACCAGGGATCCTCCTAATGCTGGGTTTGAATCCTTTGCTGCTGAATACACCCGACCCTGGACTTGCAGAGAGGGCTCAGATAAACGTGCCTGGGAGCTGCTGCTCAGAGAGACGATTACAGCCCTCAGCATCGATCAGAGAGGTTCTGATTGCACCCACAAGGAGCCAGAGACTTCCCCAAAACTGGCACCAGCCTCACTTGCAGATGCTGTCCTGGGGAGAGCCACACGCCTGCCAAACAATTTCAAGCAGAGGAACGAAGAAAGGCGAGCCTCTGCTGCAGTTTATATTTAATTAGAGGGAAGGCATCTTACGCAGCAGTTTTGGAAACATATTGTCTTACAGCATATTGGATATTTGTATCTTAACAGCTCGACATCGATTTCTTTTATGTAAAGGAAGAGGGGGGAAGAGCACGGCGTGCCCTAAGTTGTGTAAGCTCCAAAGAGACGCCTGCACCGCTTGGACTAATGTTTGGAGTAATCAAAGGCGTGAACTCATGTATTATGGATGGGAACGAGAGTTTTCAGGCTTCTGCAAAAAGGAATCTCCAGCGTTTGGTATTTTGTTAGCAGCCTGGCACCATATGGCTCTCCCCTGCTGATATTCTTTCACACCAGAACTTTATGTTCAGATGCTTTAGTTAATATTTTACCCAGCAAGCATAAACAAGATGCAAAGATTGCAGTCGACAGCAACCTTCTCTTAAACCATATATGCACGTTAATAGTGAAGGCTTCTTTCAGCGAGTACTTTACCCAGCACATGCCTGGCTTTATGTTTTCCTTAGGGGTCCAAACTGGGCCATTTACTTTAACTGCCTTCCCATCAAGCAAAAAACAAGCAGCAAACCCATGAAGGACATTTTCACTCCCTCTCTACTTTGTTTCCTGGCTGGTCCAAAGCAGCGCTGGATGAGGCAGGTGGCACACGCATGCCAGGTGTGTTTGTGTACAATTCAAGGCTGCATCTCTGCTTCTGCACCATTTCTGCCTAAATTTTATCTTGAAAAGGCAGAGTTTCCCCTTCTCCACTCCCTAAGCAGGGATGGAGCCCAGGCAAAGCTCCCAGCCCAAAGGGAAGCCTCACACAAGCACCAACAGCCCAAATCGACCACAAACAACAACGTGGAGCATCCAACTCGGGGACCAAGATTTGTGTTTCCCCCAGCACACATCAAGTTAGACCCAAAATCACTGTGGAAAACTGCAGCTCTGAGATTTGGCTCTAAATATTACACTTAGACTCCCCCCTACACACACACACCCTCCAATATTCTTATTAGCCTTAAATATTCTTAAAACAAATAGGACCTAACAGATGTCTTTTCAGCCTGCACTCTTATTAATGAGAATATTGTAAGAATGGAAATCAGGTCACAAATGTTTAATACTTTGTTTAAAAAGTCTTCAGCTTCTTTAAAGAGTTCCACTAATCCCAACATGACAGATGTACAAGGCAGTTTTGCTTGGGGCAGATTAAAATTCTCGCTCTGATTTGCTCTTTCATTTGGTCTGATTAAAATAACATTGCGATTTTTTTTTTCTTTAACGTGCTGACTTCAAAATAAAAAAAGGAAAGAATAAAAAGTGACCAGTAAAGGCCAGCATGATCACAATAAAAGCAAAGTTATTGTTGTTAAGATGGAAAAAAAAAAAGCGAGGGAAAAGGAATGGGGGAACAGGCGACTCATACTCAGGTTAGCATTAAAGCTCTGTGTTAAAGATGAAAGGGGAACCTTTCCAAACTATGTTTTTCCATTTGAAAGTGTTTATTAATCTATTCTCTCTGAAGCAAAAAGTTCAATGAAAGACAAAGATCAAAAGTATTTTAATTTAGGTGAGTTTTTTTTTCCTTTTTTTCTTTTCCCTAAACCAAACCAAACCAAAAATCAGAGGATTGCAGAGCCTGGCACTTCAGTATTCTCTCTAAGGCTGACATTTGCTGCCAGCCCAGCTGGCACAACAAGGTGATCCCAGCCACTTTTTCCTCAACCAAACTATGCCTGGGAATTCCCTATTTCCTTTTCCTGACATCCTGTCACACCAGACCACCCTTCCCTGGGCAAGATTTCCCAGCCAACTTCATTTCCTTGCTGCTACAAAACACACCTGAGCCACACATGGGGGTGTGTGTGGCAATGAGTGCTCCAGGATGCTCTGATGGGAGCAGCAGAGGAGCAGGGCAGTGGGATGGAGCCCCAGCCACGCTCCCAGCCCACATCCTCTCCCTACACTCATCCACCACCAAGCCACAGCCACATCTGCCTTTTCCCTCTTGGGTCTGCCCAAAACCAGCCACACTCCCACTGCTGGGTCCATCCAGGGCACTGCTGGGTCCATCCAGGGCACTGCTGGACCAGTTTCCTACAGGCACTGCCTCCCCAAAGGCTCCTGCAGCATGGGGGGGATGCATGGATCTAAAAAGCAGCCAGAACAGTTCAAAACACGGCCTCTCAAAGGGTAAACTCCTGCTTCAAGGGACCAGAATTTCACAGAAAGTGGTCAGCCTGTTTGTCTGGATCTCTCCAGCCCAGAAGTCTCCTCTGCCTCCCCACTCACACCTGCAAACCCTCAGTGAGGCCTCACAGGAGCACTGCAGGGATGAATAACCTCAACAATAGAAAACCACTCCTTTTGGGATGTATATCTGTCATTTTTCCTTAAAACTCCAACTTGTGCCTTCTATAAAATAGTCCTTAGAAAATCAACAGTGTTTAAAGTTTTTGGGGATCTGCTCCACTCTGGTGATTTTTAATGTTTACAGTGCTCAAACATAATTGTTCAGTACATGTTCACCTCACCTCAGTGCCCAACTTCAGCTATTCCCAGGGCACAAACAGCCCCCCTCACATGCAAGACACTGTGGGAAAGCAGCTGAGGGAAGCCAGGGGATACCCTCCTGTGCTGCTGCTCCCAGGGAACCTGCATGGGAGAGGGGGAGATGTTTGGGAAGTGCTCTTCACCTCCTGTGCCAGCCCTGTCCCAAAGGGTGAAGCCACCACGCAGCTGCTCCCAGCAAAGCAGCTCCTGAGCTCTGCAAGGGCAAACCTGCACCTTCAGAAATCCCCTCTGACAGATTATCCTGCCAAGAGGGGAAACTCCAAAGAGAAACCAATAAAGCCCTTTTCTCCTTGACAAAAATATTTGTGAGGAGTGGGAGGGGACAGATTCCCCTCCCACCTCTGAAGGGAGCAGAAGGGATGTCCCAGCCCTGCTCTTTTACATTACTCATGACCTGGCTCTCAGATCTCAGAGGAGAAACTCTTATTTCATTCTAGGAACAAGATATTCTGGGGCCTTTCTCCACCCCAGAAACTTTTCACAGCCTGTACTTATCACTCCATTTCTCTATTCACACCCTGATTCTCCTCTCTGATGCCTGGGCTATGGATCAAACTTCTGCTTTGCAAAGGTAAACAGCCTCAGGAGTAATACAAAATATTTTAGGATGGGAAATTTCACACAATCCAGCCTTAAGGGTGCCAGAAACACCAGTGGACTCTGCACCACACACCCAGGAAGAACAGCATGGAAACATGGGTGGTGGGGTTATCCTTTGCAAAAACCAGTAAAACACAGGAGAAAGAAGGAGAAGGCAGAGAAAAAGGTGGAAAGAGTTTCTTGACAGCAACTTCTGCTCCAGAAATACCTGGGAGTTGAGAGGCTGTGTGGAAATCAATCCCAGGCTGATAATCCTCTCACAGCTGCTGTAGGACAAGCTCCCAAAAAGCCAAATAAACCTGGAGTGTGGGGTCACCTCAGCCTCCCTCCTTGTCTGCACAGCCAGGGAGCAAACAGCATCTGCACAACAAATCACTCAAAAGGGGATTTGTTGGGGGAAGAAGAGGAACACACAGTGGTGTGTTCCCAGCTCTGGATCCTCCCAGCTCTGCTCTCGTGCATGAGAAAGAGGAACAGCTATGAAGTGATGACAGGAGATGCCCTTTGTCATTAAGGGAAGAGCTCTAACAACTCAGCCATAGAATTTACAGCTGGAAAAATAAGCCCTTCCATTTACAAACTCACAAAGTAAAGGAAAGAGTGGGTCCCTGTACTCCACTTTGCCATTAAAGTTCCACATCTGACTTCCCCGTGGTAAGGCGATGCTTCCCCAGCTCTCCCTCCCCTTCACACGCCCCATTTCTTGTCTTCTGGGAAGCCCAGCCCAGCCCTGGCTCCAGCCTTTACTGTAAATCCTCTGCTTCCCCCTCCTCGCTCTGCTCTCGGGGGGCAGAGGGTCCCAGTCCCCCCAACCTTTGAGCTGGGGTCGGCAGCACCCCGTGTAAAATAAACCCCCTGGGGCTGCAAAAGTTGGGCTCTGGCCTGGGCCAGACAGGGAGGGAGAGACCACTTTGCATTACACAGACTGATTTTGGGGGTTCAGGGGTGTAACCTCATCGGTCATCCTTAAGCCCTGATGCAAAACTGCGGTGGGATTTCAGGGAGGGAAAAGAGTTTCTATTCCTGAGCTCTAAAGCTGTGTCATTCAGCCTCTTCCGAGAGTCCTGCTGGCTTAGGGAGCACTGCTCCCCCCAAAGCCCAAGAAGAGCTGAGTGTCCCACCCAGCCCCCAAGTTTGGAGGCAGCACCCCACAGCCGAGCCTGCCGGGGGCGGAGGGGGGGTTAGTACCGTCTGCTAAAATGGCAGCTGCTCTGACGCCGACCTACGTCTTGCGAAGTCAGCCCTGCCCTCATCATCATCATCATCATCATCATCATCATCATCTGACTGCCGGGAACTGCTCCGGCCCCCGGGGCTCTGCGGGACGGGGCGGGGGAGGCGCAGAGCCGGGGCTTCACCTGCCCCTGCCCACCCCCAGCCCCCAGTTTGTGACTCCGGGTTGTTGGGGACAGCCCCGGCCCCGCTGGGCTCTCACCGCCTGGAAGGCGCCTGTGCTCCCCTTTCCTCCCAGCCCGGCCGGGCCCTTCACGGGTGTAGCCCGGCTCTCCCAAACAAGAACCGGGAAACGTAGGGATGGCAGCTGTCCCGAGCCCCGTCTGCCGTCCCCTGCTTCGTATTCCCCCGGCCTTGGGGACAAGGATGATTCTGGGGGCAAAGGCACCGAGTAGCTCAGACCCACAGGGAGTGGAGGTAGTGGAGGAGGGGGGAAAATGGGGGAGGTTTGGAGTCTTCAGGGGAAGAGGTTCTCGCCCCCCTTCCAGCCCACGATTTGCCAAAAGGGAAGGGGACATCCCCGTCCCAAAGTCACCAACGCCTCTCTGGGAGTGACCTTAAGCCCCGTCCCGCAGCAGAACACCCCTCCGGCCGGGCCAAGCCCCAGGACTCCCAGGAGGAGCAAAGGAGGCCGAGTTTCTGTCTTTCCTACAGCACGAGGTGCCCCCGCTTCCCCCTCGCTCCCCCGAGAGCAGCCACGGGACAGCGGTGACTCTGCGGGAAAAGGATGCGGGTTCAGCGCCCCTCGCTCTGGACTGAGCAGGAGACGAGCGGCGCTGCCCGCCCAGACCCCTCCTCCACGGGACCCCCGGGAAATCGCCATCCCCGACCGCGGCCACCCAGCCCGGGGAGCGGGGCTGCCCCGGCAGCAGCACCCGGGACAGAGCCGGACCCGCCGCTCCGCACCCCGACTCCAGCGGCACACAAGGGACAGCGCCCGTCTGCTTTCTGGGAAGGGAAAACCCCAACTTCCCAGAGTTTCCCTACTCTTTGTGCGGCGGGGATCCCAGAGACCCACAATATCACTTGGAGAAAAAAACCAAGTAAACAAAAAAAGAAAAGAAAAGAAAGAAAGAGAGAGGAAAACAAAAGGAAAACCAAGTTCTCCTTGTCGTTGCGTAGCAGGTGAAGGAGGGCAGAGAAGGGGGGAGGGCAGGCAGGTTTGAAAGAGCCGAAGGGGACAAGTTGTGCCCGGGTTTCCCGGAGGTAGCAGCCGGCGCTGGTTTGTGCTTTGCCACACGCGCCTGCTCCAATCTGCGCCGCTCGGGAACAATAAACAGGATCATACAAAGAAGTGGAAAGGCGGCATCTTTGCTTCTGGTTTCTATGACAGCATCAGAGAGAGACAAACCAACTATAAACTCTAATTCCTAGATTCCTCCTCCCCCCCCTCCCAAACTCCCTTTTGTCTGCCATTAATTAAAGTGGCCATATGGAAAAGGCTGATAATAACAGCAGATGAGCCAACGAGAGAGAGGGAAAGGGAAAGAAAGAAAAAAAAAAATAACTAAAAGTAGCGGCAGGGCGATGGCGAGGGTTTAGCCGGGGCTTTTCGCACTTGTTTTCAGCGGCTGCTCGAAGCGAGGGGGCTCAACAATAGCGGGAGGAGAGCGGCTGCCCCCGCACCGCTGCCCGGCCGGATCGAGAGGGCACTGGGCAACCTGTCCCCTTCCCCTGGCTCCGGGGAACCTGCCGTGCCCCGAGAGCGCTGATCCCCACCACCTGCCCCTTTGTGTGGGGGAGCCTCCGAGGGTGCCGGCCCCCCTTTGGGGCCGCCTCCCCGAGGAGGGTCGGTCCTACCCGCCGGCAAACTGCACCCCAAACTCAGCCCAACTCGCCGGGGTCGATGGCAGAGAAAGCACATCCTCAGGCACCAGCCCCCTGCCCCTCGCTCCCGCTCCAAATAACCCACGGAACAACCACAACAACAAACTTTGCTAAAATTGATAAAGAGATTAGCCAAGCAAAGCCTCTTCCGAGCAAGCTAAAAATAAGAACACGCAGATTTCTGTCGTGGTCAACGTATAGAGAGAAATCCACAAACATGGCACACTTCCCTTGTGCCTCGCTGCTATAAATAGAGAACTCTAAAGTAGGCAATAATCGGAAAGAAGAGGGGGGGAGAAAGGGAAATAAAGGAAAAAAAAAGAAAAGTCTGGCAGTGGCAGGAGGGAGCAGCCGCCAGCCCTCCGCACCCGCGTCCCCGGCCGAGGGGGCCGCCGAGCTCCCCAACGCCCCGGGAGTGCGGAGCTCGGACTTGGGCTGGAGTTCTGGCAGGAGGGGGCTGGGGGCGAGGGGAACGCGGTGAGGGACGCGCGGAGCCCCGGTCCCGCCCGGCCGTCAGCACCTCCGAGAGCTCCGCGGCCGCGGGGCCGCCGCCGCCGGCGCAAACTCCTCCCGGCGCCCGGGAGCGTCTTCTGCTAACACCTCCCTCCGGATAAACATCCACCGATCTCGCGGTTCACAAACCCGGCAAGCATCCTCTTCCAGAAATATTCAGAAAGTTTCCCGGCTGAATGCGACGTTGTGGTTTCTTTTTNTTGTTTGTTTTTTTTTTTTTTTTTTTTTTTTTTTTTTTTTTTTTTTTTTTTTTTTTTTAAGAAATCTCCTCCTTTCTCATCTTATTCAACCTCTTTTCAGTCAGAAGCATAACATGTCCACTAGCGTCTCGCAGCCGGCGAGAGAGCGAGCGAGCAAAGATGGACCTAGGAGCATGATGATCATCATAAAAATCCCCTCGGTTCTCCAGTGCAATTTTCAAAACAACAACCCAGCCTTCGTGCTGTTAAAGGCGAAACGCCTGCGTCTGTTTACATCAACTGTGTGCTCCGAAAGCCTTTCCTCTCTGTCTCAATCCAAGGGAGGGGAGGGGAGGGGAGAGGGAAAAAAAAAAAAAAAAAAAAAA
>VZRX01005878.1:1537-12838 GCA_013398075.1 Notiomystis cincta | reverse complement strand
TGGATTAATTTTCCTGACATCAGGAAGTCCTGGCTAGTACACCCCATCATCAAAACTGGCTGAAAAGACTTGTTATACTCTTCTATATTAGGCATGCATCACCTCTTTCCAGACATACAATGCAGAACAAGTAGTCTTCATGTAAGAAAAACAGATTTCCAAAAGCACAGAAAACTGAGTGCTAGTCACTTGCATATCTTTTTGAATTTATAAAATACAAACATCTGGTAATTCAAATAAAAAATACGTATGTGTACCCTAATTTCTGGGAGTTGCATGCTATATAGCACTTAGAATAGGTAAAGGGTAGGTGTGAGTGGGTGGGGGAGCCTGATGTATGTTCTACTAAGCCAATTCTAGCATTTTCAGGGCACACGGATGCTCCTCAAACAATGCAAGTAAGATTAATATGCAATTTTCTTAGAGGTAATTTAGGAGTCCACTCTTTCCTCTAAAGCTACACACTAATTCTCCTTTAATGAGCAAGGCATATGTCCTAGTTGACCTAGGTGACCCAAAATCGTGTATTCCATATTTTCTCTGTCAACCCGTGTAAGGCAGTTTTCTGTCTCTTTAAGACCCGGAGTTGGAAGCAAAAACCTCTGTGTTTTACCCCGAGTTCACGGAAGAGGGAGGTGCTGGGTCCCTTTAAAAACGGAACAGTCGTGGAGAGCGCTCTCTTTTGTTCTCTCCGGATTCTTGAGAAGAGCCTCAGGAGGACGGGAGACTCTAACGGGCTGGTTGCCGAGGTTGCTATAGCAACCACTGCTTTTTGGAGCTGGGGAAGATTTTTCTTCAGACTTTTCGCTGCTGCCGCTCGGGACAGCTGCCCGTCACCAGGGGTCGAAGCCGCTCCATGAGTTTCCAGCTGCTGAGGGGAGTCAGCCCTGCAACTGCCGGGAAGTTTCTTCCAGCGTTTCGGCAGCATTGGAGCCTTTTGGACAAAAATAGTTTTTCCAGGTTTTGTTTTTCCCTGCTCCCGTAGTTGGCGGGGCGGGAGGGGGGAAGGGGTGGGATTTTTGGAACCGCGGAGAGTCATTTACCATGTCTTTTCCTTTTTTCTCTCTGTTGGCCCAGACTCTGCCATTTTTGTCTGCGTTCCCAGGGACAATTAGGGGGACCTCCTCCACATTTGTGAATAAGGGAAGAACCGGTGCCTTTGTATTTCTTGGTTATTGCTGTTTGCTTTTAGTAAACTGCTATTTTTTCACTTATATCTCTTTGCATTTGTTTCTCCTTATTGGTAGAGGGGACAGGTTGAAAACTAAGGGGTGGTAACTTCTTTCAGTGTCACCACCCAGTAAAATTGTCTTAAAGTAAGACAGCATACCATTCTTCCTTGCCAGAGCCAAGGAGTTCTTAGGAATATTTATCTGTAACCTGCAGCACCCTGACCTTTAACAAGCTAGTTATTCTGACTATTCAAGAGATTCTAGATAGTGTTTTAGCATGTAATATATTATCCAGATATCTATGAACATGCACAGAATTTAACAATAAAATGCAATATGAGACTTTTCTGTCTTTAGTGTCACACACAACATCAGAATTTTCCAGATAACAGACTGAGACAGTTGAGACTTTGGAAAGGCAAGGGGAAACAGGAAAAAAACAGAGCTGAACAATCAAGGCAGCAAAAGCAATCTAAGGAAGGAAGACAAATTATATAACTAAACATAGTTTAATTCATCATTTAGATTTATTAAGCAAGTTACTGGAATTCAGCATGCTGTGGGGTTTGGCCTCCAAGATCAGGTTTTACAGTACCAAAACTATTAGACTGAGGACCCCTCACCCCAAAAAATGGCAGCACTTCTAGTAAGATATCTCTCTTTTAATTTTCATTGTCAAGCCTAGAAACACAACGATCCTTTGACAGAGGAAAAGGAAACAATTATAAAACGCTACCATTTACTTCATGTTTTGCAGTTCACTGCAGGCAGATAAAGAAAAAAACAAGGGGATGGAAGACAAAAACCTCAGGGATATCTAGTTTCTCTAGCTGCTAGGGAGCCAAACATGTTGCTTAAATGCAATGAAGTAATTCTCTCTCCCTTCCAGATCTCTGCATTCTCTTGCCACTTAAGGTTATCAGAAGCTGAAGCTCAGAACTATCGTCACTACACATATTAGCATTTCTGATAAGCTGGTAGGTGGTGTAATTGTGGAAGCATGCTTACTGCTNGATCAGGTTTTACAGTACCAAAACTATTAGACTGAGGACCCCTCACCCCAAAAAATGGCAGCACTTCTAGTAAGATATCTCTCTTTTAATTTTCATTGTCAAGCCTAGAAACACAACGATCCTTTGACAGAGGAAAAGGAAACAATTATAAAACGCTACCATTTACTTCATGTTTTGCAGTTCACTGCAGGCAGATAAAGAAAAAAACAAGGGGATGGAAGACAAAAACCTCAGGGATATCTAGTTTCTCTAGCTGCTAGGGAGCCAAACATGTTGCTTAAATGCAATGAAGTAATTCTCTCTCCCTTCCAGATCTCTGCATTCTCTTGCCACTTAAGGTTATCAGAAGCTGAAGCTCAGAACTATCGTCACTACACATATTAGCATTTCTGATAAGCTGGTAGGTGGTGTAATTGTGGAAGCATGCTTACTGCTTCATTTTGTTAGCTTTGGTTGCCTACTAAAATACTCAGGGGTTAGGATTGCTGATTAACATGAAAGCAAACCTCTAAGTACATTGCTGACTAATTTTATGATTCAAGGTTGTTTGTTGATTTTACTCATCTCAAACTACACGTTACTAGTGTAGTGGTAGTAAATCTTTTTGATGCAGGTCTCATGTCTACTGCTCTACCTTCTGTGATAAGGAAAAGTTACCTTTCTATGCTTTTTTGACTTTTATCATAACCTACTGAATCATAGAACNAGCTTTTCATCCCCTAGAACTCCCAAGTCCTTGGCAGGGCCACTCTCAATAAGTTCATATCCCAGTCTGTACTCACGTCTGGGATTGCCCTGATCCAGGTGCAGGACCTCACACTTGGCCTTGTTGAACCTCATGAGGTTCTCATGGATCCACTTCTTGAGCTTGTCTATGTCCCCCTGGATGGCATCCTGTCCTTCTGTTCTGTCAACTGTCCTGCTCAGCTTTGTGTCATCTGCACTTGGCCTCACTGTCTATGTCATTGATAAAGATATTAGACAGTACCAGTTCCAAGACAGAGCCCTGAGGGACACCACTTGGCACCAGCCTCCACCTGGACATAGAGCTTGTTAGCCAATACTTTTGAATCTACATAGTGAGCTGGTTGCTGGAGTTAAGGCAACTATACAATAAAAGCATGGGAGTTCCCCAACACGTGGACTAGTGTCCTCTGTTCAGCCTGACGAGAATTTATAACGAACATCATGCCCCTACTGAGTGGGTTGGGACAATGTCATCAGGTCTCATAGCCTTATGCCTATTTAGCTTCATCAAGTGGCCCCAAAGCTGGTCCTCACTTATAGTAGGAGGGACTTCGCTCCCTTTACACTCACCCAGAGGATCAGGTGTTTATGTGAACTCAAACAGATAGAAGGGATGTTTGCCCTTTGCTGGTAGAAAAGTTGAAATATAATCTTTCACCATAGTTGTTGATGTTATTACTAATGGTTAAAAATTGTTTTCTGAATCAGATTAAGATGAAATTCAGCAACATACTGGATTATTACATCATATTGTTGTCACCTGCCTAAGATTGTGTTATCACAGTGCCCTTAAATAGCAAGAAAGAGGCAAGATTACATATAAATTGGTTTCAGTGTTGCCAAAGATACTCAAATTGCTAGTATTTGAAGTAATTCTCTGTATCACAATAGGAAAGGCACAAACAGAACAGAGTTCAATTGTAGAATCTAGCCTCTGTTATGATAACAAAGATCTGTAAACTAAAAACTGAGACTTGAACTTTTATCACTGTTAATATCCCAGCTCTCATCAAAATAAATTTGGAATACTTCAGTCAGGGCCCTTACATAGAGGTCTATTGATTTCCTTTATATTTTAAATGGTTCAAAAAAAATTTAAAGTATCTAAAAAGAATGCCTTTTGTCTTGTCCCCTGCAACAACATCCTCATCCCTTTCTGCAAATCTCCCATGCTCTGTCACTTAGCAGCAGCTGGGTACTATACCAGAATTGTCCACTTTTTAAATGAAAATAACTAGAAAAAAAAAAAAATCCATCCATACCCTCTTCAGACAAATGGGAAGGAAAAGAACCATTTAACTAGCATCATACTTACAGAGAGCTGACCACAAAAGGTTGGCCACTCTATGATTTGGTTATTTGTATCAGTTGAGAAAGGGTTTATATGGTTCATTCACTATACCAAGGTAGATTAGACTATGTAGAAAGGATTACTATTCCCTACATCCACTTTTTCCTGTTTACTTAGCCGAACAGGAGGCTTCCTCCTCTGACAAAGGAGTGAGACAGATATGAGGAGCTATAAACATTATCAACTATTTCCATAGAAATCCTTCTCTGCAATCTGAATCTCTGGATGAGAGTTGTGACAGATGTCCATAAGATTGCTCACCTTTTCAGTGCCAATTCCCATGTATGCTTTCACTTGTTTTTATTTCATCTTTTGGTTGCACAAAAAAAGTAAAATACAAGACATCTACCACTTCAGAAGAGGCACCGAAACCTATTATTGTCTCATCCTTGAAATGTGCCTGCTTGTCCATTTGCAGCAATAATTCATCAGTTTGAATACAAAGTAACAGATGAATATCCCTTTTTATGAATTTATCTCCAAGAGCTCTGAAATATTACTTTATTAAAAGCACATCTTGGCGCATCCTGCTGGTTTTGGTTTCTAGAACACTCTACCCCCTCCTTGATCCCATCTGGTCTCTCATGGACTATTGAGTTTAAATGAGCTATTCATTATGTATGAAGGAGTGTAACATAAGGCAGCACCTTTCTGTGAAAGACTGCTATTTTACATGGCAATTTCAGAACTACAGCATCTGCTCCCTTACTAATATGTATATTTAATGCCACTGCATAATGTGCAGAATTATATGCTGTTCATTGCCTGTTTGTTCAGATATTATGTACTCTTAAGTAGCATTACTCTCTTTGAAAAACATCATACATTTTATTAGGCCTTCTCCCTAGTGTTCTTTTTGACAGAACCCCAAACAAACAGCTTGTAGACTATTCCAGACCAAAAACCACAGGACTTTAGGTGAAGTAACCAAAAGTCAAGAGCATCTAGTCTGCAACTAATAACATAGTTTATTTCCTGGGTTTCACGCCCCAGTCTATAGTTTTACATTGTTTTGATATGAAAGGAAATGGAAACGGAATCATATCTGGACAACTGGTGGAAAACCTATTTCAGGTTACTCCTGCCACTGGAAATATGAATACTTGCAATACAGCAGTGGCCTTTATAACAAATTTTATTCTTTCTGCTAGACGACACTAAGTAGTAATAACATACTACTACATAGTTATTAATAATTTCATTCACAATAACAAATGACTTCAGAGGAAAGAAAACAGAGTTTTAAACTAGAGAAAAAAGGTTTTTTGGAGTCACGTGTTGAACCAATGTATGTAAAATGTTTCACATCCTTCAGAAAATACTTTAATGTGCTCTTACGTCAAACAGTCTTAAGACTGTGTCACCAATTCTCCCTATACCTAACTCAGAAAACATATTATGAATATGGTTATTCCAAGTGACAAAATGACTGCTCATTTAGTCTAGAAGGCAGTAAGTACTAGCATGTATGGTTCGCAGCTCACATTTTGACTTTAATTACATACTTCCAAAGCAGACCAAGTAAAAGGTAATGTATCTACTCTGCATTACTTAAGTGATGCCCTCTGGAAACACTACTTTAAACCTCCTTTGGAGCAAGTGATAATCTGCTCTGTTGAAGGGCAAGTGCAAGTTAAGGCAAAGGATATTTCAATATACTTAGCTAAAACAAGCTTTATCTCAGCTAGACATTCAAAATTATGCAGGCAGACATTTGCTCTAGAACTAGGTTTCAGATCATTTTTATGTTAGGAAGATTTGGGGACTATGACAACACAGAAGTACCCATACAGGATGCTTTAGAATGTTAGGAACAAAATTCCAACTGGTACATTTTCCTTGTTCCAAACTTCAAATAGATCTAAATACAAAAAAAGAACAGAGACACCCTTGCTGTCCAAACATAGCCTTAATGTAGTCTTATCTGCTAAGAGTATAGAGACTCAAATAGCCCACTGTCTTGATATGAAAGGATGCCCAAGGGTTTAATATCCCTCCTTTTTTTTATTTACACAGTAGACATCTATCATTCTGAAAGACCAAGAGACTACAATGGACTGGGCCTTTCTGCTCATCCAACACACATGCATGTAGGTTGCTCTGATGTGCAACCCAAACACTGCCCTGAGAATTTTGTAAAGCAGAGCATCACTGCATTGCCTGACAGCTTAGAGGAATGCATAGGTTGCTGCCTGCTATGCATTCCTGATCAGAGTATAGACTGAAGGTGCTAAGACTGTACCAAGAAAGCACTGCAGAAGAAAAGAACAACATATTTCCCTCCCACCATTATACAAGTGTGCACATACACAGTTTGAATGCAGTCAGAACGACAAAAAAATTGTCAGTCTTTCCCATTTTGAACCTGATTATAAAGCAATAAGAAGGATATTTTAATCTTAATTTTGTGCTGTTATGGGTATATATGTAATGGTTTAACCCAAACTGGCAACTAAGTACTACACAGTTGCTTGTTCACTTCCCCCCCCCGCCCCCAGTGGAAAAAGGAAACCTTGTGTGTTAATATGAGAAATGTTTCATAATTGAAGCAAAATAAAATATTACAATAACAATAATAGTAATGAAAAGGAGAGGGAGAGGAAAACTCGAGAAACAAGTGATGCACAATACAGTTGCTCACCACCTGCTGACCAATGCCCAGCCTATCCCTGAGCAGCGATTGGCCCCTCCCAGCCAACTCACCTCAGTTTATATACTGGGAATGACATTGTATAGTATGGAATATCCCTTTGGCCAGTTTAGATCAGCTGTCTCAGCTGTGCTCCCTCACAGCTTCTTGTGCAGCTCCTCTCTGGCAGAACATGAGACACTGAAAAGCCCTTGACTCAGGGTAAGCACTGCTCAACAACGACCAAAATATCAGTATATTATCAGCATTATTGTCATACTGAATCCAAAACCCAGCACTGTACCAGTTACTGAAAAGAAAATTAACTCTATCCCAGCTGAAACCAGGACATTATGCAAAATGTCCTTTTTTTTAAGCAGTAAACCATTCAAACAACACATCAATAGCTCTCAAGATAAGGCAATGCCGACACTATCAGTGAGAAAGGACTGTCAAAACTGTTAAAATCTATGAAGCATATGATGGGGAGTGGAGCCTTTTCTTGAATGAATCATGACAGATCCAGAACAACAACAAAAAAAACCCTTACAAAAAAAAAAACCAGGAAAGAAATAACAAAATTCTATTTCTTCCACCATAAGCATATTTAACAAACACGACTTCCTTGTAGTCCATATGTAGATAAATGTGAATACCAAAAAAAAAGGAATCAGAATCAAGATTTAAAAAAAAAAAATTCTTTTTTTTTCATTATCTATGTAAAATTAATTAAGTAGAAAATAGAACTGTTAGATTATGGTTTAACAAATTTAATATACATTTAAAATATTCCTGCAAGAGATAAAACTGGCCCAGAAAAGGTCTTATTTTCTTTTTAAGAGTAAGGATGTTGTAGTCCACACACTGTGTTTTGAAAGCGGATGTTTGCTTATGGCATGAAAGGGCAACAAAAATTCCAAACCTTCTAAACAATGAAAAACAAAAGTTGTTTGAAGCAGGACAATACTTGATTTATGGAAAAAGCTAAACAGAAAATAATAAATTGTCCAGAATGTTAAGAAAAGTAACTTTTATCTTTTCAGTCTGCCTTTCAAATAATTGAACACTGGAAAATCCAGAAGCATTATTTCTATTTCACATGAGCTTTAGGGATTTTGTTTTTTATCTAGCTGTTTCTGAAACCTTATTATTAAGCACATTTGGACAGGGAATTTTTATATGGACTAATTTTTGTAGTCAAACATACAAAGTTTTTCTGAGGACACTGGTAGGTTTTATTGCTGTAATGAAATGGTAAGAGGAGTAATTACTTTTAAGATTTTCTACAATCTGATCAGCTCAAAATAAACATTACTTCTAATTATTCTTTCAGAGTTAATATTGAAATCAGAACTAAAACTTACTGAAGAAACTACCAAACTTTTTCTCCTAATTAATTTTCCTGTTAAGCTAGAAAAAAAGACAATTAAAAGAACAAACTTTATTTGGATTCAGAGCTCCTGGCCTGGAGATCTCTGATAAGAAAATCTCTTTCTTAAATAACAGTAAGAAGGAAAGCTTCCTCTGCTTTCAAGGGCAATGAAGAGAAAAAGTGACTGTAATCTCACCAAGTACCTATGCTTCCAACCATCTCATGAAGTTTGTTTTGCTTTGTTTTCCTCAGGATTCCAAAAGCCCCACTCACCCTAACACTGACCCACACCACCACTACACTTCAGAAGGTGGAGAAAAAGCTTCCAAAACACCAGAGGCAATTTGCTAGTGCATGCAGCACTATGGAATATTTATTTATACTCACAATTCACAAAAATCATCACCGATGTGGTGCGAGAATATGTATTTCTTCCTTTATTATGAATTGCACAGGCCTGACTATTTTAATGCACCATGGAAAACAATTACTTAAGAGATTAAAAATATACAAACAACAGCATAGCATGCTGGGCATCTGTACCCTGCAAAAATCCTATTTTCCTTCTTCACTCAAAAGCAGTTCTTCAGTCATACAGCAGCTAGCGAAATGTACCAAGTTTTAACCTTTTAAGTAGAAGGATAGAATGGAATAAGGGTGAAGAAAGGACCTATTAGCAAAATTAAGCCTTCCTGAAATCAGAAATTATTTGAAGCATAGTATTTAACAGTGGTTTAAAGTATGCATAACTAGATTTGGAATCATTATCCTGATTTAGAACAGGAGCACATCTGGTTATGTGCAAGTAAATAGTCTGACAGCAATTTGGATCATCTATCAGAAAGAATCAACTGCAATTTTAATATGCGTTATTTGTATTCTACATAATAGTCTATTTGTTCTTTGAAGCCACTGCAGTGATAACACATTTAGTGTCTTCTACTGTGTACTAAATTTAAGGTACCTAGGCAAAGCACAGCATATTACAGTCAGATGCTTCCCAAATCATATCACTCAACTTCTTAAATATTATTGCCATCTGGCTACTAGACTTTGTTTACCAAAACAGGAGCTGTGCATGCATTTCTACAGCAGTTGTAGTAAAAAATTAAGTAATACCATTTGGTTAAGTTACAATTCACTTAAAAAAAACTACCAAAAAACAAAGAAAAAACAACCACCACAAAACCCCCTCAGAAAACGAAAACCTTTTATCAAATCAGTTACCATTGTACCTATAAAAAATTAGGTATATGTAGCTTTGTGTTTTGCTTTCTTTCCTATTTTCAGTGCTTTAATGTTCTTCAACTTATTTGCTTAAAATATGCCCAGCTAGATTTGAAATGTTTGTACCAATTTAAAGCAAAACCGCATTTGTTTGTGTGCAATTAAATACAGTCAGATAGCAATTTGGAACAACTACCAGAATCAACTACAAACTTAATAAACTATGGCATAACTAACAATCAACATTTGTACTTATGTGAATATATTGAGCTATATGCTGTTGGCCCAAGTTTTCTACCAGCAATTCTGTACAAGTCTCATACATGCACATGCATTCATTGTGACAGTCACAGATCCTAGATCTGAATGAAGACCATAGACTGATAAAACCCTTTACAGTCCAGAAAAGCTTTTCAGGATGATTTTGCAGACATTAGAATAGAAAAGGGTCTCTCGATTCTCATCCAGAGAGCAAAATTTTATGTCCTACAGTTTGTTCATGGGTTGATGTATAGAAAGAATTCAGTATTTTTGGAAGCAATAATTAGGCTTTTACTTTTGTTTCTCCTCTATCTGGAGTCAGATAACCACAGTCCCTGTGAGAAGTAATATACTCTAGCCCACCAGGACTGATCCAGGTACAGCATCTGACTAAGTTTTAGCCTGAGCTGACTTGGATGCTTTATATAAGATGTCAGGACATCAGAGCATTGTGCAGTTTCCCCTTGCTAGTAATCAAAACAAAAATGTTTTAAGAAACAAAACATATATACTTCTGTTTCATAAATAATCAAAACAAACCACCACAACAAAATTATGTGAGAAAATCACACGATAAACATGAAAGTTAGCAAGTCTATTAAAGTAAAATACCTTCATGAATGGATCCGGAAGTGTCAGAAAAATTACCATTACAGGTTCTATATGAATCATCTACTAGGCCAAAAATGTAAACTCATATGGTAAATATTTTCTCCTATTCCTGTTTTGTATAAATCAACTTTTAGATGGTGTATTGGGTTTGCATGGCCAGGTTTTGGTAGCAGGGGGGCTACAGGAGTGGCTTCTGTGAGAAGCTGCTAGAAGCTTCCTCCATGTCCGGCAGAGCCAATCCCTGGTGACTCCAGGACAGACAGGCTGCTGGCCAAAGCTGGGCCAAGTACAAATGGTGGTAATGCCTCTGTGATAACATATTTAGGAAGAAAAAAATAGTTATTGCACAGTTGTAATTGTGGGCAGAGGGGGGTAAGAATGTGTGAGAACAACTCTGCAGACACCAAGGTCAGTGCAGACGGAGGGCCAGGAGGTGTTCCAGGCACCAGAACTGAGATTCTCATGCAGCCCGTGGTGAAGTCCATGGTGAAGCAGCTGTGCCCCTGCAGACCACGGAGATCCATGGGGATGCAGAGGGCCACCTGCAGCCTGTGGAGGAGACCCACGCTGGAGCAGGTGGATGCCTGAGTCGAGGCTGTGACCCTGTGGGAAACCCTTGCTGGAGCAGGCTCCTGGCAGGGACCTGCAGACCTGTGGAGAGAGGAGCCCATGATGGAGCAGGTTTCCTGGTAGTACTTGTGACCCTGTGGGAGACCCATGCTGGAGAAGCCTGTCCTTGAAGGACTGCACCCCATGGAAGTGACCCACATTGCAGCAGTTTGTGGAGAACTGTAGCCCATGGGATGGACTCATGTTGGAGAAGTTCATGGAGAGCTGTCTCCTGTGGGAGGGACCCCCCACTGGAGCAGGGGAAGGACTGAGAAGCGTCAGAAGCAAAGTGTGATGAACTGACAATA
>VZRX01005877.1:0-42972 GCA_013398075.1 Notiomystis cincta | reverse complement strand
AGAAAGCCACAAAGTGATCACAGGACTAGAGCACAACTGCTATGGAGACAAGCTGAGAGACCTGGGCCTATTCATCTTGGAGAAAAGGAAGCTCTGGGGGACCTTTGAGCCCCTTCCAGTACCTAAAAGGGCTCCAAGGGGACTTGAGAAGGAATTTTGAAAAGGGAATTTTGTGGAGTGATAGAGACGGGATAACGGCTTAAAACTGAAAGAGGATAGGTTTAGATTGGACATTAGGAAGAAATTCTTTGCTCTGAGGATGCTGAGGCACTGGAACAGGTTGTGCAGAGAAGTTGTGGATGCCCTGTCCCTGGAACTGGTCTGAGCCACTGGCTCTATTAAAAGGTGTCCCTGCCCATAGNTGGGCAGAGAACGGATTGAGAGCAGCTCTGAGGAGAAGGATTTGGGTGTTCTGGTGAATGAGAAAGTCAACATAAGCTGGAAGTGGGTGCACAGAAAGCCCTTTGTGTCCCAGGCTCATCAAAAACAGCATGGCCAGTAGGTCAAGAGTAGGTCTGGGGACTCTGGGGCCTCCAACATAAGAAGGACATAGACCTGTTGGTGAAACTCCAGAAAGCCACAAAGTGATCACAGGACTAGAGCACAACTGCTATGGAGACAAGCTGAGAGACCTGGGCCTATTCATCTTGGAGAAAAGGAAGCTCTGGGGGACCTTTGAGCCCCTTCCAGTACCTAAAAGGGCTCCAAGGGGACTTGAGAAGGAATTTTGAAAAGGGAATTTTGTGGAGTGATAGAGACGGGATAACGGCTTAAAACTGAAAGAGGATAGGTTTAGATTGGACATTAGGAAGAAATTCTTTGCTCTGAGGATGCTGAGGCACTGGAACAGGTTGTGCAGAGAAGTTGTGGATGCCCTGTCCCTGGAACTGGTCTGAGCCACTGGCTCTATTAAAAGGTGTCCCTGCCCATAGCAAGGGAGTTTGAAATGGATGATCTTTAAGGTCCCTTCCAATTCAGAAGAGAACAGTTCAATTGAGATGGAAGGGACTTACAACGATCTGTAAGTCCTGCTGTCTATGATATATATGATTTATATAAATAAATAACCTGATCATTTCTCTTTGTCATTTTGGAGTCCTTTTATGAACTCATTATAAGGTTTGGGCATTTCACAGAACTCAATAATTATGATCATTCACTAGTAATAGAAACACTGGCTACATTTATGTGGAATTTTCCCTAGCTGCCTGTGACTGTGTGAAGAATTTTATAGCATAAAACATATTTGTGTATAGCTGGTGAAAACTAGAGAAGCATTTTGTTTGAACACTTTTGCTGTTGCAGAAATGTTCAATTAACCTTTGCAGTTAATGTCAATGTTTTTATTACATTCTTCACCTCCTCATGGTGCCTATTGAAAATTCTTGATTTCCTTTGCTAGAGAGGCAGTGAATGATGAATAAGGCTGGTCTGTAGAGTTTTTTCTGCCCAGTGGTAGACAAGCAGTCCCCAATTTTTGCTCTGAGAAATAGTACAGTCAATGACAGACTTGAATTACTTTCTTCTGTTTTTGTTTAACTGTCTGACCCATTCCTCATGTAAAAACTGTTTTCCTCATACTCTGTCTGATGCTCTGTCTGATGAAGATTGTTCCACTCACAAAAGGCACATTTCTAAGTCATCTAATTCAGGAAGAATTAGGAAAACCATCAATTAAAGATCTGACATAAAGTAAATTGAAAGACTTCCTTCAGCATTTAAATCAGATGTTCCCTTCTCCTTCCTTCCCCTTTGCACACCATATTCTCCCCAAATCTTGTCTTTCGGCTTATTTGTAATTCTGTAATTTTATAGGAGCAGATGTCCCTGTTTTTAAAGAAAAAAATGTGTGTTTTCTGCCTACAGAGAAGACCCAACTTGAATAGATAAGATAGACTCAATATTTAAAATAGGCTGAATAGTTAAAACGAAGAGGACAGATACATGGCTATGTAGACTTCTAGTCTGATAGTCTTTCAAGCTACTCTTTCAAGACCTACTCTTTGATGTCAGTATTCAAAATTAATAATTAAAAAACTATTCTCATAGCTATCCTAATTAGTTCATTAGATTGGTTTGCACAGTATATGGCCCAATATTTAAACAAGGGAGACACAAACTCAGAGAAAAGTGTAACGTGAAGGTTTCATGCCTGCTTGAATGTTTACCCTTCATTCACTAAGCTGAGTTTATGATCTTAGATTTCTGTATACCTACCACAGACCATAATGAATTACAGGTGAGTTTCACATGGCATGATATCAATAATAACCAGACACTTGAGGACCCTTTTAATTAAATGAATCTTTGTAATTTTTTGGAAGTTTGGCTCTAAAGAGACAAATGTCCCTTGCCACTTAAGGGAAAAACAACCAACAAATCAAAAACAAAACTACCAAACTCTCAAAAGTAAAGAAAACCTCCAAAACCCAGCAAAACCAACCCTGGCCATTCCCCCCTCTGGTAATATGTCCCTGAAGGAGAAACCAGAATTCATAATGTCTAATCAAGTCTAGGTTTAAATGTGTTTTGTAAGAGTAATCTGCATTGTTTAAAAAACATATGTAACTGTTGAGTATTTAAATTGCTTGCTAATTAAATTTTATCTTTTAGATGGCTAAACAAAATATATTTTAACATACTGCTATTAGTTGATGTCTTAAATGCTTACAAGCACAGGTGAGAATTGTGTGGCAAATGTTGTTGAAGAGTACATTTTAAATGTTTAAAGAGTAATCAATATTAAGAAATTAGGTATTGACTAAAATACTTTTATAATAAGTAAGTATTAGCTTGCTCTTTTGAATTAGACATTTTCACTGTGGGAATAAACATAGACTGTGACCTTTTAGTACAGCTTTCTTCTTTTTATGAAGACAATAGCTTTAAATATGGTTGCATAGCTGTATTGTACTCTAAACATCAATTTGTAATTATTTTTAGGTCATGGTTGTAACATATGTGATTAGAACAGTCATTTGGCACACTGGTTTTGTTACAGGACCTTCAGCTTTCTCAGCTTACACTCCCTGTACTGCTGACCTTCACAAGAGTGTCATTTTTGGCCAGCATGTCCCAGAGTATTTAATAGTTGTCCAAATACCCTTTTGCTAATATCTTTAGTAAAACTTCCATGGACTTTAGAAGGAACTGTGTCTGGTCAGCAATGAGTATTGCTGAAGATTGCCGCCAGAAATTGCCATTGCCTCTTTGGTTATTTGGCCACTGATTTTGTCCACAGTTCACCATCAATCCAGGCTGCCAGCATTAGAGCTTGCAGCATTTGAGCTTGCAGCATTCAAGTTTAGATTGTTTTCTGTTTTCATGTTGCTAAATTTTTAGTTGTGTGAATATTCTGACTATGAAAAAACAGAGTGCAATCCTTTTCATATTAAACTAATAGATGTTTTACACACACATACACAAAAAGGATGAGTATGGAGAATTACTTTGGATATTTGTTGCTTATCATTGGTTTGTCAGTAGTATGAGTTTATCGTATCAAAAGATGTTTCATGCACATTGTCAGAAAAGCAAAATGTTGCTTCTTATAGCTAGCATTTCAGAAAGTCCTCAAATTCACTCCTTGATAGTGTATTTCTATTAAATATCACATCACTGGCTTATTTGGAAAGGAGAAAGGGATCAGTCACAGTCTGTAGCAACAGGTAGGCTGCACCTTCAGATTTTGTCAGATACTCAGGTGATATGGAAAGTACTGCGGTGTTGTTTTCAATGGAAAGATTCAAATATACTTTTAAAAAAATCATGCTTTTCCAAACCCTCCAATATAACTGAAATGAACAGGACCTGAATACTTTGACAAGAAGTAAGTTAAAAAAAAGAATTATTTTAAAACTTTTTTTTTCTTTATTGCGTCAGCACATTGTATAACTTTGGGATCTGTACTAAGTTCTTGTAGGACCCACTGACTGCCCTGGATGCAACATGTCTATCACATTTCATGCCATCAGCTAGGGATCTTGTTGGAGATACAGGACTTATGAGGTGCATTAGACAGCTGGGAAAGGCAGGGATGGTTACAGAAAAAGAGGTGGCAATAGTGGAACTTACTCCTGTAGCAGCAGCTTTATAATTTTTTCCAGAAGAATCAAGGGAATATGATAACTTCCTTAAATTTTTAAAACATACTTATGAGTGTTAGGCTAAAGAATCTATTGCTTTTACTGGTTTCAAATATGAAGTAGTATTAGACTGGTGACAGTGTATAGATGGAGGTCACCTTCCTTATATCCGTGTTTTTCTACCATGTTTCTTAGTCCCTGACCAGAGTACCTTAGTGCAGGATGCATCTAAACATGCATTGTCTGTTATCTAATATTGAAATTAATGTGACTTTGTTGTCCCCTGTCTAGTTAAAGTACTTTTGACTTTGTTTTGAATAAACCCCAATATTTTGAACTAACTTTTCATATTAATGTGGGTGGTGCCTCCTACCAAACATGAACAGCTCAGGGAAGGCAATACATGCTGACTATGTTGCATTCATAAGTTATGCGAAAATACTTGAATTCACAATTCCTGCTTGAATGTCATAGCTTACTGTCAGAAGAAGATAATTACACTGAAGTTAACCTTTGATAACACTAATGGCTTGCACCAGAATTAATTCTTTATCTCTTGCAATGAGCATTTCCATACCCGTTTTTAACAAATTTGAGCAAATATGTGAGATTGGTTTGATGTAATCACAGGCAAAATTATAAAGGACAATATCAATGTAATTCTCTGAAACTTTCCTGACAATTGAGTTAATGGAACTGTTTTTTTTCAGAGAGGACCTAGTTCCATTATTTACAGGATTAAATTTATGAGAGGATGTCTCAATTTTTAAGCATCTATGTCAAGCGTAATTTGAGCAAATTAATTCAGTGTATTCATGGTGTACTGCAGATAAGCCAAGCTTCTCTTTTCCTCCTTACTTTTTAGTGACGCCTAAATAAAACCTGAAACCAAGTTGTTATCTGTTGGGTGGCCAGCTTTTAAAAGCTTTTTTAAAGTTTTTTTAAATGTTATGTATTTACATTGTAAATACCATGTTTTCTGAAGTGATTTGTAACAAGGAAATAAAATATATCATAAAGGCTTGTGCTTTGCACACTTGTATACTGCATCTATCTTGCCACTTTTCTTCAAAATATATTCTGAATGAGTTACAAATGTTAAAAAAATACAATCAAGTAATAATAAGTTAGTAATAGCTTGATTTTTTACTCAAGGAGGTGCTTTCTTCTGGAGTGATGTCTCATTTAGGCTTCTGTGGTGTTTTGAGCTGAGCACAGGCAGAAGAGCAATGGCAACATAATTCAATAAGAAATCCCTAATTTGCTAAAGGCAAGTACTTAGAAGTGCCTGATGGAGTTCATACTATTTGAAACAATACTGGCATATGTACAAACCAATCATTGTCCACTACTTAATTTTCTTTAGTGTAAGCAAAGAAAATGAAGCTATTTTAAATGTAAGATATTGTGAGATACTGTACTGTATTTACAGAAAGACAGTCTGAGGGACAACTATAGTTGCCTGTATTATGTCCATCAGCCTTCCATTATTTTAGGTACTTGTAGAGTTTATGTGATGCTTTATTAGCTGTCAATTCCAGGTTTGTTTTCATTTTTTAAAGAAATTTTTCTTCACAGGTAAGATTATTTATGATTTAATTCAGTGGGATTCATGTCTTTTTAGAGACACAGATGGCTAAGTCACATAACATGTGAGGCTGTGGCTTTATCCCCTTTTTGGAAATGTTTTCTAGCCTGTGTACACTTGAAAAAATATTATTTTTATATTGTCTAAAGAATGGGGATCCCAGCATGTGCTGGGATATAGGTCATCAACTTGCATATTTTGTGTGCTTTAAAGCTGAGCTACAAAGTTGAGTTTTTTCATCTTTGTTTCTGAAAGAGTATTCTAAGTATCACCTTCTGTGCTCTTCTTGGGTATGAATAGGGGTATTTTTATTTTTATCAACATTCTTCAAACTGCTTCTGAATTCAAATAATCTGATTAAAGTATTTGGCTGTTGCTTTAACTGTCTGTTTATCAAAAACAAGTCTCAAAACTGAAACAGTGTGATGTGTGCATGGGAGATGAAATTCCTGAATATTTAGGTCCAAAGGATACTGGCCTGATACTGACAGGGGGGAGGGTGGGGGGTGGATGTGTGTGTGTGAGGGCTGTGCTGTTTGTTTGTTGGTTGGTTGGTTTTTTTGGGGTTTGGGGTTTTTTTGTGGTTACCTTTTTTTTTAAAATTTTTTTTCAGTGTCAGTATAGTTATAACTGTCAAGCCAAGTCTAATGGCACAGACCCAAACTTGGTCTTTCCATTCAGGCCTAAAACCCTTTCTCTAGAAAGAAAGAAAGAAAGAAAGAAAGATATTAAACTTCATTTGTTCATAAAAGGTGACTTTCTGGTGACTATAAAGGAAACTGGTGGAAAGAAATAATGACTTTAGCAATTATACTGGATGTAATCCAGGATAAGGCAAACTGTTTCTAGCAGTTCAATTTTATCAGGGAAGAATGCATTGAAAACCAATATCAACCTGTCATGGTTATCATCCTGATCTTGGCTAAGTAGATGAAACCCTCTTTGTGTCACTTGATTTGTGTGAGCTCAAGTGCTTTGCATGGAGAATTGTTTTCTGTTAGTAGTAATTTTTACTTGCAGATTTGCTGAGCCCTAGACATTCAGTGACTGATCTGCCCTGTAGAAAGTTATTAAAGAAAGTAGTGTTGCACACTCATCTAAATTTTTCCAGGTTAATCCTGAAGCTATCATCTGATCTGCAGATATTGTATGACAGCTGGAGCAATGGGTTTAGGGAAAAAAATTCTGGGTTTTGATTTTTTTCCCTATCACTGGACTGTTAAACGACCTTCGTTATTTATTTGCAGAAATCTAAATCTGATTTTGATTTGGAGGATCTGAAAAAAGCCAGAAACTCAAAACAATATTTAGCAAAATTTTTTTAAGAACAATAGGCTATAATATCAATCTTCCAAAGGACAGTGCTCCTTCACCTCCAAACTGATACTCTGGAGAGTTATATGACTGCCTTAATTTTATTTTAAAAACAGTAACAGAATTTTTGGTTTAGTTACTATAGATCCATCTTTTAATATATGGTATCGTGGAATTCAGACAGCAAGAGGGAATCTCTGTACCTGCCACAGATAACAGAATGCAATCAGAGTTTTTTTTTGAGTGAGAGAACTAGATCTAACAACTTATTTGAAAATCATATTTTTCCACTGACATGAGTAGGAGAGCTTGTGAATGGGTTTTCAGCTGTATCTAGTCCTAACACTTTTAATTATATTAGTGCTTTTTAAGTACTTTTGTTATGTATCATGTAAGAAATACCCTTGGATCAAAGAATTAGAGAAAAAAGCTAGAGAGACTAAGCTTATTTGAGCTCTTCATAAGGGTAAAGAGCCAAAGGTTTATTAAAATTATATTCAAATCTACTGCTTTCTTTTTTTTTTTTTATGTAATAAAATCCACTTGCTGAGAAAATAATCTGCTGTATTTTTCCTAATGTATATTTTTTGTTCCAAGGAGTTATGCCTTCACAAAGCTCTGCAAGGTGTGTGCAAATTAGGTCAAACTTTTTTTCCAACTCAAGTATTTCTAGAGGAAAGTACATGAAGAGCAGTAATCTAAAAAATGAAGAGCATAACAATGTGATAATAACAAGGAAGAAGAGTGTTAAATTATCACAACAAACTTAGTTGAAACCTTGTCTTGCATAAAATTAGTGAAAGCTTGGATATGACATACTGTGTCTTCTCTTTAAACAGAAGGTATTTTGGAAATTGTGATGTGGGAGTGTGTCCTTTACAGACTGATAGTATTGTACTGAATTGCATTGTGGGTGTGTTTAGATCTGAGTGCTAATTGCACTAAGAAACTAATTGCAATGTACTGAGCTGTGGGGTAGGTGCTTTCAGAAGCTACTTTAGTTCTGAAATGTTTTAATAAAAAATTTGCATTATACCTCTTTCTTGAGAAAATGGTGAGTGTTACAGTCGTAGATTTATTTAGGGTCAAGGGAGAAGTGACTGGCTTCTGCATTCCCAGGACAGGTCTAGTAATTATGTCTGAAATATGGCAATGGGCTCTTTATGGTAGGAATTGCTGTACCAGACCAGACTTCTGTCCTGACTGAGACTATGTGTGGACTAAAGACTTTGGAGAAAGATTAGGAAGTCTACTACAGAAGAGTAGAGAATAACCTGATCACATAAAAATATCCCTCCTAAGTTGACTCTGTTTTTTCTCTTTCTGTATGATGGGTAGCTAAAAGTATAGACTGGGTATGACAGTTGTTCCTACTGTGAAATACTATCATTCTAAAAGGACCAGAAAAATAAGCATTAGAGAAGGAGATTCTCCACAGGCTTCTGTTATAGCTTGTAATTTTTTTTCCCAAATCTGTTCTGCTGTAGGTGATTGGGCAAGGTACATCAGCATCAAATAGCAGTATCTGGTGACTGTGAAGGGTAGCAATGTGCTGGAGGTCAGGGTGTTCTTCACAGGAATATGAATTGTACCTGCATGCAGCAGCTATAAATTATGTCTTGACTGAATGTTTGACTACAAGGAAAAAACAATCTGACTTCTTAACATTTGCAGATAAATTAATTTCCCATTATTTTCTTTGCATTTCCTCTTATTGTCTTTCTATGTTGTCTTATCATTCCATGCTCCCATATCTCCCAAAGCTCCAACAGCTGAATATGACTTCCATCTCCCTTCTTGAAACTTTGTTGCAAGAGGTGTAAAATACATAAGAAAAAAGGGAATTTTTTATTTATGAGAGTTTAATCAAGATTCTTGCTGTTCTTTTGCTATGTTGTTTATGTCCAACATGTAAGAATGAAATCTGTGCTACCAGAAGGCCACTGTGGCACCACAGGTGAATTTCTTTCCACTACTAGATTTCTAGAGAACTTGGGGACTGAAGGAAAAAGGACTAGATGGTTATTCCTGAGGGCCAGAGAAGGAACCTAAGCAGGTAGAAAACATGCCATTGATGCAGAGTATTTTAAGCATAGTAAAATAAAAATGCAAAATATGATGGTATTTAGTGCCTAAAGAATGTCTCTTCATGATGGAAGACAAAAGATCTTTTCCCAAAAGAAAGATGGACTAAGACCTAAAAAGTTCTCAGTACATTTTTCCTGCACTTAGGAAAATGATCTTGGTAATTTGTAACTTGTTTTGTCCCATTGGTTGTGGTGTCTTATAAAGACAATAATTAAAAATTAAAAGGTAGAGTTATGAAGGAATTCAGTTGTCTCCAGGCACTATAAAAGTAGTGATTTACTGTAAAAGTAAATAAAATTTCAGCATTGCCCTGAAAGACATAGCTGGGACTTTACTGGCAAATCTGTTTGATTTTTAGTTATTGTTCTAAAAAGTTGCAATGTCCTAATCTGAGTAATTTACATTATATGTTTAGAAGAAAGAATAACTTACGAAACAAGTAAAAGTACACTGAAAAGGGCATTTAACGTGCTTTCTTATTGTGAAAAAAATGAGCTTTATGGTAAAAAATCATTCCTAAATATTTTTGTTCTTTCACAGGAAATAAATGGGGTTTCAATTTCTCTGATCTTCAGTAAGATATTGAGAATTTACCCACCTATAAACTGATGAAAGAGCCTTCATGTCTTCTCAGCTGCATGATCTGTGATGCAACTTAAATGTCACTTTTCCCTGTGAACACTATTCCTCTCACCATTTGTCTTACCTTTTCTTCTTTATCTGTCATGAAGAGAGGGCTAATTGGTCCTAAAGAAGGAAAAGTGCTATATTTATTGAGTTTAGAATGATTTTGCCAATTGAAATTTTACATCTTATACATTGTCAAACATGAACTGACAGAGGACTCTTAAAAGGAACTTGTTACCCTGAAATATAACAGTTTCCGCCCATTTCTTTGTTACCTGAACGTGTTCTTTCCCATGCATGAGTGTATAGTCTTCCCAGTATTCTGCAACAGAATGTAAAAGCAAAATTTTCCAGTTAAACTTGTTGCTTTAGTATTCTGTGACAGCTCTAAATATCTGTGTTTTGCTACAGCCTAATGTAAAGATGTGTTCAAATGTAGGTGGGTTATTCCAGTCATATACTGGGTATTGTTTGAGAGAGCTTTACAAAAGCAAAAATTGTTTTTCTTGAAATTGTCTGAGAAAAAAATGCAGTAGCCCTCTGTGAATAAATAAAAAAGACTATATAATATGCAAAAAAACATAATGGAAAGAGCTTCTTTCCTCAGAGAAACCTTCTGCACAGTTCAGAATATTTTAAAACCAAATTGTGAACTCAGCAATCATATTGTCTAATTAAGGATGCCTGTGTCCCTTTTGGTACTGTGAAGACAAAGAAACCTGCTCCTGCTTGTGCTGTACTGTTTATTTCCTTTATTTCACAGTATTTTCCTGTCTTTCTTTTCCCCAAGCACGAAGTTCGTGGTAAAAGTAATTTCATATCTTCCAGTTGATTTCCACAATTAGTTCTTGAGTAGAACCTGAAACAAGGCTTGTTTTCTAATTCCAGTGGCGTCTGAAGGAGGCAAGAATGGCCTTCTGAGCCGTTAGACTCCGAAATGAAATAGTAAATCAACTACTGATAAGACATATATATCATATTAAACACAAGGAATCCACCAGAAAATCATTACACTAAAAAGCGACAATGTTGATTGATTAAAATGGTATGGGCTGGCTGGTGTTAAATCATAGTGAGTGATGTGACATTATGATTTTACATATCATATTTCTTTCAAGACAATGAAGGTAAAAGGCATTGTCATCAGATGATAACGGACAATAAGAGGAATCCTGATGTTAGATTTATTACTTGGTTTAGATTTAGAAAGAAGTAATTCTTGTCTTATGCCACTTATAAAATGACTGTAAATTTAGTGATGATGTAAAATTCAAAGGCAGAACCACTTATAGTTTTGACAAAGTGCCAGCTATAAAGTATTTACTGTTCTCGGTGGTTCTGCCTTGCACACTTAAATATTTATCAGAAACATGAACTCTTATGATAAATGTTTCTGATCTTTGTGAATTTGTAAAAATATTTAGATTTTTCATCAGAAGCTAGCCTCCTATATTTCATAACAGCAACAAACTTTTGCTCTTTTTTAAATTAAAAGGATGAAAAGACATTATTTTTAATGAAATACATTCTCAGCATATTTATTCCTTAGGTTATGAAGTGTGTAGTATTTACAAGATCCCATTCCTTATGATGTTGATGACCATTTATAGAGATAATTTGTATCATGAATGCTAAGGACAGTTATAATTTGTGTGCTTTATGAAGCAGCAGTCACAGAGTCTCTTCACTGCTCATATGCTCCTATTTCCTGCTACTCATGGATTAAACTTTTTCTCATATTGTTGTTGTAGTTACTATCTATATTTTTTACTGGAAGATCACTGTAACACTTGCACTCGCCACCTGTGTTCATTTCTGTGGAGGGAATTCAGAGATTCTTAGGGGCTGTGTAGTCAGCCAGAGAGAGTGGTTAAGCCTGGAGAAAAGAGAGCTTCAGGGCCTCTTCCAGTACAAAGGGGCTCCAAGAGAGCTGGAAAGGGAGTTTTGAAAAAGGCATGTAGTGATAGGACAAGGGTGATTGTTTCAAACTGACTGACATCAGTCCAGGTCAGATACTAGGAAGAAGTTCTTCACGTGAGGGTGGCACTGGCACAGGCTGGCCAGAGAAGCTGTGGATGCCCCATCCCTAGAAGTGTTCAAGGCCAGATTGGATGGGGTTTTGAGCATCCTGGTCTAGTGAAAGATGTCCTGGCTTTTGGCAGGCAGGTTGGAATAAGATGATCTTTTAGGTGCCTTCCAACTGAACCATTCTGTGGTTTGACCTTCTTCCCAAAGGAGCTTGTAAAACAAGAAGAGACATCCTAATCAAGTGTTGGTTGTATGTGTCTGATGGAGACCCTTGAGGCTTCCCTTTCTTTTAATGTTATTATGACAAAGTTTGGGGAGTGAGACCAGATGAAAAGAGCCCAATATTAAATATTGCTGCAGAACTCCAGTCAGTGGTGGAAATGCTTAAAAACAAGCAAGGGCAAAACCTCTGCAGATATCACTGAAAACATCTGCCATCACACCTGACTTTTCAAGGTCTGCTTGCATCCTATGCTACTGAGAATAGCACTGTGCATTCAATTATGCTAACTCCCAAATTGCTTTGGAGTAGTAAAGCAATGGCCTAATTTTGGCTTCACTGTGGCAGTGAAACTCCTGCCTCCTCCACCCCCCTCACCTCCTCTTTCAAGATTTCATTACTGGTTTAGCGTAGGATATAAGTGACAGACCATTGCCTTTTATACCAAATGACTACAAAAGTATTTAGCTGCAGAGGATTAATTTTTTCACATTCATGGTCAGGGAATGTGAGACTGACTTACATTAAATTTCCCATGCCATTTGGCTTTCGGAGGCCTGTGCAGTGAAAATGAAAAAGTTTCCATGGCCTGGATGAATTTCTGATGAATAGATAAGGCTGTGTGCAGAGCAGACATCTGTGACCCTCTGCAGCTTGCACTCAGGCACTCCACAGTTTCTTTGACATCAAAGGTTGCAGATTGTTTTGAATGAATAGAGCCCTTGCAAATCGCGTCTGCTAATCACAGAAGAGCTGGGTAGCCGTCATCTTGAAAAACTAAGAGTTTGTGAATTGTGGCAGATTATTTAGGCCTTCTTTAAGGTACCTCATCAGCCTAAATCCATGGAAATTCTAGCTGAAAGTTAGCTTGTCTCTTACAGGCTTCTTTCACTCTTCACATATCCAGTAGATGCACAGAGATACACACTGCATAAAGCAGGGAAAAAATAAGAGCCCCTTATAATCAAAAGTACTGGGCTATGCAGTATAGACTACCAGAGAAAAATTCAAATTTCTCATAGGAACCATAAAATTTAAAAATTACAACCACACCTCTAGAAATTTTTATTTTTGCAAGTAGCTTTAGAGGGCTAGCATTTTCTGTAGGAAGAGTGGGAGGCTGGAAAGCTGTCTAGTTTCAAAAAGTTTTCTTTTACTCCTATACAATCTGATTATTCTGAAAGCTTGTTTGTTACAAACTTTCTTCTAGGTTGTTACAGGCCTATTTTTGGAAGGCTATAATAGTGGTCTTTGTAATCCTGCAGCAAGAGTAAAGGGGTTTTGAGCATTCTGGTGATCTGCCTGTATTTTGTCTGTTCTGAACCAGAGCACTTTAAATTTATACAGCACATTCACCACAAAAGCACTGGGAAAAAAAAAAAAAAAAAAGGAAGAAGAATTTAAAAAAGGATATATTTTTGTAAAGGAATTGTCAGGAGGCTTTTTCTTCAATTCTCCTTTTCCTGATGATTTTATGATTTTATTCCTTGGCTATGCTGTGATGCTCTGTAAGGTCCCTTCCAACAAAAATGTGTGAGTGTATGATTCTATGATTTTATGCAGAGTCACCAAAGAGAAGAAAGAAAGAAAGAAAGAAAGAAAGAAAGAAAGAAAGAAAGAAAGAAAGAAAGAAAGAAAGAAAGAAAGAAAGAAAGAAAGAAAGAAAGAAAGAAAAAGAAAGAAAGAAAGAAAGAAAGAAAGAAAGAAAGAAAGAAAGAAAGAAAGAAAGAAAGAAAGAAAGAAAGAAAGAAAGAAAGAAAGAAAGAAAGAAAGAAAGAAAGAAAGAAAGAAAGAAAGAAAGAAAGAAGGAAAAATTCCACAGTTTTCACTACAATCAGTTCTACTTATTCCAAAACTTCAAAAGAAAAATATAAACAGGGAAGAAGTTAAGACTTTTGCTTATGAATTTACAGTCCATAAATTTTGCCCTTTTTTGATTAGTTACTCAAAGGGATTTCTCTTTTTCCTTCTGATGGTATTGTATAAATTGCTTTTTACCTCTGGTGCATCACCTATGCCAGTTTTCAGTTTTCAGTTCTCCCGCATTTTTATAAAGTCGTACCCCGAGCGTCTCTGGCACCCTGTTGTGTCTTATTCCGAGGAGAAGAATGACGCTGGCTGTGTCTGGCGGCCGGGCTCGGTGCGAGGGGCGGCGAGGAGGGGCCGGGGCCGCCGGCGGTGCGGCTATGCCGAGCCGGGACGCTGGATGTCACTGCAGGACCGGGGACGCGGCGGAGCGCGGCCGGCGCGCCAAAGGCGGCATCGTCCCGAGGGTCCCCCCCTCCGGAGTGAGACGCGGTCGGAACGCGGTCTGAGACGCCGGCGCTGCCTGCAAGCGATGTGGAGGTGCAATGTACCTTTCTCTCTTGGAATTGATGAATTCCAGGACGTGGAAAATGCAACAAAACCAGCTTTGCTGTAGAAAGAATCTTTGCGATTACAATTGTAAGATACTGGGGGTTTAGGTCCTGAAGCCTTTTACAGAGCTTGCTCAGGTAAAGTCAGATTATGGGATACTCGTGTGATTTTTACTATTGTGTTTAATACAGTCAAATAGAAGACTTGGGGCTGTGCTACTTTTTAACCTTAATCTACATTTTCCCCCCAAAATTAAAACAAATTGATCTCAGGCTATTTATTTATTTCATATTTTTATGTATATTCTCTGCTTTTCGCTTCCCATGCCTTCACATACCTTTCCTCTATATACTTCTCATCATCAAAACTCACTTTCATTCATTGTTTATGCAGTGTTTTTGTAAAAAACCTCTCTTCACTCGTTTCTATTTTTCTTCTTAACTCTTTTCTTTTTATCCTCTATTTTGTTTCTACATACAACCTTTGCACTTTGCACTTTCAGTCATAATCTCTCTACTGTCATGTTCCTCGTCACTCTGTTGTTAGACATTTTACTCTGCCCACCTTTTTTGCATAGTTCTTTCAACTACTATCACCCTTTCTCTTTCTTCCACTTCACTTTTCCTTTCCTGTGATGTTCCTGTTAGATGTTCCCTTTGAATGTAATTTTTCTCATTATTTTTTTCTTGTTTGTTTTGTTCCTTTCTTCTTCTGTCCCAATCAGCTGAATTCTCCCCATCCTTACTATACATCTCTGAAAAAGTGCACTTTTTGACTCTTTATTTTTTCTCATCAGTTCAGGGACTAGAGGTAAAGAACAAACAATAACAGACCTCTTCTTGGACAACATTTGTGCCACTGCAGTCAGATTTGACTTTGCCTGCAGATTTGTGTTTTCTAATAAAATAATGTCTTTCAACCTAGACTGTGAATTCAGTCTCCCTTGCTTATTAGCTTGCTTTATAAGTCAGTTCCATTTTTCTCTCAAAAACTTAATTATTCTTAATTGATAACCATGGAGTCTGTACAGGATCATACATCATATATGCACAAATGTTTCATTCACTTTAAGTGGTTGAAACTGAAAAATCAGTAGGCATTAGAGTGAACATATGAAACACAGATAGGTGATAAGCACAGAGACACTCAGTTATAAGTGAAAAAATCTTCTTTAAAATGTTTCATACCACTCATCCAGAACTGATTGCTCAGTTCTGAGCCTCATTTAAGACATGTAAAGTATCTTCAAAAGACCTAAGCTTTGAAGCATGAAATGTCAAACTCAAATGGAAATTAACTATGTGAGTAAATAAAACCTTGATTTTACAGACTCTTACATATACAATGAACTTTTCCCTTGCTAACACCTTTTTATGATGGGAGGGCTATCTAGTTTTCCTTCAAGCTGATTAACCATTGTTATAAACACTAGTCTAAATTAATAAAAATTATTTCTAATATCTATCCAGCATGGATTTTATGTTTCTTATCACATCTAATAGAGAAAGTTCAAGCCTTAAAAATTGCACTTTGTTTCTAACTGCAGCAAATAATTTGGCCAAATGCCCCTACAACCTATACTATCTTCTATTTAGGCTATACCAATAATTTTTATTTATTTATAACATCACATAATATCTGGACATAATAATTTACATTTCTTGATACTAAATATTGTTCATATTTTATTACTGTGGGCTCTTTAATGAAATTTTCATTTTAGCCATTTTTTTCTTTATTAATTGGGATTGCTGATTAGCCTCTAGCACAAGGCATGGGTTTTGCCCACCCCCCAGACAACCGATCAGACAATGAAAGATAATGCATACAAATAATTCAACTGTGCTCTTAGAGTGAATGAGTGAGTTGCAACACATAATGATAGAGCTCCATTCCCATCCTGTTTGAAGACTTAATGGGTGCCATACCTCTTGATAAAAAGCATTGCAGCTATTCAGCTACTTGTTATTCATGTAAATGTTTTTATCTCAAAGGAGGAGTGTTTTTGGCATTGCCAGAGTGGGTCAGAAGAGCCTTTGTTAGGGTGGAGATACCGGACCAGCCAAAAACTAGAATCAGCTGTATCAAGGGTACAAACTGCAGCAGGGAATAAAATGCCCTCTCAGGCCGAAATAGGATTAAGCTTCTGTCCTGTCACCCAAGGCTGTTTCTCCACCCAGCACTCTTTCCCTTTTATTGCGGTGGCTCTTGATATTTTTGTAAACCATTTAAATGTCAAATTTTATAAACCACTGAAGTATTGACTTTCTGAATCTTCGTAACATCTTGTGTCACTGTTCAAGCAGATGGAACTTCTGGGTGGGTTGTTCCCGAAGTTCAGTGATACAGTTGTGACAGGCAGTCTACCCTTGAACCACGTTTCTGGGCACTGTAGCAACAACCCCACGTTAAGCACTGCTGCATGGAAAATAGTACAATAGAGTGCAGCTGAATGAAAAATGACAGTGAGGTTCCGTATTTTAAACTGTTTCTGATTAGTGCAGTGTTGTCTTTCAAAGAGTCCCAAAGGCAGAATCACCAGTGATGTAATCTATCTTAATGAATATATTGCAGGTAGACCACCTGTAAATTTGGACTGCACTGGAAGCATAGTATTTGATGTACTAGATCATAAAATACTACGAGACTGTGCAGGGGGTGGCGTATTTCCTGTTGCTTCTCTCTCTCTTCACTCAGCAGGCTGCTAGCCACCCATAATTAAGGCAAATAAAATCTACTGTCTCTGGGTTTTGAGCATGTTTGTTGTTGCTAAAGCAATACAGTGTGGTTTGGTAGGACTCAACAGGGAAACCAGTTCAGGCATGGCAAGACATCAGCTGATCCTTAGGTCAGGACACATTTCTGTTCAACTACGAGGTAAATTCAGAAGAGAGGTTGAAAGAAAGAATATTCCAATACCACCCTAGCTGAAAATCATCCCCTTTTCCAATTTTTCGTCCTCTTTTCCTTTCTCTCTTTCTCCTTCTCCCTTCCTCTCTCCCTCTTGCTCCAGGTCCCCACCCCAGCCTGCAGCTGGTAATAGTTTGCAGGGCACGTTGCTGTGTTAATACCTTGTTACAGCTGTTTCAGCCGCTGGGTCTCCGGGAGGTCAGTGTCAGGACTATTTTGCTGTGAACCCTTGATATGCAGGGTAAAGCCGGGGACAGGTAGAGCTTCTCCCTCTCACACCGCAGGGAGCTGAGCTGCTGCAGGCACCCCTCCCACTGTGTTGCACTGCTAGCAGCGTGGGCAATAAAAAATAATATGTTTCTGATCAAAAGTAATTAGGGCTTATAGAAGTATGTATGTTAAGGAAGTAGATGTCACATCACAGACATCACCTGGTATCTCTTAATTCAGCTTGGTAAAGCTGCAAGGGTTAAAGAGCTGTTGAATGATGTTGTCTGCGCAATACAGGCAAGTAGCAAAAACAATTCTGCAGCTCATAAAGTAAAAGTGAAAATAGGACCAGACAATTAAAAATATTAAATGTTAATATAATTGAATTTCTGGCACTGGTGTCTGAGTCTGCTGGGCTTCTAGCACAGCAGAGAATATTATATACATGTAAGGCAACATCTGGATTTGAAATGGCAGGATTGCGATGTTGCTTCTCAGTTTAAGAAAATGTTGTATATGTTCTTACAGAATTTGTTTGAAAAATATGTATTGCACATGAGAAAGAGAGAAATCCAGCTTAGAGATCAAACACAGAAGGAAAAGTCCACTTTATATTTATAGTATTTCTAGCAGAGAGGGGGGAAAAAGGTTATCTAGAACACTGAATTTTTCTTCCTTTCTTTTTCTGGTTAGTTTGAGCATGTTGAGTGGTCAATTTCTGCATTTGGTTGGAAGGTTAATCATAGGCTAAGCATATTTATGGTTTTGTAATAGCAGCTTTATTTACTCTCTGTCTACATTTTTAAAGATCTGTTTATTTCATAATACATAATTAATGAAAATTACTTCTCATTGGTTATTTATTAATTTGAAATGCATGAGAGCCAGTGTAACTTTTATGTAATGTTCAGTGTATACATGCATATCCTGACAGCTAGGAATGCCATGAATACTCAAAATTAAGGAATAGGATCCCTGAAAGTCTTCTACTGAGTGGGTTTTAGATTGTCATATAAATCAATATTTCTCTTTCAGAAATGGAAATAGGAATATAGCTTAGACAGAGTCACACATTTTACAAATTTATATTTATCTTTTTTTCCTAACTTCATTTTCATTTATTGAAACTCCTTTAATTTATCATTTAAATGTCCCAGCTACACATATGATCTGCTCATGAGAATTTAAAGATGTAATTGCCTTTAATATGAACCTAATGTAATCCTTCCCTTTCTGCAAAATACACATGAAATGTAAGTTAAATTCAGCAGTAAAAGTACAATGCTGGCCTCCACCCTGCGAGGAAAAGGCAAATGCTGAGAGATAAGGCTGGCAGTGCCCTCTGAACCCAGCAGACATTGGCTCAAATGCTATGTAATCAAAATACATTTTTCTTCTAGGGGTGGATAAACAAAATACAGAAATTTGCTGAACAGCATGAGCATGCTCTGTACTGGGAAATCTCACTTAGAGAATGTTTGGTTACTGGAAATCTGCAAAGCATGCGTGCCAAAGAAAAGTTACTGGAGATTTTCAAGTCTTACAAATCTCATCAAAAATTATCAGGGGAAAAGTCATTATTTTTGTAGTATCAAAACGCTAGAAATGACAGTAAATTCTGGTGCTTCCTATGAGACTGTTTGGAGATAGAAAAAGGAAGATTAGGCATAGAGAGCCTGCTAGTTTTTCTCATTGTTGATTTAACTGTTAGCACAGAAAGAATAGAAGAGAAATATATATACCTCAGTAGTACATATTTGACAGGTTACAGAAAAAATTGATGCTTTATTATTTGAAAGTCCATTCAAGCTGTAGTGTTGGTGCTGAACCTAGTTTTCTGTAAGCACAGACATTTTGTACATCTTTGTTTTAAAGGAAAGCATAAAACAAATCTGTAAAAAAAAGCATGCATTACATTTGCTGTGGGTCAAATACCTGCTGCAGGTGAATGTGAAAATTATTTTCATTCAGAAGTTAGTTATTTTTAGTTATTTGGCTATTTAATCATGCCTTTCTATCATTGATAGCTGCAAACTTGGCTCATAACCGTACAATTACATTTTTGCAAAACTGTCTTCTGTCTCTCCCTCTTCTGTGGTTTAGAAGTTATTGATTGATATTATTGTTACACTTCAAAAATACAGGTTTTCCTCTTATTCTGCTTTTGAAGGTATATATCAGAGCAGTGACAAAATACTTCCTTGCACTCTTAGTCTCATTCTAATGGTGTTTTGTCTATCCCCAGCAATCTTCCACATCCTTTCCTTGTCAATTCCTCTTCTTCTATTGCTTCTATTGCATGAACGTGACCTTATCCAGTGCTATTTTGAACAGGATGTGGTCCCTCCCTTGCCTATTATCTCTATACCAGTGCTGATACTAGATGGGATGAGTGGGAGTAGCTTAAACAGAGGATAGAAAAGAAATAGCAAAGCACCATAGCATGTTTTAAGACTGGAAATTTAGATTAAAAAAATGGGCAAAGTGATGTTCATAATGACCCTTTCATATTTTTAAAGAAAAATATAAGCCAGCAGCAGCTAGAAAGGTAATGCCAAAAGGAGATGATGAGGAATAGAACTGATTAAGGCCTGAATAAACAAAAATTAGAGTTCCTTCTGCCTAAAAAAGCTCATCCTTCCAAACTGTCCCAGTCCATCAGCAGAGAAGACAGAACTACAGATAACCTCAGTAATAACATCTGTTCGGGATGGATGTCAAAGAATATTAACTGGAGGAGCTGTGAATGCTAAAATAGCTGAGTTCTGTTGGAGATATGCCAACAAATGATAATGTGGCAGTCTTTTCAAGAATTAATATTCTTCAGGCACTAAGCTGTCTTTTTCTTTTATATCAGGTCTGGTGTCTAAGATGCTGTATCTCCCAAGACAAGAGTGCATCAAGCAGATAAGCGAGTGTGTGGCCAGAGAGGTTAAATAATCACTTTCTATGCCTTCTCATCAGCTTGCTTTCAGCCCTTGAATCTGCCAATTAAATAACTTTTCATCTCAGAAACAACCATTTTTATGTTAATTTACTCAATTGAAAAAACAATTTTTAACACAGTTTGAGTACAGTGTTTTCGTTACACAGTGGTTGGATGACATGGATGCAATGTATTTTCCAATCATGAGTAGAGGAAATAGGTGCTGTTTTACTTTTTTAGTATCCTGAAATTTTTTTTGCAATAATTTCAAACTGCTACTAGAATTTACTTCCTCAGATACTCATACAGTTGTGCTCACAAAGTTATGGTGGTCTCAGGCAATGTTAGGAAAGTTTTGGAAAATTATTTTGAACACAAAATGTGAGGGGTGAAACAACTTTTTAAGCATAAAACTGTGAATTGTATGCTTAACTTCTGATTCACTCTCTTTCTGATTCAAAAAAATCTTTAAAACATTAGACAAAAAGTTATTGAGCCTAGATTCCTGTAGAAAGGCAAATGTGTACGGACAAGAGTTAAAGAGACACCGTAATTCCTGTCCTGTGGAAATTAAAAATAGTACCACTCAGAACTGCAACAAAAATGACATTTTGAAATTTTCCATGTAATGAAAATTCTGACATTTTGCTTAGAGAAGGTCAGAGTGACATTTCATTGTGAAATACTGAGAGTGTATCTGGGGCTTCTTGGGTCATCTCTAATCGCCTGCCAGGTAGAAACCCGAGGATTTGGGGGTCCTTTTTAGCTCAGTGTTCCTGGAGTGCTGGGGGGCAAGCAGCTTGGAGGCATGGTCTCTGTAACAGCCTGCCTAATGGGTGGCCACTAGACCAGATGAACAGTGGGGCAGAGTGCCAGGCAGAGTGTTCTGACTTTTATTAACATTTAACAATAACCAAAATTTTCTCGCCCAACATTCTAGTAAATTAAGAATTTAGAAAATCAGGCAAGAACTAGAACTGCTTATATTTGTAGAGTGCTTTGTACTCTGTGAGTAAGCAATCTTCTAAACCAGCTTAAGTACTTTATTGTTTCTCATATTCTGATTATTTTAAACTTATTAAAAAATTACTACATTTTCAACACAGGGAAGTATAGGCTTTATGTATTTTCTTAAATTATTTTAAACTTTGGGATGATTTTACATTCTGTGGCTAAATACAGTTCTCTTGGGCCCTGTGTGATTATTTCCAGATAACTTTTTAGGGGTTTTGGTTAGTTGGTTGGTTGATTGGTTGGCTGGTTGTCTTTTTGGTGTTTTGCTGGTTTTGTTTTTCCTTTTTCCTTTTTTGCCAGGTGTGTCAATATATTTGGGATAGTTCCAGAGGTTTAAGAGCCTCTCTTCCCATCTGCTTTCTTGAAACTATGCAGTCTGAATTAGTTCTGCCATCTGGGTTGGAATAAGATTGTCTGATGGAATAGAGTAATTTTATGTAAACTATGATTAAGGCATTATATGAATGGGAGACAGAGTTGTCAATGAAAATCCAGTCACACCCTTTGATCACAGAAATCTTTCCCTGGCTAGAGCAACTAAATCTTTTTCCCATGCAGGTTGTTAGGCATGAAACCAAGCTCTTCCAGTGAGCTGTGCTTTCACTCAGAATGCTGGAAAACACAAAATGGAAGTTATAAGGGTACAAACACTGCAATTATCTTTACTGAATCTATAGAAGCAACACTCAGAAGCAATGTCAGGGTTCCATCCTCCAATGTGAGAGGGTGTTCCATCCTCTCCAGTACCCTGATGTAAAATCCATGATGCTGACATACAGTAAGATTCAGTTGTGATAAAAGGCAGAGGCATTCTGCATCTCCTTTTCTTTAGCCTTGTCCTGCCTCCTTGTCAGTTGCAGTGGAGAAGATGAGCAGAATATCCATGTTTTGCCCTCACTAGCAGAACTAGGGAACTTCATGCCTACATTTTTTGCCTTGTGTTCTTACCCTTCCTTCCTGCCAGGTAAGGAAATATGGGTATACAGGACATACTTGGCACCAAGAATTCTCGATCCCAAGGGTTTTCAATTCCTAATGCAGAAATTCACCTAACATTTTCAGGAACATTTTCAAGTTACATTTTAGCCCATGAGTGAGGGTGAAATGTATGGAAATAAATGCTGTTCTTGATTCAGCCCTTTGGTGGTCCACAAGACTGATTTCAGTGTACTTATTTAAACTATTATACAACAGTTAAGCTCTTCCTGGAGGACCAGATATCTTTGTGAAAAAACATGAATGCTTACTTCCATTCTCCAACTTGCAAAATTTGTGGGGATGAAAGAAATACTAATAGATGTTTTCTGAATTATTTTGCAACATAATATACAGTCTAATACTGTCTCTTTTTCAGTGCCCTACTTAACAGTTTCAAAATTCTTTGTTACCGTATACAACATATACTACATAAAATTAATTTTATTGATGAAGAGAATATGGTCAATAGTTTAATTTAATTACTCTTGTTTGGAATCTCATAATCTCTACTGGCCAAAATGACCCAAATTATTTCATTCAGGTATTTCTTTTGCTTCTAGGGATATGTTACTCAATGGAGGTATGCAGTAATCTTCCAGATAGAGAATTTGCTGTTTTCAAGAATAAAATTCAGGAGATTCTGGATCAAACCAGCACAGAAATTTTAAAGAATTACAAAAAGTTATGTAATAAAAAAAAATAAGTAAAATAAAGATAACTAAAATGTTAAGTGTGGAAAATAAGAGATATACCAATCCCCATCACCTCCAATTACATCAAAATAGTTACTTGTAATGGTCTTTCATTTTCCCACAGTGAATTTAATAGCACTTACCCAGAGAATTCCAGGAGACCTCAGCTCATTACCAAAAGCCAAAATGATTTTGCATGTATTTATACATTACTTTCTACTTGAGAGAAACGTAGGAGTGCTTCTGGAGATGTAATATAGCAATTTTGCTTTCTGCTATTCCACCTAAAAATGCACCAGGCTTATCCAGAACAAAAGAAAAATCAAGAAAACCAATGAGAAAAAATCCCATTGCCTTTTTTAGAGGAGCATCATTGATTAGTTCAAGGTGTTTCTGAAGCAAGACAATCATGCACAAATGGTGCCTCATCATGCCTTTGGGCTGGCTATTCAAATAGAATAAGGTAAAACAAGAAAAAAATCCCCAGTTTTCAGTATAAGAATTGACTTCTGGAACTGCATGCATGCATTCCCATTTCTCAGGGAAATGGTGAGGAGTTGCCTTAGGTAGCTCAAAGACCTCTGCACAGGCTGCTTTAATAACACTGCTGACTTCAGAGAATTGGATCCAAAGAACCCTCAGCTTCTTTTCCACTTCCTTGAGCTACAGAGACCTGTTGGGTAGTTCTGGTGGAGCACATTTGCTCTATGAGATATGCTAAAAATATTTAGAGCTACAAGGGAAATTACAGCTGGTGACTAGGAGAGGTTTGAAGGGGAAAATATCTGTTATTCAGATATATAATTACCTCTGCCATTCTTGCACCGGGGGTGACTTTCTGACCAGGAACTGAAGCAGCTGTTCCCAGTCCACTGACAGCAGGAGAAGCACAGCCTTGTGAAGGTACCCAGTTTGCTTGGAGAGTGTCTTCAGAACCAGCTTGCTTTGAGCTGAGCATCTGCCCCAAGAGTCCTGAAAGCTGGAAGCTGTAGTCTGCTTTTCACTTAGAAATTCAGATAATCCTTCATCAACCTTTAGTCAAGGAACATTGTTATTTTTCACAGCATTCAAATAAAAAAATTAATTCCTTTGAAGCTTAGTAATTTCATTAAACTCATTTATACTCTGAGTCGTGTGAGAATGTTGATGGAAGAAGGGGGAAGGGAATGCTGCTATTGCTCCCTGCAATTGTCATAATGTAAAGGTAGTGCAGAATAGGTTAATAATTTCAAAGTTTAAGTAGAGTAAATTCTGGAATTTCAGGTTAATGTGTGATACAATAGATGGTGAATCATAGCTGTGTACTGTGTGATCAGATGTCAACCCAAAATCAGACACTCTTGGTATCCATTATGATACCTTGACAAAAAACCCCCAAAACCATAAACAAAACCGGGAATGTTTAGATGTGCATCAGAACCCCTTTGACTTGTAATGACATTTTAGAGGGATTAGCAGTTTAAAAATATAGAGGATAGCCACCTCAAATTTATTTTTGTCTGAGTGTTTTCGGAAGATAATGGTTTTATTTTACTCTCTTTGAAGAAATAAACTATATAAGGAAGATATTACTAAAGATATTTGAAGTGGACTGACTGGCTGTACTTGAAGTGACTAGGGAGGGTAATCTGTAACAGCTTGCATATGTTGCTGCTGCTAATATTCAGTAGCTGTTACAAAAATTTTTCTTCTTGGCAAAGAACAACACAATAATTGTTCACTTGGATAGTAACGAATACTAGAGCTGACATTTTAGCCATTATTATTATTCTCATGGCAAGAGTAAATGTGAATATCTTCAGTGCTGAGACATCACTAGTCATGCAAACGCTGCAAGCCTTTGAATCTCTTTCTATGCCAGCCTAGAAAGGGTCAGATTTAGAAATAAGAACTTAATGTAAATTCACAGAATATGCTTAGTTGGACAGGAAGTTAGTAGGAATTAAAAAAATATGGAAGAGGGAAAACTTTTCAAGAATTTCAAATTTCTATCATTCAAACTTTTTGACAACAGCCTGACTGGGCAGTGGATATGTGAAAAAAAAAGGTTTACTTTTATAGAGGAATTAGTTTCTTGCAGAGAATAGATTACATGATTCCTGGAATGGTTGAATTATGGCATTTCAGCATCAGACAAAGTATCTGAAGTTCTTTTTAACATTAGAAAGATTTCTGCAGAAAGGGATAACATTTAAAATGGTAAAACCTGGTTTTCTGTTTCCAAGATAAGAATGTTCGTGAAAAGATTATATTATATATTTATTAGTAGAGAGTTCACAGATGAGTTGCCTAGCAGTTCACTTTACAGACATACATTGTTGACTTCATGAGCTAATAGAAAGAAAATCCTTTTTCTGCATACTTAGCCTGCAGTGGTTAGATTTACTAGTGAATGATGTATACAATCCCCATATATAAACAAGTCAAGGGATATTTTCTACAAGCTTAAGTGTCTCACATAATTTCTTTTTTTGCCCCAACCAAAGTCTAGTAATTTCAGCTTGCATGATTACTGAGCTTTGTGTTCTAGTTCTTGCCATCAATTAATTCTAAAACTTGTAAAATGCAAGATCCTTTCCAATTCTTCAGTGAATGAAGTATTCCTTACCTTAGAAGATATAATCTCTGCAAAGATATTCTTCATTGCAGTGAAGTAAATGCTGGAGTATATGATTTGATTTGTCATACATCTCTGTCTGAAAAAGCAAAAACATCCATGCTGCATTTTAGGGACAGACCATCAGTCAGAATAAACGAGCATAGCTCTTGTGATTTCACATGATTTCAAATAACACAACTAGTAGTCCAGAAAACAAAAAGAAACTGGTTTTCTTGCAAATCTTTTCTACCATCCTGAAATAAAATAGTAGCTGCAGAGGGTAACGTGTTGATAAGGAGACAAAGGAAAGGCCTCTAAGTTTGCATGGTTACCTTAGGAGCTATCAAACACATCTGCACACCCTTTTTTTTTTTAATAGTATGAGTTTTCACTTTAATTGGAGCTATTATTCGCAGACAAATGTTGTGTTAATGGAGGAAGGGAAAAAATGTGATGCATAGTTTCAGAAGGAGATAAGTATCTTGATAAAAGAAGGCATAGAAGGACAGAAACATAATTAAGCTGGACTGACTGTGGAGGTCATGGTAGAATAACAAGTATCAAAGGATGCAAAAGCAGAGAAGCGTTGGCATGGAGACTGGGAGGCACTTTAGTATTAAATATAGTACATTTCAGATGGAAACATGGAATAGCAGCCTGATCACAAATACTGCTGTATTTTCAGTAATTCACATTACCAAAACCTAAATGACATCCTTGGTCTTTTCCTGTACTGAATCAATATTTTGTTTCAAGTAAATAAAAGTTTTCTATATCTTCATAGATTTTGAGGCTTGTAGTTAAGTTCTGTTACATCTTGTATATCACAGAACATTGCTTTTCATCAGATTATTCTTACTGGTCTCTTACAGTCTTTTAAAAAGACTGTTCTCTTTTAAACTATCATAGTTGTGATTTTGTTCTGTTGTGCTCTATTGTGATGTGTTATAAGATGCTGGGGTTTGTCTGCCAACTGGGACAGTATTTCAGAGATGTCTGAAGACCAGGTGTTATGACGTGCCACAGAAGGCAAAGGTAATCCAGGTTCTTGTTAACAGATCCCTTGGGGTGGGTTAGACTGAAACAAAACTGGTGGGTGTTTTTAAATGTATTTATGCAGGGTTTATTTTATAACAATATGGATGCAATGGGAAGTAGGTATATAGCCATTTTGGTTATTATTATCTATCGTACTATAGCAGTATGAAAGCATAAAAATATCACAGGAAGGAACAAGGAAACAAAGGAAAGAGTAAAAACATATCATCACCCACAGATCTTGCAACAAGACTTTATTGTTGCAATTTAGTGGTCTGAAGTGATGCCCTTGATTCATTGGGGGTGACAGAAGAAGTCTGTGAAACACAAAGTCCATTGGGGTTATATTATGCTCAGACTAGGTGAAAACACCTGAGTACCACCCCTGGAGTGAAGAGTTTTACACTGGATGATGTAATACTGGATGATGAGACATTCAGGGAGTCTGACACCTTCTAATACATTACAGATGACTGCTGCATCAGTGCAGTTGAGTCACTTATAGCCTATTATGGGGTCCTAATAGGGGAGTTATCACAGCTCAGTTCACCTGAGTAAAGACAAAGAAATAGTATCCTGCCTCACAGGGTTTGCCTCTTTTCTTGTCTTACTCAGCACCCAGCTTGTCTCCTGAGCTGGCACATATGCTCTCCCTCTGCACCTGGGTTACTGTGCATGTGGGCATCTTCCTCCTGATTGTTTGAGCCATCAGCATTCCAGTTTCTCCCACATCTTTGTCCTTAGGCAATATAAAAAACCTGCCTTTGCCTATACAAGGTTTATATACTGTTTTTTGTTTCTTGATTGTATTTTGAAAATAGCTCTGCATAGCTCAGCTGGCTTTGAAAGCTTTGTTTTACTAGAGAACATGCATGAAAGAATAGAGACTTATTTGTCCATCTGTGAACCATAAAATAAATATTGGCAAATTGACTACATCTTTCTTTCATTTGGTATCAGTTCTCAATGGTCTTTACAAAATTACTGAACATATGGCTGGGAGACAATACTTGTGATATGTTCTCTTCAACAAATTATTTTATTTCAATATGTAACTGATTATTAAGTACAAATTTATACAATAAAATTATAGCAATTTATAAACAGTATCTTATAAATAAACATAATTAATACATAATTAATGACTGCCAAATAAGACAAGCTTAGGGCTCCATTTTGAGTAGATGCTCTGGCTCCCAGATATCTGCTGACTATTGTTGAAGTAAAGGTCACTACAAAACCAGTAGTCTTACCTAGGCAGATTCTGAGTTCTCTGTGGGTGTTGGTGATACTTAATGTGAATTTGTGTGTGCATGAGTTAGACTGCATCTGACCTGCTTTCTTCATAGATAAGATGAAATGCATAGATACTATACATTTAGCATGGGCAACAAAAGAATCTCACAGAGTTGACTCCTTAGAACCATAGTGCTGACAATGAAGACAAGGTTCTCTAAGATTATAAATTTGCTGTTTTCACATTTCTATGTTGCATTTACAAAAGCTTGTATCCTTCATAATTTTATTTTCCTTGTGCATGTACATGTGTTTGTGTGCATGTGCATCCCTGAAAAACTGGTGTCATTCAACCCAAGTTGGTGTAACTAGTGTACTGAGTTTGCTGGGCAAGGTTTTGTAGCTGTGGGGTTACCAGGATGGCTTCAGTGAGAAGATGTTGGAAGCTTCCCTCGTACCTAACAGAGGCAAAGCCAGCCAACTCCAAGACAGACATGCAACTGGCCAGGACCAAGCCCAAATCCATCACTGATGGTGGGATCATCTCTGGGATAATTTATTGAAGAAAGGGGAAAAAAATGTGGAACAACAACTGGAGCAGGCCTGCTTGGCAGGATTTGTAACTTTAGGGGGGGACCCATGCTGGAGAAATAAGCTCCTGACAGAGTGCACCCTACTGAAGAGGTCCAGCTAGAGCAATCTGTTCCTTCAGGACTATCCCACATGGAAGGAACCAGGTCTGGATCAGCCTGTGGGAGAGACTCATGTTGGAACAGTTTGTGGAGGACTGTACTCCCATGGAAATGACTCCATGCTAGAGTAGGGGAAGAGAGTGAGGAATCCTCTCCGTGAGGAGAAGGGAACAACAGAGCATTGACTGACTACAACACTCATTCTCAATTCCACTGCACCACTCAAGGATGAGGAGGGAGAGATTGAGCAGTGAGGTTGAGCATAGGAAGAAGGGAGAGGTGGGAGAAGGTGTTTTAAGACTTGCATTTATTTCTCATTACCCAGCTCTGTTTGATTAGTTAGACAATAAATTAATTTCCCAAAGTCAAGTTTACTTTGCCCATGATGGTAACTGGTGAGTGATTCCTCCTTGCCTTTATCTTGACCTTTGAGTGTTTTGTTATACTTTCTCTCTCCTGTCCTGTTGAGAAGGAGAGTGATGAACACCTGGAGTCTGCTCAGGGTCAACCCACCACACTAGTGTCAGGTTAGTTCAACCTGTTTAGATTTGAAAGACAGCCACTGCATTTCACACTTAAAAACTATTTACATGGTCTTCTGCTTAGCTTCCAAACTGAGTTGTGATGTCTCTAGGACCTCTTTTTGTACCAATTTTCTCCTTTCTAATTTTTGCTTGGCCTGCCTGAGTTTGGTTAAACCTATAACTTCTGTGATAAAAAGATTAAAATACATGTAATTCCAGTCTGATCCAATCTTCTCTTCATATTTTTTAATGTAGTTTTTTTGTTTTCCTCCTTCGATGTGCAGATGTTGTTTTTCTTATTGTATCCTGTGTGAAAACGACATTTTCAGCTCTAGAGTACATAAGTAGGGGGGTTATGCCATGTGTGTACATCTGATTGGGGATGATGTAACAGAAGTATTTTAAAATTTATTTCTCTTCTCTCTCCAGGTATTCTTCCCTCTCTTTTTGAAGCCAATTCTGTGATGCTAAACCAATTTGTAGGTATAAAATCTGACAGAGGGGCTTATATGTACAAGTATTTTTTATCTAAATATCTATCTATCTATCTATCTATCTATCTATCTATCTATCTATCTATCTATCTATCTATCTATCTATCTATCTATCTATCTATCTAATCCATCTCATCTATCTATGTAGATAGATTGTAAAGGTGTTTTAGTCTTTTTTTTTCACATTGCTTGCCATGAGTTACTTATTCTATTAAAGACTTATGGGATCATTCAGGTTGGAAAGGATCTTAAGATGTTATTAGTCCAATCTCATGATCAAAAAAGGCCCCTTTGGTCTTTTCTGAAGATGGGTGTGATGTTTGCCCATTTCCCATTGTCAGGGATCTTCTCTGATTGCCATCATCTTTCAGAGATGGTGGAGGGTGGCCTTGCAAAAACATCAGCCACTTTCCACTTTTTCTTGAATGCTTTTTGTCTAGACTGGTGGATTTCTATGGATAGAATTGTCTCTGGTAATCTCTGGTTTGACACTTACCCCCTGGTCTTAGTCTTTCTCCATGAATCATGCCCCCTAAGCATGGAGGCCTGAGAGAAGTTGATGGGGATAACTGTGGCAAAAAAGGTATGGAGTATCTCATCCTCATCCATGTCTTGGAAATCACTCACATTCTTCAACAATGTCGCTAGCTTTTTATGGTTCAGCCTTTTATGGTTGATGTAAAGCAGAAGCTCTTAATTTTCCTTTGAAATTCCTTGCAAATTAAGCTGGAGTTTTTCCTACAGCATCCTAATACCATACCCAGGAAATGTTTCCAAATTTTGTTGTAGCTAGTCATCATGCTCCCACCCTTGCACTGGAGCTCTATCATGAATTATCTGCCAAGGCAGATTGGTCTCCTTATTTTCCTACCTTTTTACAGAGTATTAGGTTAGATTGTTCTTGCATTTGAAGGCTGCTATCCTTAAAGCTCTAGTTTTCCTGAGCTCTTCTTTCATGTTTCCAGGACCAACACATCCAAGAGCAGTGCTGACATTTCGTGACAGACTCACAATGGGATTTGTGGTGTAACTTATAGAGCAACTGGCTTTTTCCCACTTTACAACTGATTTCTTCTATCATTTGTTATGTGAATTTCAGGTTTTAAAACTTAATAATCACTTATCATCTGAACCTGAATATTCCCAGACTGAGAAGGCACTAAAGCTATGAGCAAATAAAACCTGTTTGTGCTGCCTAATTCCAATCAGAATTGCGGCACTGTTCCATAGTATCTCTGCTGGATGAACCAGAACTGGCACATCCATTGATTTCTACCAGCTGTTTTCTGCCAATTCCAGTTCCTGACAGGTAGCAAGCTGTGTAGCTGGCAGCAAAGAATTGCAAACAGTTCAAATATGCCCCAGGGAGGGCAAATGCTTACCCAAAGCCCATCAAGGAAGTGCTATTATGCTTCACAAGATACATATACATTCAGCACATCTGTCTTCTATTATTTGTACTCAGAACTGACAAAGGACTGAGATAAACATGTGCCTGTTTTATACTGTACAAGAACAAAGTGTTTGTAATAGACAAACATTGTAGGCATTTTAGTGAATCATTTCCTAATGAAACTTCTTCTGTATATTCTGTAAAATGTTTCTGTCACTGATCCATACTTTAAGAGACCAAGTTATCTATTTAAATACCAAGACAGCCTATTCAAGTACTTTAAATCTAAATTTGTTCATTTTCATCTGGTGCTTTGACAGTCTCACAATATAGTATAAGCAGCCTTTATTTGGGGACCTGCTGCCTTCTTCAGTTCCTTTTTGATTTCTCTGAGAGCACTCTTCACAATGAACCAACCAGAGGATGCTGTAAAATGCTTTCTGAAATATTAATGGTTTTGCAGCAAGTCATCAAGGCTTGACAAGCTCCCTTTCTTCACATGAACTTCTAGTTAATTTCAAATACGACAAGATTAGCCTTTGTTTTTGCTTCTGTAATGAGTAAAAGCATTCCTTTATTAGTTGATGTGGGTCAGATGATAAATGGTAAATTTTTAAGCCATGGACACACATTTGTTTGTGATTCCCTGTTCTTCTTGTTATTTTAGGTAAATAACTTGTTATTTTAGGTAAAAGAGGGTTAATAAAATTGAAGGAAGTTTGTTTCCCATAGAATCTTCGGAAGTGAACAGGAGATGAAGGATGAACTATTTTAAAAAGTAAGCTTTATTAGGTAAAGCAAAGACATGTTATGGCAGAAATATTAATATGTCTCTATGGGAGAGCATATTTTGGTAATAGTGTCCAGTGATTGTGTTTTTAGGATCTTGAATGGGTTAGCAGTCACCAGTATAAATTCCCATACCACCTCCAACCAAAATTACAGTATGATTTCAGGCATCTGAAGTAGAAATATTCAGGTGCCTTCTATTTAGTAGATGGTACAGGATGTAGCAGGTATTACAGTATTATACAAAAGAGAGGCATTTGTGAAGCTGTCTGTTGGCTTCATTTAGGAGCTGTTCATGTTCAGAGCCCCAGCATTTGTATGTATTTTGCAGGGTGGGGTTTTTTGGTTGTTTTTGTTGGTTTTTTTTCCTCCTCGAGGGCTACGCAGAGCGTACAGATGCTCACTTTGTAACTGATTTGGAGTGACAGGGGTTTAGTGTAGCCCTGCAGTTACTGACCTGAAGCATTCATGATTCTGTGCCTTAAGCAAGAAGGAATAAATTATTCTACTACCTTTCACTGTCATTTTAAATCTGTAAGGGAGATGTGCAGTATAAAAACTTTAAGACTGAAATTCTATTGTTAACATATGATTTCTTAAAGTGAGCTGTCAAAGATGGAAACACTTGCCCAGTGCAAGTGTTGTTACTATTTTTTCAATCAGAAACCAATAAAACATTTTATAAAGGGATTCTAAAGTGTACTTGTTAATTATAGTCATCATATAGTCTTTCAAATGCTAATGGTCTGACTCAAATTTCACTTTGTTTAGTTGTGTTAGAAGTTATGATTAAAGAATGGTATAGCTTTATAGTTGTTTTACTGCCATCTGTGTGCACCAGGCAATAACTCTGTACAGATGGTTGTGATTCAGAGACAGGTTGCCACATGAAAAAAAAGTATGTTTCAGTTATTTTAATAAGATTTATTGCAGCAGTCACAGTTAAATGCTTCAGCCTTAATGATAATTGCCACTAATCCTTCAAGAAAAATGATCAGATTTCAGTAAACCACAAGAAGCAGATTTAGTTATAAGCTTCATAAACATCTCGCTGCAAAGGTATGATTCCTTTTTTGTTTTGTATTTTCTCCCTCTCCTCTTTCTTTCTCAAACATTTATTCCCATATCTTTGGTCTTGAAGCATTTGGTATGAAAAGACAAGAGATTGTTCTCTCATCCTTTGTTTTCCTTTCCATGTATAGATGTTTATTTATACTGAAACACCTGGAGACTCACAAATTTAAGTAAGCAGCAACAAATCTGATGGTAAAGGTAGGTACCTCACAGAGTTCTCATTTCCTTTGCATTAGAGATTAGGCCACATTCAAACCCCAAACATGCCCTTTTGTTTCTGTGTCTGTGATGGCAGCAGTTATTTGTATTGTGCATTTGGGCTGGCATCTTACATCTCTATTTAGCTTCTATAATCAATAGTCATTTCCAAAACATGATAGTCTAGGCCAAGACTTAGAGAACCTTTGTAGTATCCTGAGGATGTTCAGGTTTATACTCTTTGTGAATTGAGAGGAAAAAGGTCTTGTGTGTGGCCTCACACAGATATAGCTGGAATATCAGTTTCTGCCTAAGAGTTTATTCAGCCTTAACACTTCAATGCCCCAAGATGTTCAGTTCTTCCTCTTGAATTTTAGCTTAGTTTATTCTTTACTTTGTATTGGATAGTGAGGTTTTCAGCTAAATGCATGTAGATGAGAACATACAAAAATGAGGGTGGGTGTGTGTATGCATATATGCAATGGTGCAAGGATGCATTCATGTATGTGGTAAGTGTATACAGAATGTATTTATAATAAATCACCCTAATTACAGATGGACTCAAACAATCATTTGCTTTTAGGTACTATTCTTGAGCTTTTCTTCCATATGGTTCTTCAATTTCAATTAATTTAGATTGGTCCCTTATTTTGTGGCTGGGACAAGTCCTGGCATACAACTGATAGGGAGTGTGTGAGAGCCTGATGAGGTCCAGAGTCCAGGAAAGGTATCTCAACTTATTTTTATGTGCCTGTCATAATAAAGTTTTGACTTGTGCTGTTACTGAAATTTGGAATTATAGTGCACACATGCATAATAAAAAGATAGATACTAGACAACTATCTTAAAGGTTTCAGAAAGAATTGTGATTGTTGTGACTTGTTTTTCCTCCTTGCTGTTGGTGTTGAACTTGTTTAATAAACTCTTATCACCAGCTGTACCTTGAATTGCTATAGGCAGTCACAGAGAAATCACAGCTATGATAGCCTTACTGTTTACTAGGAGTCATTATAGCATTAGTATTGAGTGATCCAGTATCAATTGTTTTGCAAAGTAGTGGTTTCATTAGCATCTAAACTCTAATATAATGAAAATTATGGGAGTAGCACGTAAAAAAAGAAGGTTTTCCTTTTTCTTCTTCTTGTGTTTGACCTCTTTTATTGTAAGATTCTCCTGCTTTGCAGATGAACTTCAGGACTAGAAACATTTAAAAAAAAGAAAAAGGGCAGCAAAAAATGACCTTTTCTCTCATCTTTTTGTATCTTGTGAAATACAGTCTTGCAGTGCCCCAAGGTGAGAAAGGTTGTCACTTTTTGTCTGTCTGCATTATTGTTCTCTGCCACCACGAAGTTGTATTTAAGGGGAAGGGTGCTAAATTCTATTTTCACTCAAGGCTGTGATGAAATGGACAGAGAAGCTACCTCAGTTTCTGAATTGTTGACTCTTTGTTGTTGGTTAAAAACCCCACTTTCTAAAGGGAAAATTTTCAAGACTGTTCTGACAATATGCAAAAATAGAAGTCTACAGGTACTTTTGTCTCTAGAATAAATTTTCTGAAGTCCTCAGTTGTATTGTGAATAGTAAACATTTTATGATTCTCTTTCAGATTTAGAATATTTAAACCAAACATCTTAATGAAGATTACTGAAACCATGTAGGCAATAGTTTCCTAGGCATTTTAATATGTACACCATTTTTTGTTAAAAATTATCCCTGTGGGGAGAAAAGGGCTGAAAAACTGAAGATTAGCAAGAAGAGAGAAAAATGAGTTGTTTTTAGAATTGTTTTCTTTTAAACACCAACCTTGCACCTAGGAGACATTAGAAAATACTCTATGTGAGAAAATTCAGTACTCATGTTTGCTTTGAGAAGTTTTCTGTCTGTGAAAAAGAAATAGAATATTCTCAGGGTAGGTAACAGGACATTGTTAAAGACTTAAAAGCCTTTCCCACAGACTGGAGCCTGAAGGGAGATAAGAGAGTTCTGAGATTGTAGAACACGGCCTGGTGAAGATTTGTGCATGCTGCAGGCTCTTGGATATGTAATGCAGGGCTCTGGCCTTGGCCTTTTTGCCCCTTGCTAAAACAAACTTAGCAGTGCATATGTCTCTGCTTGGATTTTTTGGAATCTTCCAGCCACTGAGATGGAATAAATCTACTCTTTGCGCTTCAGCCATGAGTTATGGTCATCTTCACATTACCTGAATATATTCGCTTCGCACAATCCCAAAAACTTAATGCAGTTTCTTGTGCTGGCACTTGTAACTGGTTAAATTAAAAAGGCAGCATTAGGAAAGTGTTTAAACACTCTCTGAAGACTCTAGAGCTGTACCTGAAGAAGCTGGCAACTGAAGCAACTTCACGTAAAGGCTGGCAGATCAGTTTTAGAGCTACTTCATGGTCTTTGCCACCTGCCAGCAACAACCAAAGGCTACTCCTGCTGTTATTGAGAAATTTGGCTTTCTACTCTGGAGAAGTAAGGAACAGCATGGAGCAGAGGAAGAGAATACCGAGAATATTTCCAGGACTGTCAAATTCTTAAGTATTAGACAATTTGTAATGGCTGATTTGGACCACTAAGCTAAGTAGAGAAGCTGGAACACGACAAATAAATGGCCTTGAGCTCCATAAGTAATAGATGCTGTTTCATGCTGATTCCCTGGCCTCCTCTGCTCAGTGTGCTGCAGATCAGCAGGTCTTGCTGTTAACAGCACAGCATTGTAGGCCCTTTGCAGCAGGCTTAGCTCTGTTAGGAGGTAGCAAACCTGGTATTAGAAAGGTACAGAAAATCGACTGTCTGACTAGCTGGAAATTTCTAGCTACACTGGGAAATAAGCTTAAAGTCATTTTGTAACCAGAAGTATTTCAGCAGTTCTAAATTATCATGCAGGGGCTCTAGAGAAGAACTGCATCCCTTTCTGTCCTAGACTTACCTGCTCTGTCTGTCTCTATGTACAATAGTCTATAAATATGAGTGAGCATTTGTTACTATATTCCTTCCCATCTTCCCTCCACAAGCCAAGATTTCCATAGTCTGCTGCCACGGCACTTGTATATGACATTTTGAATGCATGAAGTGCAAAAGCATGACATTTTGAATTAGAAATTAATTTAACAAACGTGTCTGTTGGAAAAACGTTTAGATCCACAAAATTTGTCAAATGATATTTTTAAAAGTTAAAAAGAAATTGCATAAAATGAGCTGAGGAAAGTTAAATGCAAAAGTTAAGGGGGAAAATGTTCACCACTTGAGAGGCATTATGAGCCTAAGAGAGAGGACATGGATATGATGAATGAGGCAAGTAATTTCTTAGTGCTGCTGTTTAATTTCTGTTCATGTTTAAACTTTTTTAGAGCAGAGAACTCACAGTATGGAGTTTCCAATGGTGGCTTAATCTTATTTGCAAAGCTGAATGCAGTAGGCCCTGCACACTAATGCAGTGTAAGCAGTAACTCTTTACCATTTCTGAGTCGCTGAAGCAAGTTAAAAATAAGTTATTGAGAATGGGCAAAGTTGTCAAATTATGTAAGTACACAGATGCAAATAATTTCCAAATTCAATTGGCTTGCAACACAAATAGATGCAAACTAGTACATATATTTAGTTATAGCACATGCCACATAGAAGCTTCAGACTAGTGACCTTGGATATTGGATTGGACTGCTCTAGATGGATTAAAAACTGAAGCATCCTTACATACTATCTTAAGTGTTAAATTTTTGCACTTTTTGAAAGTGAAATTTTGGAAGGGACTAAATTATATGAATGAATTCAAAGCTCCAAAATTGGTGCCTGTCCTGCTTTCAGATTCACAAAAATTGAGGCTAATATTCTGCTAAGGTCTAATTAAGGTCATCAGGTGTCCTGCTACTTGCAGGACTGAGGCCAAATGATGGCACCAGATAAGGAAAATAGATAAAGAACTTACATGTTATGTGGTACTGGAGGTTTTCCTTCACGTGTTGAAAATAGACAGTATTTTTCTTCCTGGTATTGTGGATGTGCCCCACTCTAAGAAGCTCCCTTACCACCATGGAATAGCAGTGAATGGACAAGATTTGGCCTCTTCATAATGAAAACTCAGGGAAGCAGTTCTCTGAGAGCCAGAAAGCATTTCTTCTTCTCTTTCTATAAGAGGAGGAGATGAGGAAGAATAAATTCTATTGTGTAGCTATTCTTTTGATCGTTTTTTTTTTTCTTTTTGCAAGTTCAGATTTCACAACACCTTTTTAAACAGTTTGAATGGGATCATTTGGGTGGTTTCACATCAGATGATTTCTTCAATGGAGGTCTTCTGGGCTTCTGCACACAACTCTGCTTTGCTAAGAATTGTTCTGTCACACCATGATCTGACATTTGATGCGTGTGTAACATCAGCATTCCTCATTACTACACAATGTACAGTGGAGTAATATATTCATGTTTATTAATTTAAAATCCTGTTTTCTATGAGCAGTAATAACAGTTAGCCACAGTAATTTTCCACTTCATTTGATGCCCTACTAATTTTAACCACATAAGACTATTTGCGAGTCTGATAGCTATACCTTATATATCTGTATTTCTTTTATTTTTTATTGTTGTTGAAGCACTGATGAAATCATAAAAGATATTAATATGTGATCCTTCTGAGGTCTCCTAAGCTTAGTGCAAACATTTTTTTTTTCTCTATACATAAAACCTATGGACTTTACAAATTGTACATCTTCTGTGCAGGAGTTCTGCTAGTGCTTTTAAAATTTCATTTGTTAACCAAATTTCCTCCTAATTTCCTTAATCACAAAATTCCAGAGTAGCTGAGGTTGGAAGGGACCACTTGAGGTCATCAAGTCAAAGTACCTACTCAAGGAAGTCATCTAGAACTTTATTGCTCAGGACCATATTCACATGGGTTTTGAATCTTTCCAAGAGTAGAGATTTCATAAGCTCTCCAAACAGCCTGTGACAGTGTTTGGTCTCTCAGAGTGAGGAAGTGGAACTTGATAACCATCTGGAGCCTTATGTATGTATACAGAGGCCCATGGCCTCTGGGCTTTTCACTGGGTATCACTGAACACTGGCTGTGTCTGTGTCCCTTTCCCTTCAGGTATTAGTACTCATGAGTAAAATTCCCCTGAACCTTTTAATAGTCACAGTTTTCCCAACTTTTCTCCATAGGAGAAATGTCCCATTTCCTTATTCATCTCAGTGGACATTTGTTGGACTCTATTCAAAATGACCATTTTTTTCCTGTACTGGGAACCCCAGAACTGGACCCAGCACCCTTGTCCAGCCACCAGTATACACCTGCTTCCTCTGTGTACCTACTTTCACTACCTTTCTTTTGTAGTTTATGTTGTTTCTGCTGTTTTAAAATATTTTCTGTTATTTTTCAGCAAATCATGCTGTGAGATGGGAAAAGAGTCTGGAAGTCTTCTAGAACCTGTGATGTTCTTGCTAGCAGTTTTTGTAGGAAGCAGAAGAAAAGCCGAGACAACCTATAGAGAGACAAAGGAATGCTTTGATTGTAGGACAAGCAAGAGACTTCAATACATGAGAGGCTGAGAAAATATAAATGTCAATGCAAATTTCAAAATGTATACATGATTTGCAAATTTTTCTTTTTGTCCTTAGCTGAGCAAATTCTTTTAACGGCAACTCCTCTACCCATCCTGCTCTTATCCCTTTGTTGTCAAGTAAAATATATATTTGTTCCACGGGTAAGCACTTCTGAAACATTTAAAATGCTGGTGTTTCAAGGTATTTAGTGGTTTTAGTTTCACCAACAACTTTACTAGGGGATCTGTTCCCTTTTAAAAACAGGGTCTCAGAGACAAAGGGAAACTCTATGTTGCCAAAAGGTAAAGCATTAAGCCTATCACAAAGAGTTGCAAATAACCATACAGCTCTGAATTCTTATGAACCAAGAAATGATATGATTCTTTTCCATTAAACTTACAAAAAGTAAGCATCCAGACTTCTTTCCTTAAAAAAAAAGGACTTAAGCAAGGTCATAGGCTGGTCAAAAAGCAAGCTTATTAAGTGTGGAAACCAGAGCAGTCTTCTCTGCATGTTCAGAATATATGAACATTCCAGAAAGTAGCAAATCCATACAGCCTCTCAGTGTAACAACTGCCTAGCGAGTCTTGCTTTCTCCTGCTTTCATTCTTCTTTTTTTTTTTTGTATTCATAAACAGACTTCAGAACAAATTTAGTGTGTGAAAAATGAGCATCTAAATAGATAAAATTACCAAGGCCTTTTTATTCCTAAGGATGACATCAGTGACAATTTGCTATGGATTTTTGTCAGTCTTGGAGGAGTTGAAGTATTTCTGATTTTTTCTTGGTGAGTCCTTTTGTAAATCCACCTACCCCTGCCATTGTGATCAAGACATTATCTGGGTACAGTCATTTTCTCTACAGGATACTCACCCCCTTCATTTCTGTTCTCCACACTTTCTTCCACTTCATCAAGCCTATCCTTTTCCTGACCTTTCCATATCATGACATATTCCACTTATTCTTCTGGCTATTAAGTGTATTTTTAAAAAGTCTCTGCACAGTTTTGCGTGGACCTACCTATCAGATGTCCTTGTTTTACTTCTATATCTAGGTTCCATTAATTTTTCCAGTTATTCTTTGGGTCCTTTGAAGTTTCTTTAGGTGTTTTGTGTCTCTCATCCCCCATACACCCCCCTCGCCCCCCACCAAAATATTCCATAGTTCTTTAAGACAAAGCCTCATTTTTTCAGAAAACACAAATCTCTTACAATCTAAGTTCTATAAATCAAATTTTCTTTGCCACACAACTGCATCAAAGTAAATGAGAAAAGTATCCAGGCAAGAGAACCAAGCAAAATGTAGGTGAGATAACAGGAAACATGAATGGTTCCAATACATTGCATAAGTTTGGTGTTGTGAAGTCTTTTCTTCTTGTCCTGTTCCACCTTTTTTTTTTTCATCTGGAAGACATAAAATTGGATCTCTAAATTTTCTCGGCAGAGGGAGGGTGTCTTTTTTTTGTGCTTTAATGCACCTAACACAGCATGTAAATAACCACATGGTTAAACATGTACAGTTTCTTTTTTCTTTTAGATAAATGTTAAAAATAATAATGAATAACATCAAGCTGTATTGTAGCTCCCAGTTTTGAACTGGCAGTAAAATCCCATCTGTTAACTTTGCTTTCCTTACCTTTTGACTATATCTATAAATGTCTTTGTGTTGTAACAAGTGCCATTGGTTTTGGATTTTTCAGAAATATTTTTGTAGTAGATAGACCTTAGTAGATTTTCATCACAATACAGAACACATGCAACAAATTTTGTTTGTAGCAAAAAGACACTGAAATGCTAAAAAGTGAAAATGACTTTTCACCAGCTGATCCATGTTCTCAAGAAGGCTGTGTAGAGAAGTGTTAAAGAGCAGCTTGTTCCAGCTGTCCATGAGATCTGCAGTTGAAGATAACAGGGCACGATCGCTGCTACCATAAAGCACAGCTTAGCTGTTGTGTAGCTGGGAGCACAGCAAATTGGACAGAGCTCTTCCCACTGACAGCCTGGGGAGGAAGGTCCATGGCATGACTGACCCATGGTGGTGACTACCATCTGCTTTCTGTAATCCTTCGATTTTCTCTACTTTCTTGTTTTCCTTCCTTGCTCTCTTTCTTAATAGCAAATAAAAGTGAATTACCGTTCTGGTTACCAACATTTGGGCTCTTCTGTGTCTTAATCTTGTGCTGGGTATATTTGAACGTTTCCCCTCTCTACATATGCAGGTTGGGACAGGCTGTTGCCATAAGCCAACAAATTGGGGCATTTAGAACAACAAACTGGAAAGGAAACTTCGTTTTCATACATATTTCTGCTCATTTTTCTTGTACATTATTTTGGAATTCATTAGCATAGCCAGCTATGGTGGTGCATAAAACATAACCAAGAATATAGGTCTGATCTGTGAAAGTGTGGCCCCATTGACTGTGGTGATAAGGAGCTCTGTGTTAACTTAAAGGCCTGGAGGAAGCCATTCTGTATTTGCATCGTCAGAACCCACCATGGTAGACTGAACATTTGGCTCCTTAAAGTAAATTTGTTTATCTTTTGGTTAGATAGTCATCCTTAGTGACTATCTAATACAGATACAGTGGGAGGTGAAAGGTGAATAAAAACAATAGCATGGGCACATAGATCAAGACAGTGTCATGGTTCTGAAGGAGGCTCTGAAGTGCCTCCTGCTTCTACCAATGAAAATTAAATACATCATCATAGAACTTGACATAGAAAGCCATTCTATTTCAGTATATTTTTGTGGGCACTGGATTTCAGAAAATAATGCCAACATTCCAGAAAAAAACAGAAACAAGAAAGGAAGGAGAAAATTTGAGGCCATCATGCCTGATTTTGGAAGAGCCCTTCTTTTAATAAAAAAACTCCATCATATCTTTAATGAATACACTGTTACACTCTGTACAGCTTGATAAGGTGTCTCCTCTTTTAGTTAGATGTATTTATAAATTTGAAGAGGAATAAAAACATTCATTTTTATTGCTATGAACAACTAGTTAGAAAAGGTATGTTTAGTAAAAAAATATACTAGTACTACAAGTTGTTGCTTTTTCTCTCCACAAAACGGAAAAGACAGTCTTACGTGACTTCTGATTGGCCATTCAACATTATTTATTTCGAAGCAAACTGGGGTAATTGAAAGGCTTGGGACTTAAAAGTTTCTGCATGAAATTCAAAATAACAGGGAAAATGTGTGCAACACCCATAAGTTTCCTCCCTACCTGGGGTGGCTGTTGGAAAGGGGTCATCATTTTCGGCAGAAAACCATGTCTAAGGCAACACTTCAAGAGATAATCCAGTGAAAATGATAATCTTTTTCAGAAATTGGTTATTTTTAAAGCTGGGGATGATGATCCTTTGATTTATAACTAAATCTATTAAATATAAAAATATACCAGTATATTCCAATGGAAATGGGAAATTAACAAAAGGCTTTTCGAAATTATCAAAAGCCTTTTGACTGACCAACTGATGGGTAAAGCATTTTCCAGGAACCTGATCTTCATAGCTTTGAACTGCTAACATATTCAGTATGATTGGCATTGAACTTCCAAGGAAAGGGAATACCATTGTATATCTGTATTTAACTTATACTGCAAGTAATAAAGTCGATATTTAATACTTGGCTTTATACCACTCTCTGAGAGAAAAATTAAGGAATGTTACAGCCTTAAATTTCAATTTGCAAATTTTTTGCTGTATATTGCGTTCCTTTATTTTTTTCACCTTCTGTGCCGGCATACACCTTGAACTACAGGGCAAGTTTATGAAATAATTCATGCTTATAAAGTAACACAAGAGGCTTGAGTACTCTTATTAAGCTTTGTGTATTGGTATGCATTAAATTACACAAAACATCCAAATCTTTTGCTCTTACAACTGAAACACACATTCAGCTTAGACTATTTTTCTTAAAAAAGTTTATGGGCCTTTCATTTTTTTCTTCTCCTCCCATCTCTTTACTCATTAATACTATGTGCTTGAGGCTTCTTTAAGCAAGGTGAGAGAATAATCTGCTCACTTCTAATTAATTTCAGTGGGAACTGTGTGGCTAAACACCTTAGTTTGAAAATATCAGACACTTTTCCATTTGCATAGACTTTCCTCTCTGGTTAAAGAGACTTAATTTGCCTTTGCCCTAACCTTGCAATCTCTCTGTACTTGTCTAAGTAGCTCTATAGGGCAAGAGTAACAAAAAACAGGTCCAAAGGGACCTGAGGAGATTAAGATTTTTATGGGTAGCTGTTGCGATCCAGTTTAAGCACAGAAGAGCAAAGAAAACTAAGTCTCTGTGTATAAACCAGAAAGAAATGTAGAGGTTCTAAAAACAGGCCAAAACTAGATTAAAACCAAA
>VZRX01005876.1:34224-100778 GCA_013398075.1 Notiomystis cincta | reverse complement strand
TAAATATATATAAAATCAGAAAATTGAATGGGAAAAAATGCTTATGTGTATGTCCTTATGGGTTTTGTGTACAATCAGTTGGTCCCTAGTATGTACACCTGGATCCAGGAATGCTAAAGCAGGTATATGTATGTGGATATAGATACAGTTTAATTCACATATCTTACAGGAATTCATTAATTTTTAGTTAAAAATCTTTTATTATTGAACCTAGAGAAAACCTATGCCATTAGCTTAAGTTAATAGACAACTTCATCTTAAAGAGATAAATGTTTACATGACTTACTTGATTCTAATTTTCAGATAGAACTGAATTAATTAATTTGGAAGTTAATTAGCTTACCAAATGAGTTAATTTGAAAAACGCCATTCAGATAGCTATGCCTGACTACAGTTAGCCTGGAGGTCCATTATTTCCAGGAATCTTTTTAGTGTGATACCAAAAGGTTATGCAAAGTATCTGTTCAAAGTATTCTCTGAAGACAAATGATAACACTTTTCTGCTTAACTGTGCAAAGCTTACCATTGTTCTAAGGGCTGCTCAAGCATATTAATATCCAAACCCAAATAAGCTCACACTTTTCTTTCTGTATGGCAAATTGTGTTTCAGCAGTTGTTTTCAGAGTATGTGCCAAACCAAAAAATTAATATCTACAGATTTTATGTGCGTGAAAATGGGAAATCATGGTGCACCAGCATAGCTACGAGTAGTTTCACACCATTTATTTTGCTCGCTCCATTATGTACTGTGGGAACACCAAGAGCTGAAGGAGTTTGAGCTGATCTGCAGGACCACCTGCTCTGCATCATCTACAGTGTGCAGTCAAGAAGGATACATGAGATCATTATGGGTAGACTGCTGTCATAAATATATTGGTACATGCCTACGATGATACTCTTCGCCATTAGATTAGAGGAGGGCTAAATACACAACACATTTCACATTTAGGCAGTGACTAGGGCTTTACAAATGTCACATTTAAATATTTAAATCTATTGCAGATTAAAAGCAGGTGAGATTCTGAAGCTCCTATTTGTTTCCTTTCTAAAAGGAAAAAAAAAAGAAAAATAGCTCTTCCTTTCTCCCCAGAAAATTAAGGGATAATTACCAATATTGGTATGTATCCTGATAGACATGTAAGTTTGACTGACAGCTTGCAGCTCCACGTGCCTGGCTATTTTCAAACCTATATAAAGATTTTTGTAGACAGTTGTATCACATCTGTTCTGTGACTACAATACAAAAAGGTGTGTTTCAAGATTCACCTAAGTTGAGTCAGCAAAATTAGGATGAGTAACATTATTAAGTACTGAAATTTACGTATCTATTTAAATACCTGACACCATGTGTTGTCTCTTACATTTCTTTTAGGAATATTTAACATTTCATTGAATTACTATTTGAAGTATCTCTCATGCTGACTGGGAAGCTGATTCCAATTGTATATGGAGGATGCAGTATGATTTGGTATATCCTAAATCCCCTTCCTTTATGGAACTTAGAAATCTTACATTGATGGATGTCCTGTTGTCCATGTTGACTAACAAATAATCCATGCTACATTTTTAAACAGTTTTAAGACTTTTCTTTCTAGGCAAGTATATTAAATAATGCGCTACGAGATTATTCTCATCTCACAGATGTTCTCCACATCTTTATTTATCACCTAATCCAACTTTCATTCTTTTTCTGAAAACTGAAATGTTTTTGGGAGTGTTTATGGAGTGCTTCATCTCTGTATCATGCTGAAGTACTCATAGGAAATATTATATAACTGACAGGGGTAACCAAATTTATGTTGCTTAGAAACTGCATAATGGTAATACACATAAAATTTTTGTATAAAAGCAACAAGCACTCTCCAGTCATTTTTTTAAAGAAAGTGGCTATTGTCACTTCATACTGTGTACAGTTGAAGTGTTTTATTCATGTGCAGGTTATGCCCAGTAGATTGAAATCTCTGAGGTTCTTGGTGGATGAATGCACAATTTCTGGACATAGACTTTATTTAGTCAATATAGAAGCAACTAATTCTTCTGCCTGTTTCAAGATGAAACACTTATGAGCATGTATGAAAAGAGAAAATTTTATGCCTGAGATATTTCACAGTGAAAACCTGAGTCTTCTGTGGAGCTCAGTCTCACACATGAACAGCTGTAAATTTTTCAGGATCACAGACTTGATCTCAGATATTTAAATTGGATAACCTCGTGTATCTGCTAAGATCTTAATGTAGGAATCTAAGCTTCCTGGCATCTCACTTATGTTTGTTCTTTTCCTCTTCTTCGACACCTTGATGATATTGTTCTGTGAAAATGCTCCTGGTCTGGGACAATCAGGACTTTTTGAGGGGTTGCTTTGTGTTTGTGATTTTTTTATTTGTTTGTTCGGTTTGGTTTTTTTTTTTTTTTTTTTTTTTTTTTATTTTTTTTTTTTTTATTTTTTTTTTTTTAATTCTTATTCTACTAATTCTGTCTTTAGCTATTTTAACCATATCCAGAAATATGATACAAATATATAAGCACTGATAAGAAGCTGAAGCCTCACTAAAACTAATTGGACTTTTAATATCCCTGCTGTTATAATCCTGTGCTGGTAAGCAATCTAGGGGGATGAAAGACATGGTAGCATGGTCAGCTTTAAAATCTTATGAGGTTTATACCAATCTAAGAATGATAATAGTTAAGCCTTAGCAAACACATTTATTTGATAAGATAATTACCTCAGCTTGTATTATACTGAAGATTTAATAAATTTTTATTTTCAGGAAAGATCTCAGTATATGTAGGATGTTGCAAGTTCTGCTTCCAATTCTGTGATGAGTTAACCTTGGCTGGATTCCAGGTGCCCACAAAAGCTGCTCTATGACTCCTCAAAGAGAAGAAAAAATATAATCAAAGGTTCATGTATTAGATAAGGACAGGGAGAAATCACTCACCAATTACTGACACAGGCAAAACAGATTCAACTTGGGGAAATTAGCTAAATTTATTAACAACCAGATTAGAATGGGATAAGGAAAAATAAACCCATATCTTAAAGAACCTTCCCTTTCTTTCCCTCTCTTCCTCTTGGGCTTAATTTTGCTCTCTAATTCTTTACATCCTCCTCACCAGCAACACAGAGGGATGGGAAATGGAGACTGTGGTCAGTTCATCACACATTTTCTCTGATGCCATTTTCTCCTCAGGAGGAGAAATTCTCACACTCTTCCCCTGATCCAGTGGAGAATCCCTCTCTGAGGAGACAGTCCTCCACTATCCTATCCAGTGTGAGTCCTTCCCACCAAGCTATGGTTCTTCATTAACTGCCCCAGCGGTCCTCCGTGGGGTCACAAGTCCTGCTAACAGACCTGCCCCAGCATGGATTCATGACTTTCTACAGCACCACAGGTCCTTCCAGGAGCCTGATTCAGTGTGGGATTCCCACAAGACTGCAGCTTCCTTCTGATGCATCTGCAGGTCCTTCACAGGCTGCAGGTGGATCTCTGCTCCAGTTCCTGGAGCACCTTGTCCCCCTCCTTCACCAGTGACCTTGGTGTCTGCAGGGCTGTTTCTCTCACATATTCTCACTCCTCTGTCACAGCTGCAATTGCTGTTCTGCTGTAATTTTCCCCTTAAAACTGTTATCCTAGAGGTTCTACTGTTGTCATTTAAGGGGTTTACCTTGGCCAGGGATGGGTCTTCCTTGGAGCCAGATGACACTGGCTCTATTGGACATAGAAGTGGCCTCTAGCAGTTTCTGAGAGAAGCCACCTCTCCTGTCTCCCTGCTACCAAAACCTTGTCATGCATGCCCGATAAAACCTCACACTATCTCCTTAGCTTTTTAAGCAAAGAGACGGTTTCAAATCCTCCAATTTCATATTCACAAGACACTAGGTAATGTTATCTCTAAATTCTCAATAATTACTCGGACCTTTGGATCCTGTGTTATTTTTATAGAACACTATCTCTGGCCAGAGTATCTTGGCATGAAATGGTCTTATGAATCATCCTGTTTTCCTTATGTAGCCTTAAAATGAAATCATTGCAGTAGAAATTTTAAAGTGTGGTGCATAACAATGAAAACTGCAGCTTCTGAGCTCACTTTTTCACTGGCCTTTATTTTATATTGTAGATATTCTCAGTGAGTCTAACCAAGTCTCAGTCGTTAGGAGACTGTCACTCTCACATTTTTCTAAATGTGTGAGCTTCACTTTAAAAGCAGCTTGAGACAATTTCCCTGCTCTTCCAGCAAACTGTGCTATTACCTATTTTTGGTTACTACAACTCAACAATTTTGTTTGGAATCTACCTCTACTTTGGAATGTAAATTTATTCTTGGCATTGTGTACCTTCCCAATCTCATGCCAGCAGTATCTGTTCACTTACATTGATCTTATTTCTTCTCTGATGCTAATTCTGCAACTATATTTATAGATAGCAGCCATGTTTTCCCTCCACTTTTGTTTTTCCAGCCTTAATAACACAAATATTTCTGGGATGATGATTATTTTTTACAGTAGTGATGATGTAGAAATTACTGAAGCTTAACTGAAATTTCTCCAGAACCAAAAGATCACAGAATCACAAGAATGGTTGAGGATGGAAGGGACAACTGAAGGTCATTCAGTTCCCGTTCCCCCTGCTCAAGCAGAGTCATTTAGAGCAGCCTTCCCAGGGTGATCTCAAGGTGGATTTTTGACATCTCTGAAGAAGGAGACTTCACAAACACCCTGGGCAACCTGTGCTAGGACTCAGTCATCCTCATAGAATAAAAAGGTTTTCTGATATTCAGACAGAACCTTGTGTGTTTCTGTTTGTGGCCATTGCTTTTGGACATCTCACTGGGCACTACTGAAGAGATACTGACACAAGTTCTTCACAGAAAAGGTGACTGGGCATTGGAATGAGATTCCCAGGGAGATGATGCAGTCAACATCCCTGGAGGTGTTTAAGGAAAGACTGGATGTGGTACACAGTGCCATGGTCTAATTGACGTGTTGATGTTAGGTCATAGGTTGGACTCGATGATCTCAAAGGTCTTTTCCAACCTGGTTGATTCTGTCCTTCTGTGAAAGACATATCTGTGTATGATAACACTAATGTCTTCATAAAAATAATCTCCTACCCACAAGCACAGTGCTAGTCTGAGAAAGCAAATCTCTTTTCAGAATTAAGACAATGTCTTCAAGAAGGCTCTTTTGCATAAGTCAGACATTTCTTTACTACTGTCTTCTACTTGGTATAGACATTCTTTTACTCTTATGTCATATCTTAGAGTCTTTTTTCTCCCTATCATCTTAATAGATCTCTCTAAAGTATTCATAAGTTTCAAAATATAATAGTACATATCTGTTTGAAATGTCTTCTGAAATAGAATGCTATATAACATCCTCTTTTTGCATTACCTATTATTATTGTTTCAGTACCTTCATTGTTTACCCAGTAAAGAAAACACAATCATAGCTTGCTCATGAAATATTGAAATCCTGATGAGTTCCTCTTAGCAGTCTCACTGACAAGGAACAAATTACAGAATTCTGTTATTTTAGAATTTGTAACACCATATATGTTAATGCACATACAGTGTAATTTGCAGTGTGTGTGTGTCAAACCTCCTTTGCGTTATAGGCCATTTTGGGGGTTTTAGCAAAAATTTGAATGTAAATCAAATGCTGCTGTCCAAAGTTAAGGGCATCAAAACCTTATATGAATGAACTAAAACTGTGGATTTAAAAATTTTGAAAGTATGCTAATTCACTTACATTCATTCCTAAAGCCTTTTTTACCATGTCTTTTGAGGGAGGACATTGCTCACTCCATTTCAGATTGGCTAACTGGCTTTTGCTATTTTTATTTTCTTTTATTTTTTCTTACGTTAAATATAGGATGAAGTATGAACTTTACAACTCAGATTTCTGTAGAAATATGCAAAGAAAAATACAGATCTGTTTTGACATTAGCAATAAGAATGTCCTCTTAATTTTGTTTACTTCATTTGCTTGCTTGGTTGGCTTGTTCTTATTTGGATTTTAGGAATTATACGGACTTTCAAGCAAGTTCAAGCAACATAAGAACACAAGTTCCTGTATATCCCTTAAGTTGTCTTTGTATCATATTTGGAAGAAAAATACCATGCAAATTTTATGTGGAAGATCGTTTTAAAAGAATATATTATCTTAGGTCTGGTATAACACTTTATAGTTTAGGCAATTACATAGAAATTTACTGATATTTAACCTCTATATATTAAAATCACAGTTTCCCTCTAATATGGATGCATATTGTTGTTTCTTGACTTGCACTTGAGTGTTTTGGGTTTTTTTCTCATGCTCTGCATATTCCTTCAGTGTACTGAACTGTGAACAAAAGCAAGAGAATGATAAAGGAAAAGGTAGTGCAAAAAAGTGAAAGAATACTCAGTGGAGAGAGGATCATGGCAGTTGAAACAGTAAAGGGTTAAGGAAATGTAGAATATCAATATTGGCGTAATTCACAGACTTATTTCCCATTTCTCATCTTCATGTTGTCCATGACCTAATTATTTCTCTAGCCCAGAAACTCAATAAATCTAACATTTTCATTACTAATTGCCAGCCACAGGCTTAGTATCGTTTGAAAGGCCTCAGATATGAATTTTATCAAGTTCTGTCTGAGCTTTTCTAAACCTATCTGTAGTTTTGCTTTTACTTGATTTAGCTGAAAACACTTGTTTTTTTTTCCTAACAATTAGGTCTTTACAATTAATTTGTTAGAAATATAATTTTTATATAGATATTAGTAGCAGAAAGTTATTCTGTGAAAAACAGAGCATTTATGACTTCATCATATATTGATATAGCACAGAGAAATAAATACTTGGCATGATAACAAGGGCCTTGAAAGATATCTTAGCATGCATGGGATGATGAGATGGAAGGCACAGCTTGTTACTGGTGATTGCAAGGCTATGAATAACTCACCAATCATCGGTGAAAGAAATAGGAGTTGGACAGGAACAGTTATAGGGATAACAAGAGAAAATAATAACAAGCATTCAACATATGTAAAATCCATCTGGTACACTAAATTTGGATGCAACATGAAGATGTAGATCAGCAAAGAAATATCAAGGTGTAAAAGTGTGTTGGACAAATAATCCAAATTGAATCTTAGAGGGAGAAGAAGAAACTTTATCATACAGCTCTCACTTCTTCCTGTAAAAGACACTTACCACCTGCTGGAATGTCCCTCTTCCTATGTGATGATGACCACTATTGTACACTCTTGGTAGGCAGAAAATAACAGTACCTACCATAATTGTGAGCATAACATCAGCAGAAAAGTAACAGTAACAAGGAAGTGCTTTGCACTTTTAATTGAATTATACAATTGTTATTGTTGTTGTTGCTGTTGTTTTTTATTGTTATTGTTAGGGGTTTTTATTATTATTTAAATGCTTTGTACAATAGTATACTTTATCTTCTTTTATTTTCGTGACTTTTCTCATTTTGTTTCACATGTATTTGAATAATACTTTTTGAACGAAACTGCAAAGATTTTCATTACATTAAGAGTAAATTGTCTTATCTTCTTGATGCTTCTTTCTTGAATGTAACAAGATTTTTAGTGTGACATTTCCTACACATCTGCACCAAGTGGTTCTTGAGACATCCTGCAGTGTTCAACCTTCCTTCCAGCTGCTTCTCTGTAGGAGTAAAAGGCCATTGTGTGCACCAAATTTATCAGCTCTGCTTGATTGCTTCTGATCTCTTGGGGTAAAATAACAGTAAATGCCTCTGTACAGACAATTGAATTAAGACTTCTTTCTTTGTATTGTATCTTGGAAAAATACATTTAGGTGGGGGTTTTTTTGGATGTTTTCTTATTTGTTTGTTTGGAGTTTTTGACATACTGCCTAAGTTCAAAAAAATATATATACCACATTCTTTATTTTTTCACTTCATTTTAATCTGTGAATTTCTGAGAGGTTCATCACTAGGGCTCAACTGATTCAAAAAGGATTACCATTCGGTATCTAGACCACACTTGCCATGAATGGGCCTCTAGAAGATGAGAAAGATAATTAACTCAAGCACGCTGGTGACTCCATCTAAAGTCCAGCAAGTGAAACAGTTACTTCCAGAGAGCAATTTAGCTAGTCCTGAAACAGGGTGCAATCACCCTCTGGAGTTGGATTTTCTAGATGTATTCCTTCCACACAGAGTCACTTTGTTTCAGTATCTTTTGCTGTGTGCAGTTAATATGCAAGCATGGTGCGCATAACTTAAAAGTAAAAAGTTTTTATTAGCTGATACACAAAAGATAACTGGGTTTCTAGGGCTAAGTACTAATATGGACATCATGCTAATTTAGGTAAAGGATCTTTGATGGCCAGGTAGGCATCACCCCTCAGGTGAAGGGTTGGTTCCTGCTGCTCCCTAGAATGGTTCATACATTTATTTATTTGTTTTTCTGGGTTTTTTTAGGGGTTTTATTTATTTGTTTGCTGTTTATTTGTTTTTCTGTTTTTAATTTGCAGGTCTTTTGCAGGTAATTGTCTTATAATAAATGCGTATAAAATGGGTAAAATCAGCTGAGATTAATTTCACTGCTTCTTCAGGGTGTCCTTTGGAAATTAGATTGGAAGCTGTGTGCTGAAGATGACAGACTCTCAAAGAAAGATCCCTCTGAAACATTAACAGAGGACATTAACAGAGAACCATTTATATTAATGATCGCAGACTACATACAGTGGATGTAAAAAGGGCTTAATGGATAATTGTTCTCACAAGGTACAGGTCTGAAGAATATTAATGTTGGTTTTAGTAGGTTCAACCTTCCTTTCTACCTCTATATCTGTGATTCCAAATATCAGGTCCAAAATAATCTGGATATAAATATTTGAGGACTTACCTTTTTGGTTATGTAGCAGCTCACTGTAAAAGGTGAAATTTTGGAGACATTTCAGTGCTATGAAGCAGTTTCACAAAGGCTACGACACAGGCAGAAAATTGTGGGTTTAGGTCCTTTATTCACTGGTTATTTCTATTTTACCCACAAATTGTTTAAAGTAAAACAGAGAGCTCTGGGAAACACTGATAACCCTTATATACCTGTATAAGGGGAGTGCAAGTAAATAGCTGCTCCAGAAACTCACATATCTCTTTGGGACGCTTCATACTAATTTTCAGGCTGATAGAGCAAAGAAAGTTCAAGTGTTGAACACACATGATCTTTATTATTTCTATTATTGTTTTATTTTAAAAAGAAATATTTGTTGGGGTATTTTAGTAGAAATTAAGAAGGTTTTTTTAATAGGGGTTGACTGTTTTCACTACTGACAATTTAATGTAAATAATGCTTATGCCAATTAGGTCTAGAGCATTTCTATGTCAATTGCAGAGTAGCTGATAATCAGAAAAGGTTTTCTTTGTTGATATATTGTCTACTAAATTGCACAGACTTCAAAATACCTAGCTATAGGGATAGCAAAAATAGCACTATAGCAAAATCCCCCCAAACCTATCTATATAGTGCCTTTGTGGTAAAGCCATTCTTACTAGAATTTTAAAAAAGAAAGAAAAAACACCAAAAAAAAGCAAAGCACAAAAATGTTAGGTTGTTAAAGTAACCATTTGAAAGTTGAGACAGCAAACATTTTTACTTACCAGCCAATCTTTTTTTCTCTTTGTATGCTTAACAGATTGTATTTAAATTATTAAATACTATTTCCACAGTTTCACAGAGCAAGTAGGAAGAAGAAAGAAATTGAAAACTGTTAGACGAAGACAACAGTGATTAATCTTTGTAAAATGTTGGAAATATGTAGGAGCTGAGAAGAGCAAGGAATTTTTTAATGTAACTTAGATAGGTAAAATTTAGACTAGGAAGACTCCTTGATAGTCAAGAGAAAACAAACATCTCCAGAAGATGATTTATCTCATGTGGAACAGATTTGATAAATATTCTTTTGGAGTTCTCTCTCTCTCTCTGTATCACTATTGATTTGAAATAAAACTCCAATGACTTGCTTTAACTCCACTATCTTGTTTAGTTTAGATGGATCTCATCGTAAGAGAACCTACAATATGAACAGAGTAATATTTCAGATTAAATTAATGTGCTATGACTGATTTATTCAGACTACTGTAAATCTCTTAACAACTAGGCTATGCAGATGAGGTCAGAGTTGTTCAACTGACCAAAGGAATAGCCCATACCATATGGCATCATGCTCAGTGATAAAAGATGGGGCAAGAAGTTGGAAGAGGAGTCATGAGGAATGATGGTGCCTGTCTTCCCAGGTAACTGTTACATGGAATGGGGCCCTGCCTTCCTGGACCTGGCAACATCTACCTGACCATGGGAAGTGGTGTATGAATTCTTTGTTTTGTTTTGCTTGTGTGCACAGTTTTTTCTTTACCTATTGAATCGCCTTTATTTCAACCCACGAGTTTTCTCACTTTTTCCAATCAGACCTCCCTCCCATCCCATTGAGGGGCATGAACTGTCCTATAGCACAATACTTTCTTCAGAAAGTGTCAAATATTTATGGTCTGGTTTTGCTTGGGTTTTTTTTTTTCATATTTGAAGAAACTTCTACTTGGAAGACTAGAGAATAATAAAAGGATAGAAGTGAGAGTTTTGTGTCTAGAAGTGGAAGGAGGAGAGAAACTTTTTACTAGAAGATCAAAACAAGTCTTTAAACAAGGTTTGAGTGATTAATAGAAATTAAAACATTAAACCAAATTCATATCCATATCAAACCATATAATAAAAAAATGTAAGGTATTGTTCACCATTGAGAAGAAGGCTGTAGGCATTTTTTTTGACAGCTATTTATGCTAATAAACTGACTGGGAAGAAAAAGACGTTTCACCTATGGCAGCTTCTGTGCCTGGGAAAAGTGAAACCAGCAGCATTTTATAGTGCTAAGATCCTCTTAGAGTTCCTTCAGTGACCTCTGCAAGATTAACTGCAGGGTTTGTGCTTCATTTAGGAAAGAGTTAGGGTGGCGGGCAGGAGGGGAATAATAATTTCTTCAGTAATCACTTAATCTATGTGTAAGTGTATTCAAAACACCGTGGATTAAAAAGCTCTTTGCAGTTGAGAGAGCCTGAAACAACCCTTTTATCAATGAGCATAAGTATCCTACTTTTAGGAAAGAGGACATTGAAAATTTGCCTTCTAAGGCAAGAGGTGGTTCCTAACACTTATTCAAAAATGAATGGTCTTGATAAAGGAGCCATTTCTTATGTTAATCAGCATATTGCTCATTCTGTGCAAGTCTGACTCTATCCCTCTGAGACAGAAGAACTAAATGCAATATAAATTTTTAGCTCCTCACCACTTTTGTTAGCCTCTTATGAATTCCTGCTAGAATCCCTTGAAATAGCCTCTTGACAGTTCTTTTAAGTGAATCTTGATCTTGGGATCACTGAGTAACATTTAATGAGATTACAGCATCTCTTCATAAAAAGACATGCCTCCATAATGCATGCAGATTTGAGTTTTTTTTTTTTTAATATGTTGCTTTGTCTTCCTTTTTCTCCAGAGATATTAAGTGTGGGTATCTTGTTTGTTTGTTTTTATTTGGTTTGGGTTTTTTCCTTCACAAAGATTTATGATTGGCCTGCAACTCTGAAACCAAGGAGAACGTGGGAGATAACCAATTCCTTCAGAATATTTCATTAAGTCAATGAAACAACAGTTGAATTTTAAGACTGGATTGTTGTTATAAACATTACTGATTAATCTCTTACCTGTTCAAGCCTAGCTTTTTAAAAACTTCAGTGTCATCAAAGGCCATGCTCTGTGAAATGGAACTTTCTACTTGATTTGGGTAACTCAAGATGACAGAGGTAAAAAATCAATGAAAAATTTTATGTCTTAAATTTTGTTCTGTTTATTTGGCTAGGCTAGCATGCCAAATGGAAGCTGTAATCACATATACCATATTGATATTCAAATGTGGAAAGAGACACCATAACTTTGATCCCATTTTTATGTTCTTGTTGCATCTCTGTGCTTCCCTCAGATTTACCAGTACCAAATACTTTGTTTGGTGGTCTGCGAGGTGGTCCTCATTTCATGTCACACTATGCTGGGATCCTCTGACAATTCAGAGTTATCTACTTCAGAGAGTGAGAAACTGAGTTCCTCATCAATGTATGTAAAGAATACACCAACTTCAATGCTAGAGACTTTTGTCCTTTTCTCAGTTACTAACTCACAAGGCTAGGAAGAGCCACCAAGGTTGATAATAAACCTTACTGCTGAGATTGTCCTTCAAAGCTCCTCCATTTTCTCAGGTGACTCAAAACTTTCTTCCCTTTTATTTCCAGGATCTGATTCTGGTTCATAAACTAAACTTTGCATCTGAATAACGTTATATCCTCCCACCTAACTTGCTGCCCAGATGTAACTGAAAAAGAAAAGAAAGTAAGTACATCAGTCCTTTCTAGTGAAATCTACTCCTGCCACATACTCACCTCCCAAGGAGAAATACTGCAACCATGTACTTGCATCTCTACCTTGGGACTACCTGGTCAGATTTGTTATCCCAGCACCACTGGTTTGAGAACATATTGGAAAATATAGTGAATAGGAAGTGCTGAGAACTTTACAAAAAAACAACTCACAAAACACAACAAAAGCTAATTTTTTCTAGAGAAGTTAGAGATAGTACTTCTGTACTCATACATTATCAGATCACAAAATGGGACTGATCCTGTTCAGCAAGCCTTCAATTCTGTTGATAATACGAGTCCATTATATTTTATCTTGCATTTAATTCTTTTTTTTTTTTAAGTAAATAGGCAACTCTGAAACAATTGGCCAAATGATATACCACCAGGAATTAAGCTTTTTCTTTTCTTACTGTTGAAAAATAAGATGAGTCTTCACAAAAAGAGGAAAAAATAGAAAAAGATACTTTTGTCTTGTGATATAAAATACTAGATAGCCACAGGAACAAACAATCCTGTGTATTTTATTTGGATGTTGCCTCTATATAGAAAGTCATAGTTATGCCCTTACCTGAAGTTTACAACCTTCATTATTTTTGCAATAGGAAGAAGTTTCTTGTCTTGTCTGGAAGCTATTACCTTAAAAATTCATGTCTTGGACTCCTGTAGGGATGGAGCTGATTAATCTTTTTGCCATCACTTGTTCAAATTAACATGTGATATATATATATATATATATATATATATATATATATATATATATATATATATATATATATATATATATATGTGTGTGCTCGTGAATTTTGAAGGTTTCACTACATGACATTACATAATATTTCTTCTTTCTTTAACCAATAGCTCTTTGTTTCATGAGAAATGACACTCATAAAGCAAAGAAATGAAGGCCAACATCTAAACAGTCATCTTGCTGAAGAGAAAATTACTGGGTAGGCCAAAAGCCTAAATTCAGCCTGAACAAAGAAATTGGGAATCTCAATCCTTGAAAAGCAAAAAAACTGAAAGGAAAACCTCTATCTGTCGAAGACTGCAGAGAAGAAGAAGAAGAAAAAAATCATCTTCTTAAGCAAAGGAAAGTTAGAAAGGAAATATGACAGAAGAGAAATATTGATACATACATGTTTATGTGAGACTATAAAAGGTAGTGTATGTGTAACTAAAAAAATGTGAGATCGGATGATATGGGAGGCAAAGAAAGATATTGTAATTTACCCATAAAAGTTAAACCTACCAAACAATAAAAGCAATTATGTCTATTAATATGCATGCAAGTAAGTATTTGCTGGAACTGAGCAGTCATGAATATTCAGATGATAATCAGATGCTTTAAAATTCTAAATATTTAACTTACTAACTTGTTCTAGTTTCATGTTTTCATTTTCCATAAGCTGTTTGCTATTCATTACTTGGGTTATGTTATAAAGCAGAAATTTCAATGATCTATCATGAAGCTCAAATAATACTGTATAAAGTCCAAGTAATCAATTTATAAACAGTTTATGAGAAAGCCACAGAACAATTTGTCTTCTCATAAAGTTTGAATGGCAATGAATAAAAGACATCCCTTGTTTTTGGACTAGCTTGTGCATAACAGCATTCAATACTTTAAAGGCAGTAGATTCACTAGTGTTACAGGACTGGTTTCAATTGCAAGGAATCTTTCTTTGTGCAGGAAAAAAATCAATTTCACATATTTTCAGGTCACAATGTTAATTAATGCTTGCATTTTGTATTTGGGGAATTGTTTCATCTTCTTTTCACCTGGAGAGTCCCAAATGGAAGAACACACCCCAGTGTCTAGAAAGATTGTGGTTTGGTCTGAATGGGAGATATGGTGAAATTTATGACCTTAGTAAATGATTCATGATGATATGTACTGCACAGAATAGTGCTATTGGAGATAAATCTGTATCTGTATACAGGCCAAGCAAAAAACAACTCACAGGATAAGTAATATGAAAGATATTTAAATGCTTATGGAGAAAGGTCATAGAATTTAGGTTAGCTTGTTCAGAAAAATAGTTACATTATTATAAAATGCAAATGTGCAGTGGGAAAAGCCACTTGTGAGAAGTGCCCTTCCTCATCTGTCTGTGCAGTGATAGCCTCTCTTAAAGAGCAGTGGAATCTCTCTGCAGAGAGAGAAGTCTTTATACATCAGCCTACTAATGGTACCTGAGCAATTTCTGTCACTGCAACAGGGAAGCTACAGTGGCTGAGTGCAGACTGCCATGCAGTAGCTGAGCATGCTTTAACTGAGTGAAATTTTGATGTGGCCCTTTTTTGCAAATGTCCAAATTATCCTTGTGTAGACTCTGCATGCTCTTCAGAATAAGTTTTCAAGGAGTACCTGAGATTTTACTGTGGAGTCTTTCTGCAGGACTCTCTTATACATTGATGTTAAGACAATTTTGTAACAGTGAGTGTTAAGTAGAGATGACAATGTGTCTGTAAATAATTCAAAGAAAGCAGAACCATTTCTGTGAAGTTTTTCCACCTTCTGAAGATATTAAAATCTTTGATGCAGACTAGTTTAAATCTGCATTTTAAAATCACATAATGTGGTTAAGTTCCAAAAATAGAGAAAGGTGTAAACAGAAGTGTCAACCAGCCTGTCTGGCTCTTGAAAAGACACCTTGAGTTAAAGTGAGAGACTGAAAAAAAAGGACTGCCTGAAGAGGGAAATGTCAAAAATGCATGTCACATGAGAGTGCATCTTGCTGGTACTTGCAAGACCAATTCTTATCTCACAAGGGAAGAAGCTTAAGAACAGAGTGACTCTGATGGAGGTCAGCACATGACGTACACTTTTCCTGGGATGTAAGTAGCAATATCAGTGAACTTAGCCCTGCTCCTGAGTGTGTTATGGCCTTTAAGGTGAGAGAAAAGAAAATATAAACAGCTGTTAACATTACAAGCATTTGAGTGTTTACAGTTTCACGGATCTGAAATGAGAGTGGAAAGAACATATCAATTGAGACATAGCAGTTCCCATGGCTGTCAGGTACCAGCAGGCTAATACATCAAATAGGTAAGTGAATTACCAAGACAATGCACTCTTCAAAACTACATTTATTGTAACAGACAACTTCTTTCTTTACCAATAAACAAAATCACTAAAAACGAGTTTACTGTTATTATGCAGTGTAAGAACATCTCAGGTGGAAGCAAAAATTATTTTAAGTGAATGTGTGCATAACCCCTCTTGCACATCAACATTAGTGTGACCTATTGAGCCAGATCCTCAGCTGGTAGAATTGACTTAGATACTCTGAATTTGTTTGACCTACATTTATTTGCACAACCCATGTCTGGCTCACTGTGTAGGTAGATGTGGTCTGGGCTCGAAAGAAGATAGTAAAATTGTTGTCTGCTGATTTAACCATTGATTTCTCATGGATCAGATGATGAGTTTGTGGATCATTTTGGAAAACAAATTCAAAACTTATTTTTATTAGGTTCTGTGCAAATGCCATAAAATCTTACTGCTATAATGTTCATAAAGAGAACCTGAGCCAAACCTTATCAAGTTTCCCATTGATTTCAGTGGGTTTTAAATGCAAGAGGGAAGTAACATAGTCCTGCAGGAAGGGAAAGAAATTCAGGTTTAGATTTTATGAACCTAAAAATGGATATGGTAACTTACTACTTTATTTTCTAAGAATTTAAAGTCTCTTTAATTGATTGCTTTTACTTCCCTTTCCTCTGAGGGAAACAGCATTGCAAAATAATCCTTTTATGGACTGTATGATAATAACAGCACAGAACAATTATTGGAAATACAATGGATTGTAATGGATTTTATATATGTGTGTTTTATATGTGTATCTGTTGTTGAATAGCTGTTAGAAGCACTAAGAGATACTTAAGATAAAAAAAGAAGAAGAAATTATATGATTATTTTTCATCCAGGGCATTCTGTAACATATAGTAATCAAAAGAATTTTCTTNTGATAATAACAGCACAGAACAATTATTGGAAATACAATGGATTGTAATGGATTTTATATATGTGTGTTTTATATGTGTATCTGTTGTTGAATAGCTGTTAGAAGCACTAAGAGATACTTAAGATAAAAAAAGAAGAAGAAATTATATGATTATTTTTCATCCAGGGCATTCTGTAACATATAGTAATCAAAAGAATTTTCTTTGTTCATTCTTATTTTTTGTTCATTCTTATTTTTTGTTCAGATTGTGGTTCCAGTTCCAGCTGTCTAACACTGCTATAGCTCCAGAAAGAATTCTAGTAGAGTTCTTAGGGGCTATCAACTCCAATCTTTGAACCTATTTCATAATATTTAGTTTATAATTGCTTACATTAAATACAGATAGCATTGGTGGCTCCTCTTCAGTAAATAAGTATTATGTGTATTTTGTTATTTAACATATGATGCATAAACAAGTCCATCATTAGAGACCAGACTGAGTGTAGCTTTTCTTCCTGTATTAGTAAATATGAGTGACGGTTTTTCGAAATTTTGCTTTGATTTTTTTTTACTCATAGGAATAACAGAGAATTTTTGCAAAGAGTTCACAATAAGGAATGTTAAAACTTAGATGTTATAATTAGATAGAGTGGCTTTGGTGGGCACCAGTCAGGGTCACCCCAACTCCATGGTATTTCAAGAACAGCCTCCTTTAGGGTATCTTGTTCTTTTCTTAAATGGATTTTTTGATTTGGAAGACAGATTAGTGAGGAGGCTTTAACCTGTATTGTAAAGGAAGAAGACAATATTTATATATATTTAATAAAAAATAATTTAAGAATTATATTTACCCTAACATTCAGGATAGATTTTAGAGCAAGTACTTTTCTAAAATATATTTTCTCTATTTTTCTTTTTATTTTGGTTCAACTGAGATGCCCATTTCCCACACATATTTACAGCCTGACACTCTGTTTTCTCAGCATAAGCAAAGAAATTGCAAAAGTTTCAGTCTTTAAAAATTTAATTGGATCTATTTTTGAATCTCAGTTTGACTGTATAGTGCCCAGAGGGAGCCACAGAAATATCTTTAAAGGATCTAAAATAGTGCTTCTATTCATAAAAATGTCACAGCTTTACAGTCCAGTATCTCAGAGCTCTGCAGGCTAAAAGTGAGTGCAAGTCTGGAGAGGACAATCTCTTCGCAGTGTTTCACTGCGGCCTTACATAACCAAAAGACATAAAACTTCCACCTTAAGAAAACAAATAACCTACCAAAGAATGGAGACATAGCTATAACAAAAAATAGATATAAATTTTTCTTATCCTAAGCTTGAAACAGGTTCAATATGGTGGTAAGATTAGAATTTAGTGATAGTGTTTTGGCACAGAACTAAAGTTCCTTTGATAATGTGGCCACTGTTTTATAAATAAGCTATCTGAAGTTGACTTGACTATATGAATAATCCTTCCAAGATAAGCTAATGGACTCTAATAAGTTAGAGCTGCCAGAAGTATATACAAGGTATAATGTTAAACCACAATGTATACAAAGGAATCAGGAATGCCATCTCTATGTAGGTGGTATCTACCAGTCCAATATCTGGGGTATCACTACACAGACAATAGGACATATATTATTGTCTGGGGAAAACAAAAAATAAACAAGCACAAAATCCTCACAATAGATATTTGTCTCATTCCTCTTCCTCCTCCACTCCTCACAGACAAGTACCATAGGAATGGCAGCTTGTCTTTCAGCAAATTACATCATAACATTAATCTTTGAGGCAATCTGACTCTTGTTCTTGTTTTGCACAAATGTCTTCATCTTGAGCCAGCAATTGTGTTGTACACAGTAGGGTTTTTTAATTCTGGCTCAATTTCCTTCTCTTTACATTTTTAGGTATGAAATAGTATTGCTTTATTTCACATTGCATTCAAGTATGTTCTCACAAGTATTTTAAATTCTCTTCCACCTTAAGGCCTTATTTGAACTATCTGTACTAATCCTTGCTACTAGTTGGGTCTCAGACCCTGAATGAAGGCAGACCTGGCAGCTTTCAGAAGTTTTACTGGTAGATGAAAAAAATCAAGTGCCAAAGCTAAAATGAACCTGAAAGGCTAGAATGAAAAAAACCAAACAAAACAACCAACTAACCAGAAAACACCAAAAAGCAGCGAAACAACCAAAACCTTCAACATATAAACATGAAACTCAAAGAAATTCAAGGGAGAAGTTTAGCAACTCATCAAATTTAAATTTATTAAATAAATCAGAGAAAACTTGAAATATATGAAAAAGCACTTATCCAAGTAAGGAGTGAGTGCCAATAGGAAGGAAGACAAATGGAAGATAATTTAATTTCTGACAGGCATCCATTCACTGGTAAACAAGTTCATATTTTTTGATAGTTCTGCTAATTCTGGAAGAAGAATTGAACATAAATCCATTATACACGAGGAATGAAAAAATAAAAAGAGAGAGGATTTAAATCTAGGAAATGAAAAAGAATAAATTATAAAGTCTTCAGGCTTAAGGGGGAAAATAAGTGAAAATTTTAAAGGTCTTATATAAATTTGAGATAATTAATATCCAGTTAGAAAACTAGTCCTTGAGAAAATCTTTGTGGCTGGGGGTCGGTTTGAGTACCCCAAACATGTGCATTATGCATTCTAGGGATTTAGTGAATCGAAAGTATTAAGAGAGCAAGACACATTGGGTCCACAGAACAGCACATATGGTGGTACTTTTCAGTTGCATCTGTGAATTAAAAAGACCAGATCACAATCTAAGCACTGGCACATGGCTGTTTATTTTATCAAATCATTAGCACTGGTACCATTATGGTCCATGAGAAACTAGCAGTGTCCCACACATGAGTTCATTTGTGGCTGACAGCTTAAGATGCTGCCATGCATGGTAGATGTTCACACATGAGCTGAAGGGTTTCAAATGCTCTCTGGCCTCTTTTATCTCCTAGTTTAGGTAGAGCATTTTTGATACATTGCAAAGTATAAGACAATGACCTATTTCTAGTTTACAAATAGGGCATGAAAAATAAAAAAGGAAGTGAGAAAAACCGAAAAGGAGGAAGTTCCACAGAATTTCCCATCAGAATAATGATTTGCATCAGAAGACAAATGGTTTGTTATTCTGAATAAAATCAAGAACCTTGTTTAATAATTTTTTTCTATCATTGTACTCAGTTTCACAAACTGGCCTTTGTCACAATTTTTTTGTAGTAGCATTAAAATAAAAATAGTAAATGATGGAGAGTAAATAGGTAAAATACATTGCTTAAGTTTACTCCAATCATAGGCCTATATAAACTATATTCAGAAAAAAATGCATAATAAAAAAACTTTGAAAGCTGAATTCATGGGCAAGGAAGCTGTTTTGTCTCCATTAAAAAGACTAGAAAAACATCCAGTGACTGGGAATATTTTATCTCACGTCTAAGAAAGTAAATTATCACTAATGCAAAATGCTTTAGGAAAATAACCCAACCAAAAAATTAAAGAAAAAGAAATGTTGATAGAAACATTTATAATAAGTAACACAGGGAAATTAGTGTCTAATTAAAACTTTCAGATACTGGTGTTAACTGAAAATTTGCAGAAACCAAAGCAGTCTCACTCTCACTAAGTGCAGTTGCACATTCTGATGAGAGTTTTGAAACTCCAGAGGCCTCCAGCTATCTTTTTTCCCTCTCCCATTCAGTATTTTCCACATTGATGGTTGTTTATGTTCATGAGTTATGATAATGCAGTAGGTCAGGAATCATAAAGGGCTCAGCTATTCCAAGTCCAGAAGGCAGAACAAAGGGGATCGTTTTGCTGCAGTCAAACAATTTAATATTTTGCACAGTATTTTGTTTTGATTTGAGAACTACACTACTTATTCTCAGAGGTCAACTGTGTTGATTCTTTTCTCTTTCTAGTCAAATTTGTCCAATAATCCTCTTTGGATATCTGAGTTCTGTTTCTTTCTGAAACTGCCTTCTGTCACAGAGAGATAAGTTATGTCTGATGCCTTAGGCCACAGAAGGCCAAAATATGTTTTGTTCAGTCTATGGGACGCTAGCAGAGGAGCAATGTCTGTAACTGCTACTGCTTTCCATCTGTCCTGTCTTCTTGATGTGTTTGTGACTCTCTCTGAAGTCTCAAAAGTGCTTGGTGTCTTCAGACATTTAAAGAAAGTGCTGTTTGGGACCCAGATGTTACATTTTTATTTCACTGGAGAAAACTCAGCATGCTGTTAGCATGATCGAGTGACATATTTTCCTGTTGAGACAGAAATAAAAGGGACAATCAAGTGAAGAAAGCAAAAAATAACTAAAGAAAAGAGAACCCCTAATGACCTTTTTTATGATACATTAGGACTAAACTAATTTTCACAACAACCTTTTATTTCACTTGCTTGGGAAAAAAGGTTATTTTAATAAGAGTACATCTCTAACTTTACTACATTTTGTTTTCTCTTTCTCATACATCAATACCTAAACCTAGAAAATTTCTATATTCTTAAACAAACCTGCTGCTTCTCATAAATATTGATTCAAATATTAAACTGTTTGTTCAGTTGAGTTTGAAAACTATGTTTTTGTTTCTAGTATACCACTGGAATTGAATGCTTTTCTTCAATTAGACATGAATTTTATGAAGAATGTCAGCATAGATATTTTTCAGTATACTTCTGTGCTTAGAGAAAAGACATTCCTTTATCTGTGTAATTTAAATACATATACACATACACACACAGAGGTTTTTCACTGCCATAATTAAGCACTATAAAAATGCATCAATAAATAGGCATATTATATAACTCATTTTCAGAGTAACCTACGTGAAACAGAACATACTTTTTCTGCCTTTCACTCCATTATGCATACTTATTAAGACATATACTTCTGGTCTTCTCCAAATCCTTACTATAATAGCTTAATTTAATGACACGTTACTTTTTTTTTTTTACATGAAGACAGTGATTTTCAGTTTTTTTCACTGGCATGATAAGGGATTTAAATAATGTAAAATTCCTGGATTTGATGTGTTTGTGGTGAGTGACTTTGTTTTATCAACATATTTGCACACAGCTATGCAAGTTGTTCAGGGTTTCAGTGGGACTATTGTTCGTAAAGGTAAGCACACTTATAAAAGTTTAGAGCATCAGACATATCTTCCTTTTTATCTTCTGTGTTAAACAAATAATCCAATGCTTTCTTCAGTAGTGAAGACCAATTTAAGAAATTAATTTCTACTTCAAGTGTTTTCTTTATTCATCCTCCATATGAGCTAGGTACCTTCACTCTCCTTATAATCAAAAGAATGAAACAGTTGCTTTCAGAGCACAAGTAATTTCTAACTAACATTTACAAAAGCTCACATAAATCTCTTCTTTTTCTTCTCTGACTGAAAATGCTAGGTTTCTGTCTCAGACATGGAAACATCTGTGCTGTGGCTATTTAAAGTTAGGCAAAATTAATCCCACTTAAATTTTTTACAAAAGTCACAGAAACTCTTCAGCATCAATCTTAGGGTGTTAATAAAACTACTAACTGGAGTTTTTAATTTATTTGTTTTGTTAAGATTAAAATAATGTGTAGGCTTTGTCACACGGGTGATCCATAAGTAAGCCAGGGATGAAAATTATTGATTTCTGTTATCCTGGTCTAATAATAAGATGCAAATGAACAGCTTTGTGTATCTGAGATTAATAAAGTTAAGAAGAGATCAATTAGATATATCTAAATATTGTGATGCATACTGTGCTTGTACAGATTTTGCAGCTTTTTCTTGTTATCATATAAAATATCAAGGGAAACGTGGTTATGTAAGTGGCAGTACACCGAATACCACTTGACAGGTAAGTCCTTCATATCACATTATTATTCTTGTTATATTTTCAGTTTTGTTTTGGCTTTTTGGATTTTTTTAATGCTTCTGGTAGCTATTTTCTACAGTCTTATGTAAGGATTGTATTACGTGTCATAGTAAACTGGTTATCACTTTTCATTTCCTAATAAGCTTGAAAAAGAAATCCTTTGAAATGCCAGTCACTGAGGCACAGGTATTCATAAACTGCACTAATCCCTGGATTATCTTTCCAAATATGTTTCACCTAAAATATTTTTTTAAATCTGAAACTAATTACCTTCATTTGTCCAGCATTGTCTTGTTTGTTTGTTTGTTTGTTTGTTTGTTTTTTAATTTTTGGTGTGTTTTAGTTCTTACAGTGATTAGTAAGGAAGTTTTATTTTTCCCTCTGGGGAAGTACACCTTAAAAAGTATTCGGCACTAAAATTACGACAGTTTTAAGACCTCAGACTCCTTTTCCTTCTGACATATGTTACAGACTTAAAAACTATAAAAAGACTTAATGGGACAAATCACAGCATGAAATCATTCCTCTTTTCTGTCTGCTTTGGTGCAACAGTTGACACACAAGAAATAAGTATGGATCATATCATCACAAAATGGCTTGGATAGGAAGGGACTTTAAAGGTCATCTAGTTTGAATATCCCTGCCATGGGCAGGGGCATCATCCCTGACCAGGTTTCTCAGAGCTCCATCCAGTCTGGCCTTGAACTCTTCGACTTGCCACAGCTTCTCTGGGAAACCTGTTCCAGGATATCACCAGCCTCACATCAAATTTTTTTCCTTGTACATAACTTGAATGTATTTCAGTTTAACACTGTTTGCCTTTGTCTTCTCACTGCAGGCCCTGTTAAATAGTCTTTCTTTGTCATTCTTATAAACCCCCTTTCAGTACTGAAACCCACAATCAGGTCTCCCTGAAGCTTTCTCCATGCTGAACAGTCCCAACTCTCTCAGCCTGTTTTTCATATCAGAAATGTTCAGCCTTCTGACCATTCCTCTGGAGCTGCTGTAACAGCTCCATGGCTTTCTTATAGCAGTTCTCCAGATGAGGGTCTTAGTAGAGTAGAGTAGAGTAGAGAGAAAGAATCAGCTCTCTCAACAATGCTGGCTCTGTTGATATTTTTACAGCTCAGATACAGTTTGTGTCTGGTCTGTAAGTGCACAGTGACAGCTGAAGTCAAATTTTTCATCTACCAATACACTCAAGGCTATTATCGATCCATTCATCCTGTATTGATAGTGAGAGTTGTCCCAACCTGGGTGCAGGACCTTGCACTTGACCTTGCTGAACCTCATGATGTTCATCTTGGCCCACTCCTCAAGCTTTTCGAGGTGCCCTATATGTAACATATCTTCCTTCAAATGTATGAACAGCACCACTCACCTTGGTGTCATCTGCAAATTTGCTGAGGGTACACTCAATCCCATGTCCATGTCATTAATAAAGGCATTGAAATGTACCAGTCCCAATATAGACCCATGAGGGACGGTGGTCATTTGGAAGTAAAACAGATTTCTGCATTCCTATCCTGAATATCTCTCTGTTAGTTCTGAATTTCTTAGAATAGGGATGATTTTATAACATTGTTCTAGAAATATCCACATAATCACCAAGTGAGCAAGTGTGCTCAGACAGCATAATGCCATGACAGAGAAAGTAGCTTTGTCACAGGAGCCTTTTGCAACAGGATTAATTAGCTCAGGTGGATTTGTGTTTGGTATTTTTTGGTTTTCTTCCAGTACTACAATTAGCAGATCTAGACCTAACTTGTACATTTTTGAAAAAATGCTCTCTGTTAAGGACACCATAAAGTCCAATAAATTTTTCATTTTTTTTAACAAGATTTTTTCTCAAGTGAAAATTTACATGATCATCTTGTTCACTTAATGCCAGAAAATCTAATGTTTTTGTTTAGTGTATAAGCTTTGTGATGAGTTAATGCATAAGAAGCACAAAAAGTCTAGGAGAAGGATTTTCCTTTCTGAAAGGAAGACTATTCTATTGTCTTTTGTTTTTCCTTCCTGCAAGCAGAACAACAACTTAAATATGAGGGCCTCAGTAAATGTAACAGCTCTGGCAAGTTGGTGTCTCTTATAATTTTTCATGATGACAGCTTATAATGACATACACTGTTGTGTTGCCAGCTCTCATTAGCGTAAGGTAACAGAACGTTAGTGCTGTCATTTTCTTAAGCCGCCCTCCTTTTGCTATGGCATGGCATTACATCCTTGTTTTAAATCAAACATCTGCTCTTTGTGTCTACAAACAATCTGAAGAATGCTGCTGGTATAGTACAGCAGGCAAAAAGCAAATTTTTTTTATTTATGCAAATAAAGAAGTTGATGGTATGAAAATAGCATTTTCACTTTTAATGCCTGAACAATTTTTTTTCCCATTATTTGAAATTACTCTACTTTGACAATCCTTAGTTGTTTTAGTAAATAATTAACTTACTAGGATTTATTAAAAGAAAGTGTTAACTAAGCTACATTCCTGTAGAATTTGTTATTTTAATTTAACCATCTTATTCTTTTATTTAAAATAGTAAAATTCCCATAAAAGCAATAATTACAATTTGATTCTTATTAATGTCAAACTGACTACCTCATTGCTTTAAATTCTAGGAAATAAAAGAAGTAAAATATTAATATTTATCCTAATAAGTTATAATCTTAAAATTATCTTTTATTCTATGACTAATTCTTAGGTAGAAGAAGAAGAATTTTATGAAGAAATTACCAGTTAATTCTCTTCTTTCTAGAATATTGCCATTTTCCTGGAACTGCCAAGGAGATATTTCCTAGGCATATGTGGGTGAGAATACTAACTGCATAAGAAAAGAGAATGTCAAAACGTTTTAATACAGAAAATATTGTGATTTTTAAAATATTTTTAAAAGAATGTTCTCTATATTAATAGCTATTTAAAAAATAATATCTGAAACAGATAAAATGTGAGACAATTTTTTTTTATTAAAATATTTTATTTTTTGCTTTTTAAAGCAGTGGACTCAGTTTTTACTACCAGGTTCACATTTCAAATTTAGTATTTCCTTGAAAATACTGCAAAAAAAAAAATCCATGATATGTACTCTCACAGAAAAAATAATACTCTGATTTATTTGATAGCTACACCATCAATAAACTGTGTTTCTTGATGAAAAAGGTAGAACAATGCTGAAATTTTAGGATGTCAGCAGTAAAAGATCCTTATGGTGGAATTAATTTTAGTCCTTTGGGGAGTTAACTGAAGCTGAATTGCTGAAATCTGAACTTATATGCATCTGGAAAAAGAAAGACTTCAACTGATTTTTAATAAGATAGATTTTTGATAGACAGTCCTCTTAATATACAAGGCTGTAAACTAAAAGTCCTAAATTTAAGCCTTTGCTTTATATTTCAGACTTGCCCTATGGTTCCATAATATACAGATTATTAGCAGAATACTGGGGAGGAAGGAAGCTGAGAGAAAGATTTCTGGAGGAAAAATAATGTAAAAAAAAAAAGAAAAAAAGAAGAATGAAAACAAATAGAAAGAAACAAATTCCTATGCCATTGTATTGCAAAAGGATTGGTTTGTTTTTACTTTCTACAGACCTGACCACAGACACCATCAGTGGAAAAAATGACAAAATTCAAAAAGACGTGTTTCATACCCCACTTTCTAAATAACCCAAAATATTGCAGGTCTTCTCTGTGATAAGTTTTCCCCTTTGGGGGAAGAGAGTAATAGAATATCTCATCAGAATGGACCCATAAGAAACACCAAGTCCATCTCCCTATTTGTCTCAGGACTACCTAAAATTAAAACACGTGGCTAAGAACAATGTCCAGATCCTCCTTGAACTTTGAAAGGCTTGGTTCCGTGGCCACTTCTCTGGATAGCTGTTCCAGTGACTGATGGCCATCTGGGTGAAGGAAGTTTACCTAGTGTCCTATCCAAATGTCCTCTGACACAGTGTAATTTGATTTCCTCTTATCCTATCAGAGTTCATCAGAGAAAAAAGACCAGGACCTCTCCCTCCACTGTCCTCTTTGAGGAAGTTGCAGTCTATGATGAAGTCATCCCTCAGCCTTTTCTTCTTCAAACAAAACATGTGACCTCAACTGTCTGCCCTCAAGGCAATGGCATTTTCCATTTGATGATTTTGTTTCCTTCTCAGTTCTCCTGTGAAAGTAGACCAGCTGCTCATGTCCATTTAGGAGCGTAGAAAGAAGAAATCAAAGTATTTTTATGGTAGCTAAAATGCAAAGTTATTCTACAACAGTATGATCCTTGTTTTCTTAAATGTGGGGAAAATAAAAGACTTCTATTTCTTCATTTAGTGAAGTTGGTGTATCAATTTATGCTGACTTAGCCTGAGGACATTGTCTGCATTGCCTGTTTATAACAGCATTGAATAAATGAAGGTGAAAATTTATTTCTCAGTCACGGATTGTGGCTGAGTTACTGCTCAGTGAACTAAAGGCAAGAACAGGAGGCTGGCAGCATTCCATGCCCAAGCCAAGATGGTGCTGAAGTGTGTTTACTTCCCATTTGTGTCTTACTCACTGACAGCAACAGTGATGCCAAGCTTGCAAAAGTGCTGCAGGAAACTAGATAAAAGGGGTCTAAAATTTGTAATGACTACGTTTTAAAATTGAACAGATCTGAAAATGTTTGAAATGTTTATGAGGCAGCTTTGAAAGTTTTCAAAAGAAAAAGAGAAAATAAGATGTGACTACAAAATATTGCACAGAACATGCCAGCAAAACTCTAAAGTGTGAAAGGACACAAGGTTTAAATGAAAATGAGAATAACTGTATTAAGAGTGCCTTGAGAAGAGATCCCACATGGACAATACGACACATTTGATTTTTATTCTAGAAGAGTCAGTTCTCCTAAAAGCTGTTATTGAGCTCTTTCTTTTCACACCACTATGTCATGCATAAACACATATATATTAAAAAATTAATAAGTTAAAAAGGGGACCCAAGACCTAGGAAGAATAAATTTGCACCCTCAATAGCATATTTTTCTCAGCAAGAACATCAGGAGACCAGTGACTTTTCATTACCTCCTGGAGCAATTTTTCTTGAAGACCAAAGCTGTAGACCTTAGGACTCAACGGAAATATAAACAACACTAGAGGAAAAAGTGGATATAATATGTATGTATTTGCATTGTATTACTGAATGTGTTAGCTTCAGTGTAACTGTAATAATAATAACTCCTTTTGATTAGACCCTAAGGCCTTAATTAAACTAATAAAAAGATACTGGTTCCACATAGAAGGCTTTTACTCTTGGCAAAAGAGTTCCTTTTTCCTCTTAGCAAGATTCTGAGTGTAAAAGGGAAGGAAGGAGAAATTTACTAATAGAGATGCGGGAGTTACTAGTTCCTTGTTATCACATTTATCACTAACTTGTCCTGTCTATAAAATAAGGATCTTATCTCACTGCCACCTTCACACTGATTCTCTCTATAGTATCATTAAAGGCTTCTTGAATCAGTTTACAGAAAGCAGCAGCTTACTGACCTTATCAAATCAATGGAGAACATCAAAACATCTTGCAGGTAGAGCTTTGATTTCTAGGGTACTGAGCTCTGTGTTAAGACTCAATATTAAAAGGCATTCTATGGCAGATGGAATGATTTGCAAGGAAAATGGAGTGATTTATGAAACATAACTTTTCCACTCGTCTAAGTACTTTGCACATATACAACAGTGTCTTTCTGAATTAAAGTAGGAAACTATTCTTTAAGAATGCAAAATTAGATTCTATCAATACTGAGATTTGTTTTAAATTATATCTCTTTCATTACCTTTATTTCAATTCACAGATTATAAAGGTGAGAATTAAGAATTCTCCTGTCCCTTACTGATCACTCATCAATAGGATTACTTTGATATTTGTTGTTGTGCAACTTTTAGCCTGAGGAATTATTGTTTCCCTGTGCAGCAGCTGCAGAAACAGATGCTGGATTTAGTTTGCTGGCACACTTCCAAAAAAGCTTAAATGCAAAACAAAAATGATTTCTGGCCTATTGCCAGGTGGTCCCACTTTACCATCTGCTGGAGAGATTTTAATTTGCGATCACTTTTTTTAAAAATGTTTTCGGGACTTTGCAGTCATATTTCTTTTCAAATGCGTGCTTGACTGGCAGACAAATTTCATTTTGGCAGCATTCTGTGGTTAGATCACCTTCTTAGTATTGCTGTGACTCTCTTCAAGTAAGAATAAAACATAATTTCTGTGGGTGTCTAGTGAATCTGACTGGCATATATGATAAACATTGCAGGAGGTCCAAGGCCACTTTGGACAGAAAAAGCAGAAGCTTCCTCCTTTGAGAAAGGCTTACACTTGCAAGTTCAACGATAACATGGGAGTCTTTCCAGACTCTGAGCACAAAAGTTATGCCTGGAAAAATATTAAGACACAATGAGAAAAAAAACCTATCTGCATTTTAATTAATATTATAAACTCAAAAAAAAAAATAAAATCAGAACTAATGAATTAATGAAATGTGAAATTATGGCTGTTCAGTACTTTATCATGTTAACATAGAAAGGGAGCAACAATATTTCCCCTGTAATTTTCTCAGGACTTTATGTTCAGTGTCTCGAAAAGACCTTGTTGTATAAGCCCTTTGACAACATTCTTGATGGCCATTAAAACTGACAACATCAATAAACAATATGATAGATAATTAAATAAATGAAATAAAATCCTCATTAAATTAAAGCAAAAGAAAACAAAACTGTGATTTCATTTGACAATTTTATTTGCATGAGTTACATGTAATCTATTAGCCATTGTTGTCTACAGTTATTCATGTGTCTTTCCAATGTCATAATCCCAGAAGCCTTAATTTCTGCACATCTATGCTCAGGCACTCCAGGATGAACCTTGTCTCTTAAAATAACTGTTGAGAGTTAAATTTATTGACAAAAATCTGCCTAGATTTATTGAATAGAGAGTAAAAAAATAACCTGCTTCAAAAAAAAAAAAACTTGTGCATGTAAAAGTGATTTAAAAACTCCCAGGAGTTTCCTTCAGATTCCTTTGAAAATCTTACACTTACATTCCAACTCCTTCTTCAGGTGGTCCTATGGCCATTCCTTTATATCATCTAGGTAAGTTTTTATAACCAGTGTCCAGATGCAGGAGGCATTGACTATCAGATTAATTACTTAGGACCTAAGGTTTTGATGAACTCTCTCTACTTTTCAAGAGAACAGAATGCTTTCTAAAGTAAAGCCACTACAGCTTTCCTGACAGCTGATGACATTCTCTGTCCTAGGCTTCAGAGAGGAGGCAAGAGACAGAGGTATATTTTTAATTAATTTGCACTGGTGCAGATGCATGTGAATGCACTGACAACAAAATTGCCTGTTTCAATGCAAAGCAGACTCACTTTTCCTGAGGGTTCATAGCCTGCAAGCTACTCATGACTCTTTGCTAGGGGGTTGGGTTGAGACAATGTGGTGACAATGAAGTAGAAGTGGTGATCTGACCTAAATCCAGAAAAAAGTTTGTGCAAACTGTGGTGACAGAATGTGCTCCTGCCCCATTAGAACTTATTCGCTGTAGGAGTCTTACCTGTACTTAACCACTACAGAGAGAAAGGATGTCTTTTTAAGTACTTTGGTGAAAGTGGGCCTTAAGATATGTTAATAGCTTACTTTCAGGTTAGAAGGTGTTTGAAAAGCCCTGAATTTCCAGTATCTGTAATGATATTGTTAAAACTGAAGTTAGCCATAACTGCAAGAACTCCAGAGAGATACAGGACTGAAATGCATTATATGACCCAGCAGATTCTGTTTGTCACTAATGTGAAATTCAGCCCTGCTGCACATTTCAATGTCCTTCTTCTGTACTAATCTGCCTTCCAAAGACAAATGGCTTTCACAAGTGGTAAACCTTTTTCTCCTAAAATTGATAAATCATCTGCACAGGAAAGTTTCTCTATTTGTACCACATTCAGAAAGAAAAAACTATGTGAAAACATTATTCCTACCCTGCCACAAGAGACTGTTTGTCCTTCAAAATATCTCAAAGGAATAGTCATAAGGAAATGCAAGTGCTTAATATGTCTTAAGTGGTACTATACATTGCTAAATACTCCCCTTGCCAGTTATATTCATTAGAGAAGCTCTTAATCTTATTGAAATAGGGAGAGCTTTTCACACTTAAGATTTTTGTATCTCCTCTTTTTGTTCCCTCTGGGATGGGTACTCTTCCAATTTATGGCCAGCTAGACAATTCTTGACTGTCTGCCATTTCTACTGCCTTTGTAATGACTTAAATGATCTCCCATCGATTTTTCTAACAGTTAACTTCCATTTGCTATAGGGACATGAATGCTTAGATTTCTAGAATATGCATTGTCTTCCTTATCCTCCCTTTATTTTTGGAGGGATAACAACAACATCAATAGTTTCACATCCGATAGATTACTCTTTGATTAGCCCTTCCTTGCATCGTCAGTAAAGGGGGACCAGGTGATGTCAGACTCACAGAATCACATTGTACTGATATTTTGTTTGGAATAGACTTAATTTTCTTTATAGTAGCTAGTATAGAACTATATTTCGGATTTGTGACACAATGGCAGAACTGATAACACAGCAGTGTTTTAGCTATTGCTAAGCAGTCACAGTCTTTTTAGCTTCCCTGACCATCCCACCACTGAAGAGCCTGGGGGGTAGAGGGGCACAAGAAGCTGGGAGGGGACACAGCTGGGACAGATGGCCCAAACTGATCAAGGGGCTATGCCATACCATATGGTGTCATGTTCAGCATGTAAAGCTGGGGGAAGGAGGGGATGTTTCAAGTTACACCATTTGTCTTCCCAAATAGCCATCACATGTCATGGAGCCCTGCTCTCCTGGAAAAGGCTGAATACCTGCCTGCCCAACAGAAGCAGTGAAACAATTACTTATTCTACTTTCTTGAGCACAAAGCTTTTGCTTTACCTTTTGAATTGTCTTTGTCTCAAGTCATGTGTTTTTCTTTCTTTGCCTTTCCTATTACCTTCCTAGTCCCTTGTTGGAGGATCGACCAAATGACTGTGTGGGACTTAGCTGACTACCAGAGTTAAATCACAACACACATAAATCAACAATGTCTGTGCAGAGACCCTGAAGAGACAAAAGCCTGAGTCCCAAGCTGCCAGGAATAAGCTGCAGGTACAGACCACACTGAAGGAAACATCAGGGACAATGACAAGGAAGGCAGGAGACATGCCTTCTGGTGGCAGCATCAGCAGGACTCATTCTTCACCTGCATATTTGCTGTTTCAGAAGATATATATTACCCTAGGAAAGGCGACAAGGAAGAGCACTCAGAATGGAAACGCCTGTGTCTACTGAGACTGAAACAAGTGTCTGCAAGAAAGGAATATGGTGACAAATGATACTGACTGAGATTATGTTCTTAAGGGAGGTGTCCAACCATTTGCTAGCCTGACTTGATGTCCTGGAAGTTTTGCTGCATGGTCAAAGCTCCTATGATGGGTGATGACGAGACATTGCTAAGGCCTTTCCAGCCTCCAATTATTAGCTCTCGCAGCTCACAATGTGTCCTTGCAACAAAGGTCAGCAGCACCCTGGGATGCACTACCAAGAGTACTGCCAGCAGGTCAAGGAAAATGATTCTTTATCTCTATCCAGCACTGGAGTAAAACATTCAGTGCTGTGTTTCCTACTACAAAGAAAATATGGGTACACTGAAGTGAGTCCAGAGGACACCACCTACATGGATAGGGGCCATTTAAGGAGGTGCTAAAATGGGCAGGTTGGAGAAGAAAAAGGTGATGGGAGATCTTATTGTCATCTACAGCTACATAATATGAGGATGTAAAAATAATAAAGCAGGACTCCTCTCAAAGATTTAGTAAAGGATAGAAGCCGAAATTCTTAAAAATCTGACTACATATGAGAAAATACTTTTTTTGTCATCTGGGTGATCAAACCTACAATCTGCCCTGAGAAGCTGTAGAAATTTTATGGTTGGAGATATTCAAAGCTCCAAGCTGGAAGAGGTCCTGAAGACCTTTGCCTTACTAAACCAGATCTGAAGAGGACATTAGAATCTACAACATCAAAATGCTCCTTCAATCCAAATTATTTGCGATTCTGTGGTTCCACCTTCTGCTTTCTAACTTATACAACACTTAGGCCTATTCCCTCCCAAATATAACTTACAATGGTGTATGTGTCAGTGAGAGTCTGGGTGGCAGGTACATTAACTGTGTATAATGGTGTTGAATTAAGATTAAATTTTTTGGTCCTTAGTCCTCCCAAAAACTTTCCACATGTCATGTAGGAGGTATTGTGTGCCTTTAATGCAGAAGTCAAAATTTATTCCTTTGATGTGTTATAGGTAAGAATAGATGAGCAGACAGAATAAACTCTGTGTTTAAATTTAATCTGATTTTTATCAAGTATTTTTGTCTGCAGGTTTTGCTACGTCCTAGGTGAAGGTAATAGTGACTTCCTCCTAAGTCACTTAAATAGACCAGATACTTGAAGCATGTATGGAATTGCTTCTTTCTGACCTTATTTGGAGGGTTGTCCTCTAATATTGTGAGTTTTGTGTTCGCTAGTAAGAAACAACTCAAATTAGGAATCTTATAAAAAAGCAGATGTTCCTCAATGGACTACTCAAGTCAGAAAAAACCCTAATATTAATGTGCATAAATAAATGAATATGTAATAGTATTTTCTCCTTTATATGCATGGCTAAGTTCTACTAACACCATGAATTAAACTATGCTACCCCCTTCTAGCTACGTATTAAAATAGAAATGCATTTTTTTAATTTCTCTTTTTTTAAGATATTAACTTTATTATATTATAGACAATATTATCTATAAAATTATATGCAAAATATACAATACATATTATGCAAGCTTTTTCCAAGAGTGTATTTTTGTTTGTTTGTTTTTTTAACATAACACACATTGGTGACTTGCATGTCAATAAATATATAAAATAAGATTAGCTTCTTTGATAAAAAAATATCAAAAAAAGCGCATAAGAAACTCTTAAGGAACAGTTTTCCTAAAGGTATAATTGATGTAAGTGTTATTTATAGAATAGTATATCTCTATGCCATTTTTAATATCAACTAGAGATCATACAAGCCAGATCCTAACCTACTTTCTGCTAAATAAATATGCCCCAGGACACTACTAATGCATAAATATAAAGTGAACTTCACCATCATGATGGCCCTTTATCTTGGAAAAGTGCTTGTGTTTGTAATGATTGCAAATTGTTCCCTAAAAGGAGATATTTTCATGAAACCTGTTCTCAACTCTCTTTAGCCAGAGAAAATGTTGGGCTCATAGCTGTTTCATCTGGTGTTATTTCACATATTATCATTTGGCATGATTCTGTTCTAACAAAGTCTAGGTTTGGAGATAGAAAGACTGCTGCAGCTTTGATCTGATATAAATAAGAATTAAAACCACACAAACAACAGAGTATGCTGTCTTCTTCTAGTTAGCACAGTAAAAGTAATACATCCCCATAAAATAACTCACTGGATTTAGGTGTACTCTGGAATTTGATATCGCCCATAGAAAACAAACACTTTTTCATGAACTGCCTAAAGTTGAAACACTTGAGGTTTGGCTTGGAAATTGTAGCAGGGGCATTAGATGTTTCAGAGCAGTCCTCAGTGGAAATATGTTGGTAGTTCACTGATCTGAGATCTCATCAACATTCTTCTTCAGTTTTAGTAGGTGAGTCTGGCAGGGAAAGCTGCCATTGCAAGCTGTCATGTCTTCATTCATATGACTAATTAAAAGTGTCTACAAGTGGGCCAGTTTTCCTTTTTCCAGTTTAGTTCCTGAAGATCCTGTCTGGTGAACTGGTAGAGTTTCGTGAGACATCCAGCTCTTGGCCATATAGATGAGATGGATTCCACAATCTAAGCTGACCAAAAAACAATCACAATGATGTTAAACTGGATGTTAGACATTAAACTCACTTCTAGACACAGGAGGGTCAGTTTAGTAGGCAACAAATAGGTCACCAGAATAGCTGAAGCTGCCCTGGGATATCCTACCTGCTCTGCACATGCTGTTAAAGAGTGAACAAGTCAATATAAGAAGAAAATAAAAAACTGTTTCTATAAATATATAAGCAATAAAAAAGGACAACTAAGGAAAATTTTCATCCTTTATTGGATGCAGTCAAAACATAGTGACAAAGGATGAGGAAAAGGCTGAGGTACCTAATGCCTTCTTTTCCTCAGTCTTTAATAGTAGGACCACTTGTTTTTTGGATGCCCAGTCATCTGGGCTGGAAGACAGAGACAGTGAACAGAACAGTCTGTACAAAACAAGAGAAAATACTCAGCAACCTGATACACCACTTGGAAATATACAAGTCTATGGTGTAGGATGGGATTCACTCAAGGGTACTCATAGAGCTGGCAAAAGTGCTCATCAAGCCACTCTCCATCATTTACCAGCAGTCCTGGCTAACCAGGTAGGTCTCAGCTGACTGAAATTTAGCAAACATGATGTCCATTGCCAGGAAGGGCCAGAAGGAGGATCTAGGGAACTAAAGACCTGTCAGCCTGACCTTGGTGCCAGGTCATAAGGGCCATCATGTGGCATGTACAGGACAAACAGAGGATCAGGCCTAGATAGCATGGCTTTATGAAAGGCAGGTCCTGATTGACCAAGTTGATCTTCTATGACAAGATGACCTGTTTAGTGAATGAGGGAAAGGTTGTGGATGTTATCTACCTGTGCTTTAATAAAGCCTTGGACACTTGTTTCCCACAGCATTCCCTGCAGGTTGTTCATGGCTTGGATGGGTGCACTGGGCTGGATGATTAGGCCCAGAGAGTTTTGGTAAGGAAAAATCAGGATACCAACCTCATAGGAGCTCTCTGAACCAGCCCTAAGTGGACATAGGAAAAACCACCTTCTGCTTCCAGATGTTGGTAAACACAGCCTGGGGTGTTTTGCCTCAGCCAATACACAGCTGTTTGACAGTGCTGCCCTCCAGGTGATCCTGCGAGCTCCAGCTGAAGAGCAGTTCTCATAGAGCCCTCCTAACAGATGATGTTTGGGATGGTGCAAGGTGACCCAGGCACCCTCCTGAACATCAAGTAAGCAGAGACCAGTGTTACCAGCAGTGGTTACCGTGGGTCCTGATGAAGCTGAAGGGGACATTGCAAGAAGTCTTGCAAGAGAGAGTCCCTGCCCCAGCAGGATGGAGAGGAGAAGCAGAAAAAAGTGAAACCCATGGATTGACATACAAACAGTTTAGTAATAAATTAAGGAGAAAGGGAGAGAGGAATAAAACCAGTGAAAACACAAGTGATGTACAATAAAATTGCTCACCTCCTGCTAACTGATGCTTAGCTGTTCCCAAGCAGCAACCACTCACTCAGCCAGTTCCTTCTAGTTTTCTCACTGAGCATGACATTGCATGATATGGAATATTACTTTGTCCAGTTCTGGTTGGCTGTCCTGGCTGTGCTCACTCCCAACTGCTTGTGTTCATGTCTTGGATGAGTGCACTATTCAGCAGATTATAAACTGACTGTATGGTTGGGCCCAGAGAATTGTGGTGAATGGAGTTACACAGAGATGGTAAATGGTCATGAGTTACCCAGACCTCAGTATCACAGCCAGTCCTGTTTAATAACTTTATCAATGGTCTGGATGAAGAGATTGAGTGCACCCTCAGTCAGTTTGCAGATGACACCAGATGGTGTGCTTGATCTGCTCTAGGATAGGAAGGCTCTACAGAGGGATCTGGAAAGGCTGAATTCATGGACCAAAACCAACTGTATGAGGTTCAAGGTCAGGTGACATGTCCTGTCCTTGTGTCACAATAATCCCATGGAATAATACAGGCTTGGGATGAGTTCCCAGCAGGAAAGCTGCCCAGCAGAAAAGAATATGAGTTGTCAACATGAGCTGGCAATGTGTCCAGGTGACCAATGGCATCCTGGCCTGTATCAGAAATAGTGTGGCCAGGAGGACCAGACAGTGATCACACCCCCTTACTTGGTATTGGTGAGGCTGCATCTCAAATCTTGTGTCCAGCTCTGGGCCCTCACTCAAAGAAAGCCATAGACACGCTGGAGCAAGCCCAGAGAAGGGCAAAGTTGCTGGTGAAGGCTCTGGAGCACAAGTCTTTTGAGGGGCACCTGAGGGAGCTGGGGTTGTTTAGTCTGGAGTAAAGGACACTCAAGAGAGACATTATCATTCTCTACAACTACCTGAAAGGAGCTTGTAGCCAGGGAGGGGGGGTCACCTGGGGGTCCCCTTCCCCAAATAACAAGTTGTAGGACAAGAGAAAATGGCCTCTTGTTGCAATAGGGGTGGTTCAGTTTTAATGCCAGTTGTCTGGACAAAAACTTCTCCTTTTTGGGATGGCAGGTGAAGATGAAGTCCCTGGGGCATCGCAAATGGTAATAGATTCACCATTTAAGCAACTGATTTTATGCCAAATTGACAGGCAAATTTTAAGTTTCTATTTTAGGTTTCATTTCAAACCAATTCCCACTCCTAACAGAAAATAATTGCAGCCTTCCTCTGTTAATTTTAATTTATTTGCTTACTCAATTTATCTTCAGGAGCACACATTTTGATGTTTCTTTCCAAATATTCTGTGACTCTTGCTATTATTTTATAAATTGCAGAAAATTGTTCCATATTTTCCATTTTAAAAGTGATACATAGTAAACATTCTTAAATTCATATAGCTATTAGGCACACACAACCACACATACAGAAAATCACACTTGTATTTGTTTAGTCCTATTCTGTATTCGTCATAATTGTCGTGAAATACTTATTACTGTATTAGGCAATGAAGTAATAAATTACATTTTTGTTTCCTGTAGGCTATGTATATTTTACAGTGCTAATTTGTGAATCTAACCTTGAACTCATACCCTCTAGAGGCAGTTCTCTATTAAGAACACATGCAATTTTAAGTTGCCAGGATGAAGTCTGAACTTGTGAAAGCAAAACCAGAGCTAAGTCTCAGCTGTGACAATGGACTGAAATCTCATCAGTGTCCCTAACCTTAGTCTAAAGATGCAGAGTATTCTTAAATACAAACTTGTGTTTTGTTTTGTTTGGTTTTGTGGTTTGGGTTTTTCTTTTTTTTTTTTTTGTATTTTTATGTCCAGTTTTTTCTGCATTTGATATTTACTATTGTACATTTATGCAAAAAAAAAAAAAAAACAAAAAAAAACAAAAAAAACAACAACAAATAGGCTTAGCTATTAATTTTCAGGATTTGCATTGTTTTATAACTTGTGGTTAATTCCAAAATAGAATTAATAGTCCTATTAGTTTATGAGGAAGGATTTTTAGAAAAAAGTAATGGGGATTTTTTTTTTTTTTTAAGATCAAGTCTAGCTGGGTAAAATGATGACAAGCTTTTGGGCATGCAAGCCCATCATCAGGTTTAAAATAGATACAGCAGCCTTCAGGCTAAATACAGGGTAAGAGAAATTGCTCTGGGTTTAACTTCATTATGTTAATCTTTTGGACAAATTGAAGAAAAGGCATCTAGCACTGATGGAGCTGAGGGAGATGTGGGTGAGATCGCAGTTCCTAATGGAAAGAGAAAGGCAGTTAATTATTACTTTTGGTATAGTGAAGAGTAGGATGAAGGCCAAGCAAAATGAGTATGCTATCAAACTGGTATCTCTACTGAGTCTGCAATTTTTAGTAACAAGTGCATCTATAATTCAGTTCACAGGCTTGTCTTTTGCATCAAGGTTTGATGGTTAGAGGGTGAAGCCTCATAGCTGCAATTTTTTTAAATTCCTCTTTACTCTTTGATTTTCTCAAGTTCATCATCAGAGACTGAAGGCATGTGGCATGTGGAATTAAGTGAGAAATAAGGCTTTGCATATGTGGAATCTGTGGGTTTTGTTCTGCTTCTGTTGTGGGTGAGTTGAAGGCAATGGAAAAGGGTGGAAGAGAATTCTTTCTGAGAATGGATCAGAAATTAAAAACTCTAGGAGGAGGATAAAATTTCCTTAGGTGATACTGGATCATGTAGGTCAGCCAGATTTCTTCAGGAAGCTGTAATTTTTGTGGTTTCTTCTAGATTTCAGAATAAGGTTTAAATGAGTATAGTAATCTGTGGCTGGATTTTTATACAGTCTGAACATAGAGTAAGCTTTGAATGAAATCCAGACTTCAGACTGGCATTTAAGGTCCTTGATAAGCACAAGTGAAGTTGTATAAATCTCAAAATATATATCACTATGCTGCATCTCTGTCATTTTGCCAGTCACTCCTCTTCCATCACATAAAGTATAAAATACTTCAGAAGCTGCTATGATACCTTACTTTAAAAAGTTGATGGATACCTTCATCTTCCAAACAGACAAGTTAACATGTTTAGTTTGGATTGGGTTGGGTTTTTTGGTTTCTGTGTTTGGGTGTTGGATTTTTTTTTTGTTTTGTTTTGTTTTTGTTTTGTTTTTGTTTTTCTTTTAGGAACTAGTTTTGTTGGGTTTGTTTGGGGTTTTTGTTTTTTGGTTTTTGGTTTTTTTTTAATATCACACACTCATTTCTGGTCACATATGCTGAAATAGATTTTGATTCTCATGGTTAAACATTGTGGGAAATAATCAGAATGATGCTATTACTGGAAGTTGCTGGCAAATAAATCTTAAGTGAGCTTCTTCTGATTTGTTTTAGCTTTTTGCCACTGCAAGTATCCTTGAGGACTTAGAAAGAAAGTTAGAAATACATGTCATGGTAAACCTGAAGAATATGAGAAGCAATATTGAAACTGTCATATCATTACTCCTGAAGATTTAAGCTTTCTATAGTCTATAGTTATCTGTGTCTAATGAGCAAATCCATGACAGTCCTAAAAGATCATCTACCATATGGGAAACAGTTAGTTTGAGTTTCTAGTGGAGACAAGATGAAGAGAAAGAGGAAATCATGAATTTTTAAGAAAATTATGGTTCTTCTGTAGCACCTTCTATCCAAAAGATAGAATACCAAAGCAAACAAACACTCAGAAAATACCTGAGTGCTTCATGATAGTCCAGCTTGTGATTTTATTTTTTTCTTCATTTCTATTAAGTAATTCTAATATTTCACATGTATCTCATCCGTATGTTGTTTGAAAACATTGCTAGAAAATGATCTTATTGATTTGAGATCTCAGGTTAGATGTTTGGCCTTGGTACCAGCTTAATACATAACAGATTAAAGTTGATTTGTCAAAAGGAATTGGTGGATTTTGAGAGGCAGTGGGGTAGAAAGGTTCATCTTTTAAAATGGTAAATATCATTTACTGCCCACTTGAAATCACTATGGAATATAAGGGCTAGTGAATCATGATGAACTGATGAAACTGGATAATTATTTAATATTAGCTGTGGAATTTTGCTGAGGATGTAAATAATACATTCATTAACTTCCTCTGAAGAAAAGCCAAGAAAAAAAAAAAACTCTCTTTGTCAATGTCTCAGCCATAGCTGTTCATTGCTACCATAAGAAAAATGCACAAAATATTTCCAGCTTTCTTTAATTCCCAACTATTCAACAAATAAGCACTATATATATTTTTTTTTTTTAACTGGAATAAGTACAATTAATATTGTCATACAAAACTCTTTTACACTGTTGATTTTGTATTGTACAACTTAAAATTGCACAAAAATAACAGCATTCACCTGTTTCAAAAGCACCAGACCCCACCAGGAACATTTGCTGTAGCTTCTTCTTCTCTGTTGTAATTTTTGAAAGGATAAAATTTATCTTGGAAATGTGCTGAATAGTTCTAAATAATTCAGGTACCTGTGAATTGGAAAGTATGCCACATAGCAAGCAAATTTTGCAGTATTTTTCCCTCTAATTCTTCAGTAGGTAAATTCCATGAGAAAGTGGCAAGTACCTGCTGATGCTTTCCTGTAACAGGAATTAGCATCATGATACCAGTAACTGATTCAGTCACTGGATCCAGTACCTGTAGCCACAAAAATCACCCCATTAATGTCTCTTTTGCACCTGGAAGTAGGTTTGATGTCTGGAGTATGCTAAGAATAAGAGATTTATGTTATCATTTATTTAGACTGCAGCTTGCAATGATCAAGCCCTGGGCTGCCCAGCACAGAGTCCCAGGAAGCCCCAATCACACAACTTGCAAATATCATCCTCTAGTCCTTTCTATTTGTTCCCACTGTATGTCCCTTTCTTCCTTCAAGTCTCCCCCAAATACACAACCTGCCCTTAATTTTGTTTTCCCCATCAATTGCAATTTTACTGCATTTGCAGCCAGTCTTGCAAGTTCTGATACCACAACCTGGATCATCTGTGAATGTCTTAGGCCCCCCCACAAAAGCTTATCTGTTGCTTGTTGACCAGTCAGATAACTCAAACAGGACAAGCTGTTTTACAGTGAGTTATTCTGACACCATGGGGTTAACATTATTCTGGCACCTCCCAGCTTCCACTGTTGAAGTGAGATCTGAAAAGATAAGCTGGATTTCTGACTAATATAAAAGCCACAGCAAACTTTCAAAAAGTAGAAACCTTCTATACATTTTCCTGGGATTGTGTGGAGTTTCTTCAATAGGGACACCTATTTCTCAGTTACTTCCCAGAGGTTAAGTGAAGGAATCTGTGTACATTATCATCCTTTTGGTGGTAAGTTACATTCAATTCCTAATTGAGACTATTCCTTTACTAGCTTTAATATAGGTATCTTGATATCATGCACTATTTTATACTATCCTATAATCTACTAGTAGTCCTTTTAGTTTTATACTGTGCAATAAGCAATTTTGATTAAGATCTCTTGCCTGTTTAATATATAATTTATTTTTAGAAATATCTCTGATTTGCCATCATTAAAACTCGTGGGCCAAAGCAATTCCTTAAATTTAAACCCTTGCCAAAATATGACACTAAGGTAGGATTTACCTGTATTTAAACCTCTTTCAGTGAAAGAGTTTAAACACACAAAGAAATCCTTTCTGACCTTCAAACACAGCAGCAGGACTTCTTTGATAAAACTTGTCTGAAGCTTCCACTGTCCCTGAGACAATGGGACTACCAAGGCAATGCTGGCCTTGCAGGACTCTGCTCTCCAGTGTTTTCCTTCTGCTGCCTGTGTTGTTTGGAGGGCTTTTTTTTTTAATTTTTCTCCCTCAGCCACCTGTGCAATGTCACAGCTCCTTATGCTGTCATTTGTCATGCCCATGAAATTCCCATGTCATGACTTTTTCTCTGCAGTTCTAATAAATTCATTATATGTGGCAGGAGATACATAGTGTTTACTGTGAAGGGATAAAAAGTGATTAGTGAATTAGTAAAACCCATTCACCTCATTCACTCATAGCAGTGAAATCTGATTGTCCTTACGTGAGCTTTAAAATTGTTCTCCTATTTTGAGATGATTAAAATGAAAATAAAACCAAATTCATAATGTGTTTCAGTCATATTTGTCATGTGAAAAGGGGATATTTACTTGACCCTTAGTGTGGGGACATTTACTCAACCCCTATTATTTAATTTTTCTGTCAGCACCCCAGGAAAGTTAAGACCCTTATGCCTGATAGTCTGTTAGCATCATGTTAGAGGGACCTTCACTGAAAAATCCTGCTGGATCAGAGGACAGTTTGACTGATTCAGTCAGAGAAATACACCAATAGCATGAGGGACACCTGTCAGTGGGTCTTCCACTGGATTTGAGTACGTTACTCACTCCTGGTGACTGCCACTACCCATGAAGGACTCACACTAAAAGTTTACAAAGTAACACTCTTCATTAATATAAATATGCAACAGATTACGTTTCTAGGATTGTTGGTGATTGTATCTGACTGCAAAAACATATTCATAGCAATACACAGACGAGCTCTAATTCCTGATAAAAGTATTCAGCGTGCATGGAGTGTGGCTCTTACACAGCAGGTGTCCCTATGGGGGGAAAAGATCATCGACTGATCCCAGCACTTTTGGTGGAGTCTATCCTAACTTTTCCTCCATTCTTGCCTTAATTTTATACTATTTCTTTACATTTAGGTGAAGCTGGAGTGACTCAAGTCATGCATACCTTTGTAATTGATTGCTGTAAAATCCTCTCATTCACTTTTAAAGATACAATAAAAAAACTCAGCGAGCACATGCCCAGTGAGGAATGGTTGTACTTTGGAGACAGGCACCTTTGAGGACATGCAAGTGTGCATTAATATTACAATTAGGTTATACAGTGAACCAAGTTCACCTGAGGAGAGTGGTTTTGCCTTGGCTGCTGGCTCTGCAGCAGGACATCTCCTGTCTCCCTTGGCTGACAGGTGTTATGCAGTTTCTCAGCTGCAAAGAACCATCAAGCTCCCCTTCCTGCAAGGATTTGAGCAGAGAGTGGCCAAGGTGTCTCCACTCCACTCTCCCTTCTGTTCCATCTCCCTTAGCAGGAGCTATGGCTGCAGACTGTGAGTGTGGGGAATCATCATGGAATAAGTTTCCAGCATATCAACCACATTCCATTCAGGGAGAAGCAAATGTATTTTACCTTATAATGTCTGTATGGTTATAACCTCTGTTAGGATGGGAATGTAACTTTTAGGTCTCCTTCAATTTTACCCTCAGCCATCTTTCCACACACATTGTGACACTTCCTGTTATTTACACTGTTGAACTCCATCCTCTCTCATCCCTGTAGCTGTCTTCTTTCCACAAAAGCATTGAGCTATTTTTGAACCATAACCAAATGAGTTATATGTATGTTGCTGCTGCTACCTTTGCAAAATTTTGTGAACATAAACAATCAGCTGTTACAGCAGACTAATGACAGAATAGTAATTCTTTTCTTCTATTATTACTTAATATTTCAGTGTGATCTGACCTTTTTTCTATTATCTTGCAGACAGATGAGTTACTCTGCTTTTATTATTATTTATGTGACTTTTTTGAAAGCTGTGTGATACCACAGGTTGATCATGAGAAATATCACTATAATTGATAGAAAAAATAAATACAAAATATACTTAGTATAAAATAAATTATTCTGAATGTTATTATTGGAGATAATAAACTGTTTAACCAACTCTTTTTTAAAAATATAAGAGACCAGTGGTGAAAAAGGTTTTTGGAAAGGTTCTTATCACTGTGTTTGAATACTCTGCTAAGGTTTTCTAAAAGTTTTAGTCCAAAGAAGAATATATACTCAGGAAATCTTTGAGAGTGTTAGCAAGTGATGCTCTACTGTTAATAAGGCAGACATAAATTATTTGTAATGTTTTCTCAAGAAAATCATTAATCAGAGTGAATAAAATTAAAGGAATTTGGCACTAAGTTACAAAATTCATGGATCTCTATACTGTAGGTGTTCCAAATCTATAATACAGAAAACCCACTGCTAAAATATGATGGAGCAAAAGGCAAGTTCATATACTACACAGTGATCTGAGAGTTTACTCTTAATTTGGTTTGTTTTCTCCACCTAAAAGGACATGAAGTCTCTAGAGAAATAGCCCCTTCTAAAACTGACAATTATATATAGACTGGTTTCAAAACTGAGTTGACAGCTAGTGTGCTGATCACCAAGCCTGCAGTTTTCTCTTTGTTATTTCTCAAAACAATAAATACTGATTAAAGAAATAAAATAGTAGTTTTTTAAGCATACTTGGAAGCAGCAATTGCTGGAGTGGAATGAGAATCAACTGATAAAGAAACAGAAGCAGGGAAACAGAAATAGCAGTTGATGTGAATTTTTCTGTTTTAAGTAGGATGTGAATTTGGGTATAAGTTCAGAGTGGCAGCTGGCAGACAAGGAAGGTGTATCGACAGGTTATGTTTTTCAGTGGCATGTTGGTTATAGAATGAAGGTGAAGATTACCCTTTTCTCAAGGTTTAGGCTTATTTGAGCCACAGAAGCTGCTGAAAGCATTTACACTACTTCACATCATCTGTGAGATAATGGTCACATCAGATTAGAATATGCCATCTGAGTGATGCAGTTACTCAGATGAGGTTAGTAGCAGCAGAATAGAGACAAAAACTTTCCATCAAAACATTTAGAAAAGGAAAAGGAGAACAAACCCATTATGACTTGAAAGTTAGTATCTATGAGATGGAAACATATGTCCAAAAAGACTGAATATTTTTCTGCTGCCATCATCAAAAATTGATGACTAGGAGCTAGTAAACACAGTAACCTCAACAGATGGTCCTGTTACACAAATTAAATTTGTGTTTGCTGTAGAAGCTAAACAACCTGTAGACCTAACAAGTAACAGAGTATCATAAAGAATGAAAGAAATTCCTGTGCCTAACCTGAGTCACAGCTCTCAATCTGTTTTTTGGGGCTTGTTTTGTTGGCGGTTATTTACTTTATGGCGGGGGTAGGAGGGAAGGAGGGCGACTGGGATGTGTCTGTTAATTTTATTTTAAAATATTGTCGTGTTTGATAGATCAACCTCAAGAAGCTGCTTGCCCTCATGTATAAATCAATATAGAGCTTAAGAGTGGGGCAGCAAAGAATTCATAATTATGAGATTATATAAAGCATTCTGCAACCTCACCTCCTCAGAAGTACAAGTTTGATAAAATAATTAAGTGGCTTAAATAATAAAGAAGATGACTACCAAAGTCGATTAAAACACTTTAAATTGCTGTTATCAGCTATTCTTGATTTTAGATTTCAATCATTGACTGTTCATTCTTCTGCTGCTACTGTAGAAATTATTGGCAGAAGATACATCCTATTTTATTTGTCTTTTGGATGCTTTAACAAAGTGTTCCTTTCTGGCATTACAGCAGATTTCAGTTGGTGAAATAAACCAGACTTTTCTTGCACTGTCATTAAAGCTCTCTCTGTATATCAAGTGGAGTGCCTTCAAGGCTGGCTAGGAAATCATTCTTCAGATTCCCCAGGGAACTTTTTACCTATTCTCTGATATATTCCAAATATAGAGAATAGCCTAATGCCAAAATTTGGAACAAAAACCACCCTGTAACATTATGTTTCTGACGTCTCACTATAATTTGAATTCTATACATCTAGCTGTCCAAAACCCAATATAGAGAGGTTTGTTTCTAAAAGTGTTGTTGAGGATTTACAGTTCCTGTTTTGTGTTATGGGAAGTGTATGTTCAAGCTCTTTGAAAACCACTCCAATCCACTTAGGAGTCTGAATTCTAACTGTTAACATCTAGAGCCATGGAAGACCTTGAGTTCTGGTTACAGTGACTTCACTAGTCCCCACAGCTATATCTTTATATTAGAACCATAATAGTCCAAAAATGACCATAAGCAAGATTAACAGACAGAAAATAGGCTGAATATTAAGAAATCAAGTTAAAAATAAAAACATAACTGTGGAGCCTGTGTTATTATGAAGTTTTGTAAGACTCATTTAGCAATCTCATGAATCCCATTTCTTACTTCTTAGAGGAATATTGACAAATTCATAAATTCATAATATTTCAATTGTATCTGATCTCAAAATAAAATAAAAAAAAAGAAAAATAAATTTGAGAAAGTTTTTGGTAAGATTATATAAGTATTGTAGATATAATCAAACTATCAGAAATCCTAATTACTTGCACAAGATACCATGAAGTAAACTACTTGGAAACTGCAATGCGTATTTCAGATTTCACATTGACAGTATGGACATAACCAATACAGGAAATAAAAGGTGCAGAAGAATCTCAGAAAAACTCTACTATGACTCAAGAGCAGCTTTTGATATCTTAGTTCAGGGATGAGACAGGAAAATTAACTCTCGTTCTGCTACATGCATTGTAGAGAGACTCCTTGACATAATTTACTTTGCAATGAGTTATTGCTTTCTCACAACCTGAAAGCATATGATTAAAAAAGTTTTGAGACAGACCTAGTTCAGATATTACTGTGTTCAGATGAAATGAATGGTTTGGATACCTGTAACAGAAAAACTAAGCAGTAAACAAGCTAGTGTCCTCAGGCAGAAGAACAGTCTAAAGCAGCTTCATTTGCCTTAAAAATATTTCAGTGTGCTGGTTCTATGCTAGATTGTAGACTGGGAAGCACAGGCAATTTTTCATGTGCATAATACTTGGTAAATTAATATTGATATAGTTGCAGATAAAAGCTCTTCAACTCCAGGTCTTTAATAAGGATCAAAGCAGTCTATGGATTTATTAATGTGTAATTAACTGAAAATCACTGACCTATATCATTAAGTTCAATATCAACAATACAAGAGGTAAACCATGACATTAAATACTTAAAAACAAGAAGCTAAGATGGTAGCATTAGGGAATTCAAGCCACTGTGAAACTAAAGTTGAGCTATACTGAAACATAGGACAGAGATCTCGAATGTGTAATTGATGCTGGAACAGAGACAATAAGGAATAAACCTTAGATAAAGTTTCTCCCAGTGAGAGAGGTTATGAGCCTGGCTTGACCAAAAAATTTAATACATATACAGTTGTCTAGGTCGGTGAAATCAAAAATTACGTGAGACAAGTGCTAATGTACGTAATTAAGCACCAAGTGGTCCATATCTCTAGGTATTTTCAGAATGTGCAAATCAAAAGCAGTACTGAGGTTCATTTCAAAGATTAGCTTTGACATTGTTAAGCTTATTTGAAAACACACACACAGAGGTATCTTTACTTAGAAGTACTTAAAAGAACTTAGAAACAATGTGAAGTCAGGATTCTTTCCAAACCGAAGGGATATGTGTGTGGAGTGAGAATTAGAATATTTTACCATCAACCTACCAACCTAAAGAAAACAGTCAGGGAAGGAAGATTTCCTGCTGCCTTTCTTGAAATAACAGCTAAGGCTAGTCATCTGTTGCTATAGATACAACTTAGTCACATAAAAGTAGGAAGCCTGGAGATACCTAACCACTCAAAGATGCTTTGTTGAGGCTGTATTGCGTTACTAGAGCCATCATGACAGTCGGAATTTTAGATGTGTGCCTCATTTGGTTTTAATGTTTCCTATTTTTTGTTCTCCTTAGTCACTTAGAAGACTTCTTTAATCCATTATTGTGAATTATACCCTTAAAAAGATAGCAATAATTCTTACATTTACTATAAACCAGTTGTAAATATTTTTGTATGCCTTTCTCTCCTTTACCTTCAGATCTAAAAGGTGATTTTGCCCAACCCAGGTGTCTTGGTCTACAGATACTGATATTTAAATATCAATACTGATATTTGTTGATATTTAAATATCTACTTATTTTACTGTTCTGCAAGCTAATTAGCATTTCTGATGTTCTTCTCTGGCTAAGTTATTTTCAAACTCACATTTCTGCAAATATTTCTTAGTAAAATACCTACTCATATCTGTAGGTTTAACTACTTGTTTTCTTTGCACTTCATATTAAAGTTGTATTTATAATGTAATGTGACTAAGGCAGAAGATTGTCAGCCAGGATTTCAACAACTTGCCTGTTCATCCTGAGGCAAAGAGGTGCTGCAGATTGTCATTACAATGGTAGCTGCAGTGTTATAGGGGTTATGCTAGAACTCTACAGTCAGAAAATAATCAGGAGAAAGTACTTCCTTGGCTAGCAGGAAATTTCTCGTTTCTTGTCAACCTGAAATAATGTAAAGATTAGAAAATTTCTTTCAAGTGTGGCAGAGCCAGATTTTAGTCTGCAATCAGCCAATTCTGTTTCTATTCCAAGAACCTATTTCAACCTATTACAACCTATTTTCAAGTTAATAATGTCATCTGAGGTGCACTGGGATGGAAGTGAGCTCATATATCAAGGCATTTAAAGGGAAATTTCTAAATGCATATGACAGCATCCATCTAGATATTTGACTGAATTTGCTAGACATAGATATCTAGTACATTCTGAAATGTCTTAAGTGATCCAAGAAATCCCCAGAAGGCTGGCAAATATGACATTGATCCAAGCAGTAGTCTTGTTCATTTCTGGAATGCAAGTGGAAGCTTGGCAGATATTCTGAATATCTCAAATGAAGCTGTAAATCCATGTTAGATAAAAATGACACAATTTTTTACCTTAGAATAAGGTGGATAGCATTCTCTGTTTCAGCAGCCATGATCAATGCTCATCAGCTCATCTGAATGCAAGACATATTTTCTCTATTATCCAAGCTTAAACCTATATTTGTGCAAAGATTATATTTAAACACCTACAATTAGAAGTGATTTTTAACACACCTGTCTTGATAGACATGCAGTCTTTTCTGGCACATTTTCAAGCTTCCTGTGCTCATCCACACACAGAAAAGACATTTGAAACACAGCTTACTTGTTAATGATACCATAATGACTCTGTTCTAACTAGCTACATTTTTCTTCTGTTCCTCATTTAAAAATAAAACAAAAGGAGAAGAAAAAGCTTTTCATGTTCATATTGATACATAAAATGTTGTTTGCTATAAAATTTCTGTTCTATAAATGGTACATATTTTTCTTATATTCGCTTTTAGCGCAGTCGCATTAAATAATAACCTCTCAACAAGTAGTAACATCTATGTAATCTTCCAGATTATTCAGACCCCACACTAACTAAAATATAATGTAATGCTTGCTTGTCTACAAATTTCTTACTAGAAAAATATGCTAGATTCGTTTGTATGCATATAATTTGATTAACTAATAGACATATAAGATGTTGCCTTGAAAACATTTTCATGTTTTTTCTGTTTATTTTATCAACAAATCATGGATGTGAAAGCTGACATTAAAATTTTATTTTACAAAAAAAACCCCAAACAGATCATGCATTCTAGCACCCACTTTATGAAATGTTGTCTTTATCTTTTCATTATTTGTATTTGAAACAATAAGATATACAAAATTAACTTGCTACTAGTGGGAAAAAATTCTGTTGCATGTAATATATTTTAAAGAGTTCTCAAGAAGTTAATTTATTATAAAGGGCAGCATATTCATACCCTGAACCAGAGTTCTTCTTCTGTTCTATCTGAAGGTTATCTCATAAACAAATAGAAATTTCTCCATTCAGGCACGTTTTGTTTATTTTCCTATAATTTCATTTTAATACCTTTTTTCCTCTTTCCACAGCATTGGTAAAAGATAAGATGTAGGCCGTTGCTAGTCAGAGACATAAGTAAAAGTCAGGAGAGACCAAAGATAACTTCCATAAGACTAACTTGATTTATTCCATACAGACATTTTTCCATATGTTTTATTCTATGTTTGCTCTTTTCTTGTACTTGCTTTCCATATGGCAATCCCTCCTCCCAAAACCTGTTCCACTCTTTCAGTAGCATCTGAGGTTTTTGAAGAATGAATGAAAATGTGGGTCTACTGTTAAGACATTTGTAATTATGAATTTGTGAGGACTGGAACTGATGACGAAGCTGCCTATTTCACCACATAATATAATATTTATATAATAATTTATATCAAAAATAATAAAATATATATTTGAAATTTATTCCCATTCGGGTTATACAGAAGATTACAGTCTTCATTCAAAGCATTCAAATACATGGACAAGACCAACATGCAGATTGAAAAAAGAAAATTCATCTATGGTAGCAAGTGAACCACTGATTCATGGGAACAGATAAAAAACCTCCAAAACATCCAGAAATGCATACTGTTATTCATAATTACAGTATGTCTGTCTTCTATCAGGTTGTAAGATGGCTATCATGCTTTTTGAATATTAAGTCCTTTACCCACTCTTTTACTTTCGTAAATTCCTGTTGGATTACTACAACAACTTTTTTGAATTGCATTCTCTAATTTTGATTCAGCCTGTGATTCTGTCTCAAAGAGTGCAAATCTTCAGCATGGCATCCTTATGTGTCACATCAATCATCTCAGATATTTTACATCATCCCACATGCACCTACTATGTTTTTGTTTTATTTCATGATCATAATGCTCATCTCATTTTTCCTTCTTATGCTTCTAGGTTATTTTTCTTAACATAGTAATTTATTTTTGGTTTTAATTTGTCATTATTATTTATTTATTCCATTGCATTTTTAGAGTGTTGTAGGCCAATATTGTGTCATCAGACTTCTATTATACCTTACAAGATTACCATTTATTCTTTCTGAGAGAAAATAAAAGTTTTTATTGAATATTGAATTTTTATTGAAATTTACAACAATTTCTTCTTCCCTGTCCATTCTAGCCTTGGACACTTCCAGGAGTGAGGCATCCATAACTTTTCTGGACAACCCATTTTGAGGTGTATCTCACCACTCTCACAGTAAAGAATTTCTTTCTAATAGTTGATCTAAACCTACCCTCTTCCAGTTTAAAGCCATTACCCCTTGTCCTGTCGCTACATGTCCTTGTACAAAGCCTCTCTCTAGCTCTCTTTCAGACAATTTTTATGTACTGGAAGGTGTTATAAGGTCTTATAAGGTCTCCCTGAAGCCCTCTCTTCTCCAGGCTGAACAGCCCCACCTTTCTTAGCCTGTCTGCATAGGAGCAACCTGATCTAGTGAAGGATGCAGCTAGACCATCTACAAGGTCACTTCTAATTCAAAACATTCTATTAATTCTGTGAATATTGGCCTTAGGAGTAAGTGTTCTGTTCCCTGCTTTCCCTCCTGCTCTGGCAGTGTTCTCAGGTGTCATATGCATTGTTTCTACTCAAGTGAAATTTCTGTCTCTCAAGTGTCTTTTACTGATTTCCTGTCCTTTTATACGTTTCAGGTACCTCTTTTTTTAACTGGTAGTTCACCATTTCTCAGAATGGCAGTCACAGTTAAACCACTTCACTTCTAACCAAATAGAAACACAGGTTTTAGAAAGCATGCTTTAAGAGATTAAAACCCTCCCTGTCCTAAAAGAAAAAAAAAATCAATTTTGAAGTCATTTAAGGTGCTGCTTTGTCTTTTGGCCTACTTGGTTCATCTCCTGAATATGAAAAGACAATTGATCAAATATACCAATTTCTTTTTTTCTTTTCTCTGAGGAAATACTATCTTTTCAAAATAATCCACTCTGGGAGCAACAAAAGTTGTCAGCTGGCCGTGATCCCAACAAGTTATTTCCACACTGGCAACAACTCTGACAGTAGAGACTTCTTTATATTTACCAGTCACTGTGTGGCCAAAGCAACTTAAAGCTCTAAAAGACCTGGCAAAAAGAACAAAGGAAAAAAGACTGAGAAGTGTTTAGAAAACAGCTAACTAAAAGCTAGTTGTTGTGCAAATGTGATAACTTGGGACTGGAAAAATAATATCAGGTGGTTTTGAGGCTTGAAGTAAATGCTATTCACTCTACCCACACAGTGTGTTTATATACCTATTGTATCTGATTGAAGTAAAAAGCCACTTGGAGATGAAAATTCATCCCACATATTTCAGATGGAATGAGTTGCCTTGAAAGAACAATTCATGCCTATCTTTTCCATTTAGTACAAGATAACTTAGACAAATGGCTTAGATTATGTCCTTACCTCTCAATGACTAAAGTTTATGTAAGATGAATTCTGTATGACTTCCATGATGTGAACAACATTCTGTAGAACACTGAAATTACTTTTTGCCATGGATGTAAACAATATTAAAATCAAGAGCAGCAGGCACAAAGGCATGTTTAATTTGTGATAAAATCTAATGATTCCCTTTCTCTGTCTGGTTTGAAAAATATTTTTCCTTAAAATTTCTATTTTTGACAAATTATTTATTTATGCATTCATTATTTCAGTAATTACATACTTTTTCTTTTTCTTTTTTTTAAATGATGTAATGACTGGCCACTCAGGAACACATTAAAATACTGCACTGGATTCCAAGACAGATGGTATTAGAAATATTTTGTTGAGCACTATTTTCAGAATTTCTTGCAGTGATGTGTGACTTCCAAGGTCTTAAGACAAATGAAAAACCAAGCCTAATTGAAATGAACTGTGATAACAAAATAAGCACACACACACACCACAGATATGTTCATACATACACAAAGAAAACCTCTTTTTCTTCTGGTTTATGAGCCTGTGGTGAACTGAAGGTACTTTGGGGATGCAGCCAGAAACTACAATACTACTCTTTAAAGTAACAACACTGTAACCTCAAAATTTCCAAAAGCATAAAAATGCAGGAGCTGTGACAATGAAAGAGGCATTAAAACTAACAAGCAAAACAGGTTTAAAATGTCTTGAGGTTTAATATTATGAGATTGGCCACAGCAATAATTTTCTTCTAGCAAGAAATAAACTAAAGTAGTGAAAGAGCTGCACATACTATAGCTATTGCTTATAGTATCAGAAAAGATACCTTTTCTTTATCATTGGGATAAAAACAGAGGTCTTTTTTTTACCAATTGTATTTATTCCTCTGACTAAAACAAATTCTGATTCATGCTTTAATAAATCATATAATGTATGTTGAGAAGAATCATGATCTGAGTGACTTGTTAATTAATGAAACCATTTTCCAGGTATAAAACATTCTGTTTCATATAGAATCAATCACATTGTTCATGTTCCACAATATAGTTTTCCTTTTACAAATTGAATAATACTACTTAATTTCTGCCCCTCTTTAATTATTCAGATATTAAAAATAAATCATGCTATGCATTAATCTTGAGGTAATATGAAGGAATAATTGACACTGATAGAATAACGCCAATATTTTAATTTTAAATAGAATTTTGTTTCGAATGACGTTCGTCACTTGAAACACAAGAGAATAATTCTGAAATTAGTTTAAATAAAATTATATCATGTTAACTTTCATGTATAAAGTACACTTCTAAGTAATCCACTTTGGTTTTGTTCATTACCTTTTTGTTCACATCTGAAATATTAAGAATTCCACATGTGGTGAAATTTGAGCATGCAGAAAACTTAGTCTGTTGTGTCACTCCAACAAGTATTAGGGTGGTTGAAGTTCCCCACCAGGACAAGGGCAAGTGAACCTCAGGCTACTCCTCTCTGGCTAGAGAGGGCCTCATTGACTGTGTCTTCCTTGTCAGGCAGCCTGTGGCAGACCCACAGGATGGTGTCCCTTGACCCTGCCCTCCCTTTGTCCTGACCCACAGACTCTCTGTTGGCTCCTCATCTATCCACAGACAAAGCTCCATGCACTCCGTCTGGTCACTGACACCGCTCCTTGTCTCCCCTGCCTTGTCCTTCCTCGAGAGCCAACATTCTTCCATCCCAACACTCCATCCTACCATGGTTCTCTGATGCCAATAAGATCATAGCCCTGCTGGCACGTGCATATCTCCAACGTCTCTTATTTATTCCTGTGCTATGTGTGGATATAAATACATTTAATTTGGGCCCTCCATGAAGCTGATTTTCTGGCCAAGAAAATGGAATTCCTGTGTGCTCCTCTTCAGGTGCTCTCCTGCTGACCTGCAATCCTTCCCCTTGCTCCGGGCTCATGGTAGCACTGAGACATTGACACATACATACATTTTTCTGAGGTGTTTTAGATGAACAAAAGCAAGAAAGGAACAATTCTAGCTTCACAAGATGAAAAGCTTACATTCCACAGCTTTGAACTCCAAGAAATGAAAGAAGAGAAAGGAGGAAATTTTACTTAGCAGCAGAACATTCTTGTGAAGACTACTATTTTAATTAATAACAGTCAAATAATTTCAGTGTAAAAATATCTTTGATGAGGAAATTAGCATACCTATATTTAGTCTAGAATTATGTCTCTTTTCTTCTGTAAGCCATAATATTATCAGACCTTGCTTCAGGGTCCATCAGCTCATTCTTAAGGGAATTGAATTTACTTGGCTGAGTGTTAGGTGGAAAAAAAGAGCTATGAGAGAAAGCCAAAAACAGAGAACAAAGAAGACAGAAAAAAAGAGTGTTCTTTTATACTGTATTCACTTGTCAGGATCTTCTTTATTAAAAGTTGAAGAATGATATCTAAGCATAAACACTACCTGTTCCATCTTGTCTTCTTTATTAATTCTGATTTCGGAGACTTTCTCTATTGCAGTGGATTGTTTTAGGATTTTCGTCATTTAAATGAAATAGATTTTTTTTCCTCTCATTTATGTTATTTTACCTAAAGTGTTCTAAGTGCAAGAAAAACAATTTTAGGTACCAGAGTTATTTTGTCACATTCTAGCTAGGAAGAAAAAATCAGATTTATGACAGTCCTTAGTCCAAAGCTAATAAAATCTTCATCTGAAAATGTATTCTCAATGACATAGTGAGTTGCATTAACTAGTTAAATAAATGGTTTAAAAGTTCAGGGTAGATACTTGCATGCAATTTCAAGGTTGTTTCTGTGTTTAAAAGGCTAGAGAATAATAGGTTTTATTGTACTGTCAGAGGAGCACAATATGTTTTAAGAAGTAAGACTCTAATCTAAATAACTTTGTACCTTTGTAAATAATGCACTAGTTGTATTTCGATTATACAGCTGGGTAAAGATCCTTCAGTATCTTATTTTGTCAAAAGACATTTTTACTACCATAAATATATTATTGCCTCGTAATTTATAAATATTACACTTTTCTGCCCCATAAGTGACTGAACAAATTTAGCAAAACCTTGATGTACAGAAGTGAAACAAAAGAAACATTTTTTCTTTGGATAGAAGGTTTTCTCTCTGTGTGAAAACAGGAGACAAAATTAAAATTTTCAAATTTCATCAGGTTCTGAGACATTTTCTCCTTGGCAGTGCACAAATAGGCCTCTCTATTTACCTACATACTCATCCTAAACTCTTATAATTTGTATTAAATTATCTTATTTCTACTGATCTAAAATTTTCATCTCTAGTAGACATGAAAAACCCAGAACAAAGCTGCAACTACACTCTAAAGGAAAGGAGGTACATTGTGGGCAAAATTGCCATGTGCTATTAAAAAAGAATATCTTTGTTTAAGGTTGGGATCTCCAGATAATTCTTCAAACTTTTGGGTTTGGTCTTAGTGTTGCTTTTGTTCCTCTTACATGACTGTGAAATATTGCTCCTACATCAGTCAGCCAATCTGTTTCTCTACCCAAACCTCAACTGGATTGGGGAACTGAACCAGCCAGATGGGAGAAAAAGAAAAGCCACAAACCAACCAATCAACCAACCAACCAACAAAGCAAACAACAAAAACAAACAAACAAAGAAAACAAACAAACAAAAAAAAACTCAACAAAATCCCCCATCAAAACCCAAATAAGCTAATGAACAAACAAAACCACCCAACACCCCCCTCAAAAAACCCAAAACAAACAAACCAAGCAAAACAAAATCCAACACACACACACACACCCCATCGAAAACAATCACAGCTTCCTGATCTAGTTCATTATGTGCCTACATAAACAACTTCTGCTGGGATAGTGGAAGATACTGTAGATGAGCAAGAGCAAGCAGCCAGAGAAAACTAAAGGCTTTGTCACCAGCAGCAGTGTTATCACTGAAAAATTTCAAGTGGAGTTGTACAGACAATACAGACGTTCCCTTTTACCTGCTTTTTCTCCTAATATCTTGTTATTCCACTTTCTAATTGTGCCACAAATCCTGAGAATAATTAACAACTTAATACTACTCCCTTTGTTAATATAATTTTTATTCTAAACCTAATGCACTTTTTGTTTAAATAGTTAAACTTACAGTATAATTTAAACTTGAAACATTTCTAATCTGTAATTAGTTTGAATTGTTGCTTCTGTTTCAAATCTGGAGAGGAACTTTTGTGTTGGCAGCTGGTCTATTTTCCCACCTACATCCATTTAATAAAAGTAGAATTTATTTCTATTTATGAAAGAAAATGTCTCTTTTTCCAGAATTTCTGTGTTAAGAGGCAGCTGAGAAGTTTCTAAAGTATTTCTTGTTTAGCAATTTGATCAATTCAAGAGAAAGCAAAAATCTGGATAACTTTTTGATCTTAAGAACAGTTAAGTATCAAGGAAACAAAAAATATGCAAGCTGCCATATCCTGTGCAGCTACAATTGAAACAAAGTTGATTATAAAGTTGGGACTGATTTCAGTAAGCTAATTTCAACTTCAAATGTATTTTGTATGTGTACTTATATATACATTTTCTAAAATACATGTATATATAATAATGATTTAAATGGTATCATTTTATATATACAATCTTTCCAATAATAATTTTCTTCTTTGAAGTAAAAAGTACTCACCGTCTTGTATGGCAGGTCCATCCTGCAAGGCTTCTTTTGTTTTAAATTTTATTTTTAGCATGATGACTGAAAAATTAAATTACCCTGGCTAATATTTTTAGACTCTCTGGTACTAGATATATTGCTTGATGAAATTTATCTTCTCAACTTGATATCAGGTCTTGAGCCTGCCCACACTAGTGATTTTTGCACTTCTGGATTGCATGGGGGGGTGTGTGTGTATGTGTGTGTGTGCGCGCATGTGTGGTCACAACTGTTGTCTAAAGATTAGAACTGCTTTCAATTTTATAATTATGATTTATTTAGAATCATAGAACTGTTAGGGTTGGAAAGGACCTTAAAGATCATCTAGTTGCAATTCCCTTGCCATGAACATTTTTTTAAACCACCTTGCTCAGAGCTCTGTCCAGCCTGGCCTTGAAGACTTCCACAGTNCTAGTGATTTTTGCACTTCTGGATTGCATGGGGGGGTGTGTGTGTATGTGTGTGTGTGCGCGCATGTGTGGTCACAACTGTTGTCTAAAGATTAGAACTGCTTTCAATTTTATAATTATGATTTATTTAGAATCATAGAACTGTTAGGGTTGGAAAGGACCTTAAAGATCATCTAGTTGCAATTCCCTTGCCATGAACATTTTTTTAAACCACCTTGCTCAGAGCTCTGTCCAGCCTGGCCTTGAAGACTTCCACAGTTGAGGCATCCACAATTTCTCTGGGCAGACGTTCTAGTACCTCACCACCTTCACAGTAAATAATTTATTCCTGATATTTAATCTAAACTTAGTCTCAGTTTGAAGCTATTCCCCTTGTCCTGTCACTACATGTCTCTGTAAATACTATCTCGGCATCTTTCTTGCAGGCTCCCTTCAGTTACTGGAAGGCCACAATTAGGTCATCCCTATGACATCTCTTTTCCAGGTTGAACAATCCCAAATCTCATAGCCATGCCTCGTAGGGGAGGTGTTCTATCACTGACTCCTACAACAAAGGTGTTCAAGGTTTGCTCTGAAGTCACAAATGCATCTTCAATTTTCTTCTACATTGTCATTCATTAACAATGAGAAGCAGTCAGACACCTAGTAAAGTCTTGGAAAGATCTTCATGGAGTCCGTGGAAAATCAGTTTTATGCTGTGAATCATTTTGCTCCACAACTATGAAAAGCCTACTCCAAATAAAATAGATTGTTATTCAATAACCCTAAATTTGTCTTTAATTCTATTTTAATTCTATACTTTCTAGATTAATTTCTGTTTCTTTCCTTTTTCTCTTTTGTGATGTTGGAACATTGAAATGGGAGGAAAGGAAAGTATATCTGAAATACTGACTAGAAAAGTTACTGTCATTCTATCAAAGTGATTTTTAAAAGTCCTATGTAAAACTGCCTCGGGAATTTTGTTTATTGAATATTGACTGGCATATAAACCCACATTACAGTTCTCAGACTCATTCAAGTTTTAAGTCTATTTGGTAGAAGAGATATGAACAAGTGATAAATTCATGTATTCTAATATATTTAAAGAAATACGGTTATAGATATAAATCCTCCATCCAATTTCTGGACTTTCTACCCACCACAAAACATTCTCAAACAGACTGATCTAATCTCAACAAAGGACATCATTTATCAGAGTAATACAAGGCAGTAAACAAGAAGTCCTAAGAGCAATGTATTTTTCTTATGTTTTCTATGCAAAAATTACCTTCAAAATTAAACTGAATACTGAGAACTGGTCTAATTAAGTACAATTCATCTGAAATTAGCTAATTATTTCCATGTATTGTTGCCCTAAATTTTTTGGGTTTGTCCAGTTTATAACTCACATTATGTGACTACTTTTCAGAATGTTTCTAGAGAATACCACATATTTCACATATAAGCATAGAACATTTCCTTGAGCTAAATGTTTTCTTTACAGTCTTGAAACAACCTTTTCTTTTTTCCCCCCAAGGATTCCTAATTATTTGTATAAATACTTGGGCATATTTGTTTGTCATTAAATCATGTGTCTAGTACAGTGTCAGTGAATATAATACATTTTCGACTCTTAAAAATTATTATTGAAGTTGCATATAGACTGTGTCATGCTTAATTAATGATAAGGATAGGTGAAACAGTACTCTGGGAACAGTTTCACAATCAATAGTGTGTTAACTTACTGAAAAGTCATTTTCTAAATAAGGAGTTATTAAAATCTTCTTTACAAGTTTCTATCCATCAAAATACAAAATATTTACATTTTCCTTATATATACACTAGGCTTATCAAATAATGTTTATAAGTTAAGTATCTACCATTCACAAAATGATTTAAGAAACCCATTTAACAACTCCAGAAAGGAATGTAACATTATGAATTTTAAATCAGGGAATTCAGACATTTTAGTACTGTGCTCTCAGTCATTGTAGAAAGGTCATCCCAGATGGTGCAGATGACGCACATGGCAAACGGGAAGGGAGGCAGAAAGCAGGTTTGAAGATAAGAGAAATGACACCTCATCAGTAAGTCTGAGTGGTGTAAAAAACCCTTAAAAATTATTATGCTATTAAGTTATACAAAAAAGAACAATCCCCTGGTACGTTGCTTTGTTCTTTGGGCTACAGGAGATGTGTTAATTCAAATGTGGCTTTACACAAGGGCTACAAAGAAGAGAAATGCAGGAACATTACTACAAATTGGCAATGTGTGGAGATACTGGCTGGATAGGACATCACAAAGTAATGGCCAGGGTGAAAATATAACAGCTGTGTTTTGCTTTGAATGGAGGGGGAACCGAAATGTAAATATATAAATATTACTACTTTTCTGTTAAAGTCTGATGTGAGTTATACAGGTGCCCTAGGGCCTTGTAACCATCTGGGTACTATGCTAGCTTGACAGGCTATGGGCAGAAACAATAGTCCTGCCAAGAAAAATAACTGAAAGCAATCTGTGTTTTACCAGCCTGAAAAAATAGCATAGCTTATTTTTCAAGTGCAGTCCTCAGTTCATTATAACATTCTGTTGCTTAACAATATTATCTGACTCCATGTAAAGCAACCAATTAAAGAATCTAGTTAGGAGCCCTGTGTTCATCAGCTGCAGGCTGTAATTTGTCCTAGAAATCAGATAGAAATTGATGTAAACTGATATGAACACAACTGCATGTCTTCCACTGGTTATTCTTTTTAGATCCCCCTCCCTGGTCTCAAGAGATCAGGTGTGGCATTATCAAAATTTTTAATGCACTTCTTCTAAACTATTTTTATTTTCAGGAATAGAGTATGTGCCCTGAGGCTGTCAGCTTAATTCTTGCCTGGTACAAACTGCCATAGCGACACTAATTTAAAGTTTGCTCTTTATAGATGATTATTTTTCTGTTATGACTCTTCTGTCATTTCATTTCTGCTATGGTGAAGTTCAAGTATCCTTTTCTGAAGGACATGTGCCTCTCCACAAGCAACAAGCTCAAGACTTTTGGACAATATAATTAGTTATATTCATTACATTTAAACAATCTTGTCTGCATCTTAATCCTTATGAATATTAAGGAAAATTAGGTGTTTGATTAAAAATATTTTTTAAATATAAATCTTACCAATATTTCAGAAAAACTTATATGTTGTTACAGAGTGGAGAGAGGCAGCCCATTGCAAAGACAATGAAAACACATCTTTTAGAACTATAGGTAATTTTACAATTTATAGTGGAATTTACTGTTTCCTGGAGATCATTTAAATAAGAAATCTGAAATCTGGAGATTTAGTAGCAAATATGTATATTTTCAGGGTCACCTATGACTATTTCTAACATTTCTTTACAAGCTTTTGTCATGCTTCAATAGAAGTTTGGGTCTAAAGATGAGAAAGTATCTCTGTATTATGTAATAAAGTTCCTACAGTCCTGCTAAATTAAGTCAATATGAATTATTCCAGTTCATTCTGTAGATCAAGCCCAAGGCTCTGTTTACTCATGTTTCTAAAAATTAGATGCAATTTATAAAAATGTCACTCTTTCTATCTTGTCAAAATTTTTTTTTACATCCGCTACATTGTACTATGTATTTGGCTTCCAAATGTTAGCGTCCCATTACTTTTCCCTTTTGCACACAATTCACTTGGAAAGAAAAGCAGAGCAACCAGAGAGAATGAAACAAATGTGTTCTGAGAGCTGGAGGAGCTCAGGTGTAGAGGAGAGAGAAAGGGAAGTTTTAGAGTCCACGTAATGGCAGTTAATTTATAATGAATACCATGACCACAGAGTGTAGATCTGCTCTAAACCTTCCTTTTCAAAGGTGCACAATGTCATTATCTTTTCATATCTGAAAGAGCAAAGGGGAAACTGCGCTGTTTTCACTGCTGGGTGAATGCAGTACATCTCCCAATTCTCTCTTTTGCAGTTCATGTTCTAGTCATGGTTAAAGGGAGTCTATTCATCTTTCCAGTAGGCACTTTTTCTGCATTACCATTGTATCTCTAGTTTGACATCACTTTGCAAGACTAACCACTGCATTATCTTTCCTCCATCCTACTGGCAGTCTGTCGTGCTGTGTTCCTGTGGAAATCTATTATATGTTCCCTTAAGTTTTATTTTCCCCTCATTTTTCTCATTAAAGTGTGTCCATTTTTATTTCTTTTCTTCCATTTCCTGTACTTTGGTTATATTATATTTAATTTTTCTTATAATATTTTATTATTTCCAGTTTTATGACAGCACGCAGTCATCAAGACTCCAGTTGCATTTTGTGGGATTCTAAGCATAAACTGACACTGGATGATCTATGTTATATTATTAGGAGACAGTTATTTTCTCAGATTTCTACTCATTTTCATCTTTTAATTTCAATATTTACACATTTTAAAATTTGCTTGATGCAAGTTGCATTTGTTGCAGCTGCATAAATTCTGTATTATAAAAACCAAACCAGTTTTTGCACAAATTAGAATTTTCACAACACTGCAGACTCGTAAAGTCTATAAATAAACAGCTTGAATGTCCCTTCTTATTAACAGCAAAGAACATTCAGATTTGCTGCAAGTACTCCAACATGTCTGCAACAGCACAGCTGATGCAAATGTTTTGATTTGCAGATGAAACTAATTTGCTGAAAACACAATTAAATTACAGTAGGTAGTTGATCCAAGTCATAACTGGAGATCTGAAGTTACAATCAAATCTGAGCTGTGTGTAATTGAAATGCTGAATAAATGAATGTAGATAAAGAGAATATTACTAAGTAGAAATAACACTCTAAAAAGCAAGGGTTTTAAAGACTTGTAGAAAAAGTGGTGTATTATCATTCTTTATACTATCTGTCTGCTGGTCTCCTTATCTTGGTTTTAAAAAAAAATTAAAGCTGTTTTAAAAATTGGTGTTTCAAAGAGATGAACAGCTTTCGAGAGGGTTTACTGCTCATATCTCTACTAGCATTATCTCTGATGGTGTCGCAGTACTATTTGCAGGTTCCATCAAAAATAACATCTGAACTAGACGTTATGTCAATATACAGGGTGACACTTTCTCTTAGAGATTTTAGAGATCCTTTATAAAAAGCTACTAACTTTCTCAAGCTTAGCAGCCTGAGATTCTTATCTTATACTCATTCAGAGCAAATGTCCTATATTATCTGTTCAGCAGCATCTGTCAGAGCAGCCTGTTTTTCTTCATCAGCTCTAAAGGAAAGTTAAACTGCCAAGTGAGAGTCTGAACTTAGATTATATTAACTACCTCATTTGATGAGGTGTTTCTATTGTGAGCAGGACTGAAATGTGATCAAGAGTCTTTTATAGCCATGAGAGTGTTTATATTACAGATCATACAAATGTATTAAAAGTTATCTGTGCACATTACCCCACAGAAATTCCACAAAAAATCAAACTGAGTTATAATAAATCACTCTTTCAGCCACTCAGAGTCATAGCATATCCTCCATGACATCGCAGTAATTTCATACCAAATCTAAATGCAACACCATCATTCAAATTTAGATACAGTGATATTTGGAAGAAGATAAGCTCTATAATAAGAAAACAATATATTTTATTAGATCAATTTGCATGGGAAATATTGACAGATTTTCAGATACACTAGATATTTTTGTTCTAAGTTTTAGCATTACTTCATGGTCTGAAAACAATCAGACTTTAATCAAACCAATTTCCAGAGATGATTATGCCTCAAAAAGACTGGGCTGTGTAAAGGCTACCCTTCATTTAATCTACTGAGCCATTAGCTGAAGTGTTTTAGATCATTTAATTGCTGTGAGAAAGAAGCAGCATGTGGCAGGAGAAAAGAAACACTAAAACAAAACAAAACAAACTCAGAAAACCCTTGTTCATCAATCTCACAATTATTCAGATCTAACTGTCAAGGAGTGACAGAAAATGACCACTCAGAAAGGTAAGCCTAGATCAATGCTATGCTATTTATCTAAACAAATGCAGGAAACCATTCAATGCTTTTAATGACTTAAACTTTTACCTGAAATTAGACAGTAGATGGTGGGAAAGGGAAATGACAGAAGTAGTGCATTTCCTATGGGAAACTACTGAATGGAGGAACTGCTGGAGTCTGCAATGTGGGGGTTCGACATTTTGCTTATTAAGGTCATTTACCTCAATGCTTTCAATGAAATTCCCCTCTGAAAAAGATTTGATGCTTAGCCTCTGCATGTGTGTGTAAAGATGGGTGGAATAAAATAAAGTTTAAGATCAGAGAAACTACTACCTAAAAAATTTTATTTCTTATATCTTCATCTGCCTTTTTTACTTTTTTTTCTCTCTCTTTTATATCTAACACAATTTTTATAAACATGGTGTGGTGTTCTTCCATGTCTAAGGACATTATTTTTTTGGAATTAACTTTGAGGTTTTTTGTATAACAGAAATGGATCTTCATATTTCTCCTGGACAGGTTGCCTGCTGTCTGTAGATTTGGAAGGGAAAACCCTAAGCTAGTAATGAAAAATCTGCTTCTAGCACAGTATTTCTCAACTCTTGCATCAAAACCACAACAGCAATGGATCAGGAAAGTTAATTTTATTTCAAAAATACTCAGTTAGCTAATACAAAATCAAGCAAAGAAAACCCCAAGCTTTAGATTTTCATTGCATTTTATTCTTCTCATTCAACTAGTCTTTGCCAGCTCCTGAAATACAAGAAAAAAAATAACCAAACTAATTCACTATATAATCTTACTTTCATAGTAAATGTAATTTGGCTGTTGTTTTCTACAATTAATAGATCACCACCTTGGAAAGGCTGAGAATCATTCACTGAGAAAGCCATCGGTGACTCTAGTCAGTTGATTTGTGACAGTCTTTTACATAAAATAACTTTGTACAACAACTGTGTAATTCTGTAACAAATAACTCAATTTTAGCAGGTAAGCACAGAAATTGCTTGACTGCCTTTTGATAAAAAAGCTAGTTCAATTTTGGCTATGGAGGTTTAGATGATAAACAATATTAGTAATTCTCTTATCTTTCTTTTATATCTTTAAGAAAAACTGCTGTCTGGGAAATAATGTCAAGTTTCAAAATGTAAGCTTATTTTAAGGTTTTTTGAATCATCTTACCATAAGTCTCTATGACTTCTTTGTAACTTTACTTGCTTAGAATGCTCCAGGGCTTGTTGGGAGCAAACCTCTAGGAAAGAGAGAGTGAGAGATCCCTTCATCCATCAACCACCACTAAAATTGTGTTTTTCTTTTAAATTAAAAAAATGGAGGATTTAAAATTGATCTGATCCTTTTTAAAAGCATATGAAGTACGAATAGCATTTACTTTTAGCAAGGAACACTTCTCATTTCCCTTGCTTACCTTCTCTTCCTTTCCTTTTTCCTCAGATTCTTTGTTATAGTCTAAAGAGAAAAAAAAAGTTGAAATTCTTCTTCTGTAGCTCTCCAAGGATAAAAAGGTCTACTTGAGCTTGAACTGTAGACTCTAGCTATGGCTTCTGTTGTTCTGGAATCCAAGGTTCAGAGTGGTTCATACTGTCCTTCTTGGAGATTTTTTGTCCTTCTAAAATTTATCTTTGAATTATGAATAAGCCTAAGAAAAAACAAAATAAAAGCAATGTTTCTTTTATGAATGAAGCTCAAGTATGCAGAAAAACATCCTTATGGGAAAAAAAGGGCTGTTATTCTGATTGACTTCTACAGTAACGATAAACTCAGAAGCTAAAAATGAAGAAAAACATACAAAACAGTTGAGTTTTATCAGTATTATCACTTTATGCTTATGTATGTGTACAATGCTTTCATGGTTACAAAAATTTGGTGTTTTTAATGATAATGCTAGTATTTTTATATTTTTTTATTACAGAGATGATTTTCTATAATTGATCACAATTTCTAACATATTCTAATTAATTCATTTTCTCAGGAATGTTCTTGTAGAGTTCCTGTTTTAAAATTCATTTATGGAAGGATTAAATTTAGTAAGTAATTTCCTTAAGTGTATGTTAGCTTAAAGAAATGTAAAGTAGACTCAATAAAGTGATATTTTTACTCAGTAATTTTCTTCTTTGGGCAAGATACAATTTTTAACATTGTTGATATCAAAGTAGTCCCTGCTCTATTAAAGGACCACTTAAGAAAGAAGAACTAGATAAAGATCTTGGAAAGAAGTAGGTACTGAAGACATTGACTGGTTGAATTTCTGAAATACAGTCTTAGCTTCCAAATTTTCCTTCTGTTTTTCCCATTGATTATTTGTGCAGCAATACCCTACAAATGACCCTAGAGGGAAATCTTTCCTAGCTTGGTAAGCAACAGTGACTCCGAGATCTTGTGACTGTAAGCAAATGGTTGAGGCGAACTGGATTAAGTCAGCAGGAACTATTTTCAAATTTGGTTCATATTTTTAAATTTCTCCAAGCCAGGATAAAAGAAACAGCACTGTCCAACTAAAATTTCTCTTACCTTAACAGAGAAAACATTTGAGCAGACACTATCATCACAGAGATTTTGAAGATATGAATTGGAGAATGTATGATCATCGATAGACGGCAAGCTTGAAAATGAGTGTTTACCAGCACATAGAAGACACTTTGTTTTATGACTAGTGTTTTATAGAAAGGAGACTTTTTTAGTAATTATAACTGAGGAGAACTTTAATGCTAGAAGAAAAGCGTGAACTATGTTCCTCATTTCCTGAAAATTCTCTATTTCTTTAAATTTTTTAAAATTAAAAATAATTTACAAAAGAAATTTATGGTTACCAGAGAGATATTTTTTATGTACAACAGTTAAAGCAACTTTATATGGGGGAGAAGGGGCTGTATGTTTGTTTGTTTGTTTTAGGTAACAAAAATTGTTTTTATTTGAGGATTGTTGCATTTTTCTCCCCATTATGCCTAATTTATGGTAGAATTAGTAAGAAGATTGGATTCTTCACTGCCATAATTTTTCTTGTATAATGAAAGACAAAATAATCAGTATACATAAAAGGCAAGGCAGCCTTTCCCATTTACTAGCTCTTGGGGAAATAAACAGTGTAAGTTGTCTTTCCTCAGCTTCATTGCTGTGAACAACTTCACTGCTTCCCTTAATTTTTTTTCCTAACAGCTGTTTTAAAGCATTAATTGATTTTTTGATTCTGAATACTGTGCTATTGATAGTTTGTGGAGGCTGATGGGTGAAATGGAGATTAAAAATAAAGTTCATTGGACAGGTAACAAGCTCATTAATGTCCTATAAGAACATCCAATTCCAGAAAAATTGAGCTATGTTGCTGAACCTGCTTTTTTTGCTTTTGAGTTAAAGAAAAGCAAACACAATAAAAAGAATCGATGACTAAAAAATGTCTGGGCTCAGATGTCACAAATTCAGCAGTCCTGGTTAAGTATTAAAGAAAAAAAAAAAGTCGCCTCTTCAAATTGTTAGGTTGCCATGCTTTTGTAAAACATTTTACTAAATAATACATTAGAAATTCGTTAAAGTGATTGGGGGAAAAATAATAAAAGCAAATCAAGTAATAATATATATTTTTTTTATAAATTATGTTTGTTCTTCCCATCTATCTACCAGAGGCAAGCATGGTCTGGCATTTGAAAATCTTAATGTTGCCACTATTATCCCACTGCTGGCAGCTTCATTCTTATGTTATATATGTAACATATATTCCAGACCAGTGACTTCTCCTCCCACTCTTTCCTTCTAAAATCTGTTCTGCATACTAAGAAACAGATGAATAAAACATGATGTCTTCTCTTTTTTCCTTTTTTTTCTTTTTTTTTTTTTTTTTTTTTCAAATTTGGGACTTTT
>VZRX01005876.1:0-33055 GCA_013398075.1 Notiomystis cincta | reverse complement strand
CAAACCAAAACAAAACAAATCAGAATACCTTTTTAGATTTGGTTCATCTGACTTGTGGGAGATACTTTAGAATGAGATCAACCATATTCTAATGAAGATTGATTTTTTTCCCCCCACTGTAAAGGAAAATTAAGATAATGATCTTGCATGACTTGTATGTAGCACAAATACCTACTTTTGGTCATATGAATCATGTTATATCATGTTACGAAACCAAAAACATGGTTTTGCTGACAGTTTTGTCTGCCTCTCTAAAGTATTAAAAAGATTTTAAAGAATCTGTCTGTTCTTAATTTTATTGTTTTCCTTTTGAATTCATTATACTTACAAGAATGTTAGCAGGTATATATGGTGGAAGAAAAGTGCAAAAGACAATCTCATGCTTAGGACACAGGCATTCCACTAATTTTGTGAAGACAAAGAGAATGATCCCATGTGGATATGGCAGTGCAAAATTATCTATCATGTGGAATTTATATTTTTCTGCCAGACATCTGTTGATACCCGCAGGGAGATGACAAGACCAAATAAAGACAACACTTGAGCATGAGCCAGGGCACTCCAGTTGTACATTTAATATCTCACTACTGTCACTTTTGCTACCTGCTGCACATTTAACCTCTCTGCCCCTAATTTCTGGTTTTGGTTTTGGTTTTTTCCATGGTTCTTCACAGTTCACAGCAGAAAAGAGCTCTGCTTTAAGGTTAAGTCTTTATGCATCACAGAAATAATAATTGTATGTAATACATTGTATTAATAACTTTTTGATGAAATATCTAGTTTATGGGGCTGCCCTCTAAGATGAGTCTTCTAGCAGCTGCAACATTAGAAACATAAGCCCCAGGTGCAGAAAATGTGTTGTGCTAAATGAGCCAGTGGTCTAATCAAAATGTACTCTAGATCTATTAAAGGGAAGATCCCTTAATGACAAGCCCCTGGTGTAAATGAGGTCACTTCACAGCCTTTCACAGTATAAATTAGAAATCAATTTCATTTTAGGAATAATAAAATATAGAGGAACCTCTTTCTTTCATTAGAATTTACTCCTAGAGATTGAAATTACATTTTCTTTTAAGGTGAACTCATATCAACTGTGCATAAAAATGAAATGCGGGATATATTTGTAATATTTATGATATTTTAAAATTGATACCATTTACATACAACTCATTGTTAAGAGCATATGTAAACAAAGGCATTTCTGAACTGGAGCAGTTCAGAACAGAGAGTTAAGTTCAATTTCTCCTTTCCTTTTTGTATTCATGACTTTAAATATTGCAGAGCTGTTCTTGCTGGTTCTCATTCTGCTGAATCAGCTCTTACAGAAGCATCATTGTTCTTGGAGACTGACATAGGTTACAGACTGCTTAAGAAATGTGAATTAGGTGCACTGGTGCATAGGAATGAGCAGAAGAACTTGAAAGCTTTTTTATTATTATTCTGTCCAATCAACTTTGCCTGTCTCTGTAGTGCCTGTATCCAGATTAACCCCAAGCTTCAAAGACTTTTAACAAAGCTTCAAAGCAGGCAATTTATGAATCATTATTACCCTATTTTGAAAGTAAACCTCTTACTTCAGAGTGCAAACATTCTTTAAAGAGGGATTGAAATCCAAAACAAAATTAAAAAAAAATGAATTAAATGGTGAAAACTCTGATACCTCTATCCTAGTATTTTTTTTCTTTATGGCATTGACACAATGTGCTTTGCATTTCTTTTCAGGGTCATTTTGTCATATCATGTAAAGTACAGTGAAATGCATATTCCACATAGGCCTGCAGATCAGTTCAAGAGGTCACTATACAGTTTCAAGTGCACATTTCCATGCAGAAAAAATGAGAGCAATTAAGATGAAAGAAGCTGACATGAGATAGTTGTACCTCTGTAGCACAAGTATTCTGCTGTGTAGATTAAGTGGGCCACTGCATGATACTTCTATGAGATTAAAAATTACTGCAGAGAAGGCAGACTTATGAGTTGTCCTGTGCTCCCCTCTGTATCAGTGAAAATCAGCATTCATCCTGCATTCCCAGGACTCCTTCTTAAATATCCACATTCCTTCTGATAAAGAAGCAAGTCATATGAATATCCATCTGCATCTGCATTTCAACAGACTGAGACATGATTAATGAGTAGTGTTAGACACTTTCTTCCTTATGGTGCTATTCAGTGGAATTCAGCATTCAGGTGGCAAAGTGCATTTTCCCGTAATGATTAATGTCTGTATGGTTCCAAATACATCAGTATTTCCAAATCACAATGTGTCTGTTGCAGATGGACTCTTAGTCAAATAACTTGGCATCTGTACTAGTACAACATAACTGTCTGAATGAGGATGTACCAATTGAGACTTTTCATCAAGTGACCAGACTGGTACAATACAGATATAACTCTTTATTATCCACTGATGATAGAGTCTGAGTATTAGGGGTGTCTTAATGCTCTGACCAGAGAGAGCTCCAATTTTCTGAACATGTATTTATTTATTTAAATATGATTTACCAACATTCTGAGCACCTATTTGAAATTTAAACGTAAACATTTAAAAATGGAACATGTCTATATTTTGAGGAAATACTAGTATTTCAGTTGACTGTCAGGAAAATTAATTACAGTAAATTAACTTAAGACCCTTTAAATGGTAAATGAGAATACCCATGGAGGAGTTTGATGCAGTTAAACTAGTCAACTTTAAATTTATTTCTCTTTAAAATCAGATTATTTTGACTAATGGTCCTCCATGAATCAAATATGTTTTTGCATGAAAGATACAATTATAGAATGATATAAGAGTCTAGACTGAAAATTACCTCTGGATACCCTCTATGGAAAGTAGGACCTTATTCTAGGCTAACTGTGGACTTGTCAAATTTTCTTCAGTGTTTCCAACAAGGGAAAGGTCTGAGCACTCTGTCTGATGTTTAAGTGTCCTCAAGAATTTTTTTCTTACAACGAAATGGAATTCCCTTTGAATTGACTCATGCATATTATCTCTTGTCTGCTCACTTTGCAGCCTTTTGAAAAGAATACCTCCTTCTCCTCTATAACTACCATTCAGGTGATGGAGAACCATGATTAGATATCTCCTGAACCTTTTCTTCTCTCAGTTCTTCCCTCACAGGTTTTTTAATTTTTCTTCAGACATAAATTCTCCAGTGCTCCCATCTTCTTGTGTCTCCTCCTCTGATCCCTCTGTTTGGTCTGTATTTTACTTGGGAGGTAGCAAAACTGAGCACACTATGCCTCTTGTGGACTAACAAGTGCTGTGTGGAATGAAACAATCACATCCCTTGTGATGCAGTAGCTGGTGCAATCACAAAATTGTCATTGCTGCAGAGCTGATAACTCAAATTCAGCTCACTGTACATCAGCAGTTCCAAATTTTTCTATCAGAGCTATTCCCAACCAGTCAGCCCCCAGCTGGTACTACTGGCTGAATTATTCCATCTCAGCTGCACGATTTCACATTTTACTTCGTTAAACCTTATGAAATTCCTTTTGGCCTGATTTTCTCGACTGCTGAGGACTCTGCATTTTACCTCTTCCACCCAGTGCTATCTAGTTCCTACCCCAGTGTGGTGTCAGTTGGAAAGCTGATAGTGTAGTCAGTACCATCATCCAGGCTGTTTCTAAAGCCCCTGAAGAGTCCCACTCATGACCAACTGAGAGTTTGACTCTGAGATATTGATGACTTTTTGAGTTCAGCACTTGAGACACTTTTCCATCCATCTTCAGACTGATTTGTCCAAGCTGTCTAATCAGCCTCAACAAGAACATGAGAGATCATGCCAGACATCCTGCAGAGGTCAAGGTAAATGGATATCCACTTCTCTCCTCCATTCACCCAGGAAGCCATCTCATCATAGATGGCAGTAAGACTGGCTCTGCACAATTTAATTCTTGTAAACATGTGTTGGCTCTTCCTAATTTTCTTGTCTTTCATTTGCATGGACAAATTTTCCAAATGGATTAGTTCTATTATTTTCCCAGGAATGGCTACCTGGTCAGTATTTTTTCATAGATTTTTTTTTTTGTTCCAGTTATTGATGGACATATTTGACTATTTTTTTTTTTTCCATCTGTGATCTTCAATTTCCATGACCTTCTAAAAATGGCAGAGGAGGTTTGCACTAGCATCTTCTGGTGTCTTCAGATTCATTCCATCAAGGCCTAAATACCTCTTCCTGTACAACTGCTACAGATGGTCTCTAGCTCAATCCTCCCTTGCTGTCAATGACTCACCCTTTACTTTTCCATTTCATCTTGGAATAGGGACTTGAGAGCTGACATCAACCTTAAAGATCGAGGTGGAAACACAACTGAGTACTTCTTTTCTGTGTCATTTCTAACTAAGTTGCCAGCTCCATTCGGCAGCAGTCTGTGTCTTCCTTGTGCTTCCACTCTGTACTAACCAACATAGAGAAGTCTCTTTTTCTAGTCTGAGCTCCAGATGAACTTTTCTCTTCCTAACTTCATATCTGCTAGCTCAAATAGTACATTAAAGAGTATTCCTCTTTAAGCATGAGTTTGCTTTCCCATCTATCACTTCTCTTTTTTTTTTTAATTTGAGCTCTTTGCATGCTATCTGCTTAATAAGAAGTCTGGTTTTTTTCTATTTCTAGGCCTGCTCCTTTTTTTCTATACCTTTTGTTTTCCCCCCCCCTCCAAATTAGGGGGATGACAGATTTGGGCAGGTTGTCTCTGAAAATTTCTCAGCACTTTTGCCTACCATGACAGACTCCCATGGGAGCCCTAACAGTTCCCTGAGCAAAAACTCTCCTAGGAGCTGAAATCTGTACTTATGAAATCTAAGGTGTTTATTTTGCTACTAAAATTTTGAGTGAGAACTTTAAAGTGAGGAGTAGGAGGAAGATTGTAGATTGATGTTAGCGTGTATTTGTTCCTATTTGTGAGATTTAAAGTAATTTTGTTATTTGTGGTGTTAATTACATACACACTATACATACGAGTCACGAGTATTTACCATTACTTCTGAAGTCAAGAGCTTCAAGAGTTTGCAGTAAAGGAAAACTCTCTCCTCAAACTTATTGGCATGTTTCTTTGCTTCTTCTGCTCAATCTATATTATTTTATCTACATTATTTTAGCCGGTTTTGTGAACATGAGAGGTCAAAACATTTCTCTTTTAGTAACAATATCTAATTAAAGAAACAATAAAGAGCATATTCATGGTAAATGAGATAAAGTTTCCACATGGAATTTTCAAAATAATCTCTTAACTAATGGTGAAAGGTTGAGTAGTATAAAGTAAATTGGAATGATTCATGGAGAAATTCAGCTCCCAATGGGACAAGTGAATGTGAATGACATCCATTTCATCTCATTTAACTCATTTACAAGTTGGGTATGCAGTCCAAGTCAGATGCTTATACTCTCCATGTAATCAATGGAAAGAAAGAAGGAGTGAGACATCCAGTGAGTGAATAATTCATTTTTAAACAGGTATCTATTAGAACGATGATAAATATATCTCTAGAGATGCTGCTCTCTTTAATGTCTGTGAAGGAAATTTAGATGAACAGCAGAGATGTCTAATTTGAAGATGTTTAAAATGAGGTGAATTGAATCTCATTACCTGTATGAGCTCTTCATGCATAAATATGTTGTATGAGAGCCTTATAAACTGTTTACTAATACACCTGAACAGTATCAATTGGCACACTGAGAGAATCCATGCAAATATTAATATGATGTTGATTCCTAGCAGATTGGTTTTTTTTTAATTCCAGAGAAAGACTGACCATTTTCTTTAGTTGAACTAGATTAAACTGCTAAATATTTTAAATTTAAATTGTTAGAATTAGTAATTAAGATACTCTATGCATGCACAGTCTCCCAACTATTTCCAAATACATACTAGTTTAGAAATCCTTTTTTTATATCTAAATGATGTTATTCAGACCACTTTATTTTATCTTTGATCTTGATTGCTGTAATCACTCACTCGACCTTGGAATTTTTACTATGAACAATAGGAAAAAAGAAAAAAATACTGCTATTGCAACCATCACCTGTAATCCCTGGCCTGTTTACATTATCTATCTTCTTATTCACTACATCAGTTTTCATCCATTTTTTTTGTACAAATACTTTTAGTCTAACTGTCCAGCTTCTTTAGAATTATTAAGTACCCTTCCTTATCATTCACTAATTGTTATATTCCATACTGTTATGTTCCAATTTTCCAAGTTGCTACCCTTAAGCTAATTTCCCAATTTAATAGTTACAATTTCAGAAAAAAAATTAATTGCAACCCACAAAATTTAATGAAGGGGTTAATTGCTCTGGTAAAGGAACAAATAATTTGCTTACCTCTAAAACCACTAGATGTTGGAGCTCTCTCTCTTCTACAAAATTATTTATGTATTATTGTATACATAATTAAAATATGCAAATAAAGTCCTAAGTAGAGCACTTGGTTACTTGTCAGTGTCCAACCAAGCAGCAGAAAGCTGTCAGAGAAAGTACATATCTACAAAAATAAGTTTGAACACTTTCTTCTGAAACAACGAATATATGTCACCAAAATGAAAAGGAGTTTTGGCTAATACACTCCTTCCTAGCTAGGCTTACGTGTGTTTTCAGAAAATATGTGATCTGGAATCACTCAAAGAGAGAAATGAAAATACACAAACAAAAACTTCTTACCAAGGAAGGCAGCAACATATCTAGGAATCAGGTAATATGTATTACCAAAACAAGGATCTACCTTTTTGTTCCCATTAAATATTGAAGGCAGAATACAAGTATTCTGCTGCATATTTGGAACTGGACAGTAGACACAATGACCTGAAATGATCTTCAAAATATTTTTTTTCAAGCAAATGGTAGATAAGAGATTTTCAAAAGTATCCTTGAACCTCAAAAATATACAATGTCAGAAAAAGTGTGAATCTATCGGTAAAAGGAAAAAAAAAATTGCTAATGCTCGTATTTCAAGGTTTTTCTTCTAAGAATCAGCTCAAGAAATATAACTAAAAAAATCAGATGACTATTAATTTATATGGACTATTTCAGAAAGCCACACTTCATAATCCAAAATGCAGATAATACTGACTTAATTTCTCTTCTTTAAAAATGTCAGTAGAGACAGACTCTATAAGAATCTATTTTCAGACATTAGTGACACCTTCTCCCTGCCTATGAATGAATTGTCTCAGCAGAAAATTACAGTTGGACTTAATGAATTGCATTTAATGCATCATTTTTTTTAACAGAAACACAGTTATTATGCATGAAACATATTCATATCTTTCAAAGTTATTCAGGTAATTTAAGTCAAATAAAATGCAGTAACAATGCAAAAAATACCCTTATTTCTCTTACAAATCAAGCAAGAGAGAGGTTTTTCATAAACCATTTGCTGGATTACTGAAACCTATTCTGTACAGACCTGTTACCATGACAAAAGACAGTAGTTTTTGTAGAGGTGTTAACTTTTGTTAGCTTTCTTTACACCAGTTCATGTAAGAAGTCTTTAGTACTTCCCACTTCAGTGACCAGTGGATACAAGGCATTCAGATACAACCTTGGGAAATCAGGAAACATGGTGTAAAATTTCATGTTTCATTCTGGTGTAAGGTACTTCTGTAGTGCCTACATTTTGAGCTTTAAAAAGTTCTGTAGTTTTTTACTACATGACCTTTTCTATAAAGTTTTGGTTGGAATCTTAACTGTCACAAATGTGTGTTCTCCAAATGATCTTAATTTGAGAGTAGCTGGTTCAGCTGATATTTTAATCATTGGTGTATCCACTGATTTCTATTTACCATGTTAGATGCAAATTGTTCTGCTGAGCATTTCAATTCCATTTTCCATGTGGCTGTAGTATTGGATGCTGAGTCATACAAGGCACAGATAATGGGCCATATACCAAGGCCCCTATAGCCTGAGTTAAACAAACCAAACAAGCTTGCTATTCCTAAACTGTTGCATTTCTAAGTATGAAATTCAGAAAGTGTTTTGCAGTCAGTATTCATGCTCTATAGAACTCTGTTTTTCCAACCAACAATAATTTAAAATAAAAAGGGATGCTGAAGTATTGTTCAGACAGCAAACCCTGATGGTTTCTGCTTTGTTAAAAGTGTGGGGGGTTTTATTTTTTATTTCAGTTTTGCCTGTATTGGTAGGTTTCCAAGGCAATACTACTCTATTTTCAAACTCTGTTTGCATAAATGTTCAGACAACAATAGAATTTTGACATGTGGGCAATGCTGAAAAGTATTTAATCTCACATGTCAGCATCATTGCACTCATAATTCTCTTGTTACCCTGTGCCTTACAACAGCACAGCTGTCTTAAAATTAGTACGTGTCACAGCTTATGGCAAAAGTTACTGCTTTGGCATGCTATTTCTTTTATTAGGATTATCATAATGTGCTCATTAACACCAGTAGATAGTGTCCTCTCCACTCCCTCTGCTGTTAGTTACCTCTCCCATTAGGGCAGTAGCTGTGGTCCTACTTGTATATAACTGTGAAGAGCAAAGCCAAGCAAGAGCACATGCTTTCAACCACTATGGCTGGGGGTGTCACAATATGCAAGGACTCCTAAGCTATTAATCTTTGGATCCCTGGTTACCCATTTTTCCTTCTCACCTGTTTAAATATTCATTTAGTTAATATTTTTATATGATTTTGAAATAAAAATATTACATAGTTTTCAAATGAGGACTTGATCTGTTGTGTTCATTAACTTTCTTTTTATTCTCCTCTCATTATCAGCAGTTTGCCAATCAATTAATTTTCATTTAAACATATTGGATAGTCATTCAAAGATCTTCCTAAGCTGAACATTATCACACAAAGAGAATCAATATTGTCTTGCTTGTACAGAAGTGATTAGTGAATTATTTACTAAAAGTTGCAAATAAATTCTGCATTCAGTTTTTGCTTACCAGAATAAACACCTAATGTACAATTATATGCTGTTTTAGCAGGAAAGATACAATTTCATGTAATAAGGACTAATATCACTGCATTTTTCATACTTTAGTACAAAGAAGAGAATTATATTTTCTTTATATTGTAAAATAGCTCTAATGCCTATATTCAAGGCAGCATCAAATTTTCCATTTGATGGAAATTAAATACATATATTTGATATTTTATTTTTAAAATTAAGCTTAAGTGTTACTTATTAAAAAAACCCAAACAACCAAAACAAAACACAAACAAAACAAAACCTTCTCTAAATGAAGCTCTGATTATAACAAAATCTGCCATAACATCTGTGGGTAAATTCATTCACAAGGATAAAAATGTTTTATCCAGACTATCTATTTCAAATGAGTCTCTCTGTGTGAGATATAAAAACATAGTTTATCCACAGAAGTCATGAACAGCCTCTGTAGGCTAAATCAACTGCTCATGAATATTTTACCATATTTTTAATTTAAAGTGGTATTGCTAGTGTTACATTTGCATTAGATTAATGAAGATGGTCATTTCTCAATGGGACCAAATTGAAAGAGAGAGAGGAATAGGAGGATGTCAAGTAATTCGTGTTAAGAATATCCGAAGGAGCTGATGCTTATTGAATAAAGAACATCAAATTACTTTCTGCTACTTTCTAATCTCAGAATTTAGTTTCAGTGTTTGACCTTGTCCCTTCTTGAAAGATGGTCTCTATATACCTGCTTCTAGTATTCAGCATCTAGACATGTCTTCTTAGCACCCACTGATGTTACCTTTTTTCTGTTCTGTTTTTACCCCAATTCCAGCCAGCAGTTGCCTGTTTTAATTGATTTCTTTAGATTTAGCATCAGATCTTCTCTGAATAGTCATCCCAAAATGGCTAATCAGGTTTAATGAACGAGCCAGTAAGCAATATAAATCCTCATCACCAAATCCACTGTGTAAAGAAATACTCTGTATAATACAGTACTTATAACATGTGATAGACTCCCTGTTACCCTGCAGCCTTCGTGTATCTGAACAGCCTGAGGGACAGCCTTCAAAGCCTGGGGCAGACAGCTCTGCATCCAAACCCTTGGAGTGACAGTTCACTTTCTAGCTTGTGTGGCTCCACAGCAAGACACTCAGTCATATTTTGGATAGAGCTGTGAGTCTGCTGGGAGAACTAGGACACTTGCTAGGTTTCCCACAGCCCCAGTTTCTGGCAGCATGGTTAAATAAAAATATCCTGGATAAAGAATATCTTTATTCTGGAGTCATCCCACTACCTGAAATCACATCATACCAAATTAGGGTAAAACTAAAAGGTAAATTGAAGTCCTTATTGATAATCTCAAAAATAATAATATGTCTAAAACATATATAAAAAAAAGGCAAAGAAATAAAAACACTGCCATTCTGTTTACATGGTGACTGTATCAGAAAAGTCTGCCATTCTCTCATGTTTTGGCCTTCCTATCCTGACAAGAAAAGTTTTCAGGGTTTGATTATACCTTCTTCCAGTGCTTGGGAGAATATCAGCCTTTGCAGACAGTTCCCCTTCTGAGATATTTGAGGCTATCAAGGATAGTTTCAAAACAGCTGCTGGTGAGCAGTATCCATATGAATGGAAAAATAGACCTTTCATAAGATGAAGAATTGTACAGAGACACATCAGCATTTAGGAGGACCATAAGGATGGACAAAAGGAGTGAAAGGAAAATCCCCAAAGTATCTTTTATCAATAAATAATGATGGTAGCATTTCTAGTAGACTTCATGGTTTTTTTTAACATTAAATGAACTTTTTGAAAGAGGTGCTGCTTGCTTATTTTTTTTTTTTTAATAGTAAATAGAAATAAAAGTAATAATTTATCCCAAATGAATCCCTTCTTTGGAAGGACATTAAAGTTCACAAATTGGAAAGAAAGAAAGAAGTCAGACTCCTGAGCAAGAAAAAAGATCTCAGTTACAATATGTGAGCATTCTGTGAACTGTTGGAGTTTCTTATCTCTCACTGAACATACAGATTCATATGAGGATTGAACAAAAAGGCACAAAAGAAGAATGAGGAAGAAGAATATTTTATTCAAAATAAAGTAGAAATTCAATTTTCAACTTTTGCCCTATCTTTCTTTTTGGTTTTATCTTCCACAGCAGAAGGAAATATGCACAAACCCTATTAAACTATTCACATATACATCTTTAAATTCAAAATTAATGAATCATAATTGTGCTACAGTAATCCACTTTAGGACATGATTGACACTTAAAAGCTGTATCCTGATTAGTTATTTGGTGCTTTGGATTATATTATAGCTATTCACCAACTTTCAGCAATGGGTCTTTGTAACATAATCACTAATAACTCCATGACAATCCTAAAGCTATGATGAATAAAGTAAAGGAGTGCAGTAAGTAATAATTGCTTCATCTGTTTGTGTCCTTCCCATCTCAGTATTTAGCTTCTAGATAAGTCTTTTCAACTTCAGGTTCATTTTCTTATTTTCCTTCTCCATCCCTTGAACATTTCACTTCCCATGATCTATGCTTGGTAAAAATTAAGTTCTGTATGAATCAACTGAGTCTGACTATATAAAAAATGGCATTTTTTTCCTCACACAGGCTAAATTTAAAAAAAGAAATCACAAAAGAACTGAATGCTTGAGGTTGGAAAGAACCTTTACAGTTCATCTTGCCCAAACCCCCTACCCAAGCAAGGCCACCTAGAGCCAGTGGCCCCAGCAACATTCAGGCAGCTTTCGAAAATCTCCAAGGATGGAGACTGCACAGCCTCTCTGAGCAATCTGTGCCAGTGCTCAGTGCTGGAACTCCCAAGTCATTTCATACTCTGATACACTGCTCAAGGATGATACAAGGACAAAGCACTTCCCACAAGCACAGTTATCATCAGAAGGCTTACATGTTTAACAGTACTACAGATACAAAAAATAACATGGAATCCATTTCCTGTAGATGATGTGGGATGTATTAGACTAGGCTCCTGACCTTTGAGAAGGTCCTAGGATTTGTGACCTCAATGTCAGATGGTTGTAGGAATGTGAGGGATAAAACTTATTTCTGTATTGAAAAAGCAGTGATTTTTAATGTCAAATTATTATACCGGTTATAAATTCTGCATATTTACAGGTAGAAATATAAACTTTCTTTAGACTTATAGGGAAATTTTAATATTAAAAAACCAGTCCTGATTAGACCAGGGGTTAACCAGATGAGTAACTGTAAATTAAAGGAAAAGGATTACAGGAAAAAAAATATTCATTGAATTATACAATGCAGATACCTTCCTTGCTGACAATTTAGATGGATAAGGAAATTTGCCCTTGTGTTTCCCACTGGAAATGAGGGAGACAAGCTCTTTAAATATAGAAAATGTCACACCAAAGAGAAGTAATTTATTTTTGCTTGGTTTTTTTTTGAGGGGGTTGTGTTTTTTATTTAGTAAAGAGTTTGTGTGTAAGTAGAGAGAGGTGGAGGGCGTGCAGAGCTAAATAAATTGCTTTGAACCTCAAGTTTCCAGATCTACTAACACTGGCAATACAACTCAGGGAAATTATGTAGAGCAAAGAGCAGTATCTGGAAGCGAAATTTTAAGTTAAATGATTATTTGAATATGCATTATGTGCAATTTTTGTTTCTTAAATTTGTAACTCAGTGGGGTTAGTTTATTCCTCCTCTATAGGTTTATTATGCAGTTTATATATGAGCTAATATTTCTGACAATAACTTTATAATCAATAAAGTGAAAAAATGTGGGGAAAATAACTAATTCTACTGCAATAGTTCAAATTAGGTCAGAGGAATTATTCACTAAAAATGTCTGTTTCTCTGGAGAATAACAACCAGGGTAATTTTAGACACCTACACTGCTGTCATGGTTTAGCCCCAGCCAGCAACTCATCCCCACACAGCTGCTTGCTCACTCTCCCTGCAGTGGGATGGGAAAAAGAAAGAGAGGGGTAAAAGTGAGAAAATTCATGGTTGAGATAAAGGCAGTTCAATAGGTAAAGCAGAAGTTGCATGTTCAAGCAAAGAAAAACCAATAATTTTTTCACAACTTCCCACGGGCAGGCAGGTGTTCAGCCATCTCTAGGAAAGCAGGGCTCCACCACACACAATGGGTACTTGAGAAGACAAATGCCATCACTTCAAGCGTACTCCTTTGCTTTCTCCCTCCNTGATGAATAAAGTAAAGGAGTGCAGTAAGTAATAATTGCTTCATCTGTTTGTGTCCTTCCCATCTCAGTATTTAGCTTCTAGATAAGTCTTTTCAACTTCAGGTTCATTTTCTTATTTTCCTTCTCCATCCCTTGAACATTTCACTTCCCATGATCTATGCTTGGTAAAAATTAAGTTCTGTATGAATCAACTGAGTCTGACTATATAAAAAATGGCATTTTTTTCCTCACACAGGCTAAATTTAAAAAAAGAAATCACAAAAGAACTGAATGCTTGAGGTTGGAAAGAACCTTTACAGTTCATCTTGCCCAAACCCCCTACCCAAGCAAGGCCACCTAGAGCCAGTGGCCCCAGCAACATTCAGGCAGCTTTCGAAAATCTCCAAGGATGGAGACTGCACAGCCTCTCTGAGCAATCTGTGCCAGTGCTCAGTGCTGGAACTCCCAAGTCATTTCATACTCTGATACACTGCTCAAGGATGATACAAGGACAAAGCACTTCCCACAAGCACAGTTATCATCAGAAGGCTTACATGTTTAACAGTACTACAGATACAAAAAATAACATGGAATCCATTTCCTGTAGATGATGTGGGATGTATTAGACTAGGCTCCTGACCTTTGAGAAGGTCCTAGGATTTGTGACCTCAATGTCAGATGGTTGTAGGAATGTGAGGGATAAAACTTATTTCTGTATTGAAAAAGCAGTGATTTTTAATGTCAAATTATTATACCGGTTATAAATTCTGCATATTTACAGGTAGAAATATAAACTTTCTTTAGACTTATAGGGAAATTTTAATATTAAAAAACCAGTCCTGATTAGACCAGGGGTTAACCAGATGAGTAACTGTAAATTAAAGGAAAAGGATTACAGGAAAAAAAATATTCATTGAATTATACAATGCAGATACCTTCCTTGCTGACAATTTAGATGGATAAGGAAATTTGCCCTTGTGTTTCCCACTGGAAATGAGGGAGACAAGCTCTTTAAATATAGAAAATGTCACACCAAAGAGAAGTAATTTATTTTTGCTTGGTTTTTTTTTGAGGGGGTTGTGTTTTTTATTTAGTAAAGAGTTTGTGTGTAAGTAGAGAGAGGTGGAGGGCGTGCAGAGCTAAATAAATTGCTTTGAACCTCAAGTTTCCAGATCTACTAACACTGGCAATACAACTCAGGGAAATTATGTAGAGCAAAGAGCAGTATCTGGAAGCGAAATTTTAAGTTAAATGATTATTTGAATATGCATTATGTGCAATTTTTGTTTCTTAAATTTGTAACTCAGTGGGGTTAGTTTATTCCTCCTCTATAGGTTTATTATGCAGTTTATATATGAGCTAATATTTCTGACAATAACTTTATAATCAATAAAGTGAAAAAATGTGGGGAAAATAACTAATTCTACTGCAATAGTTCAAATTAGGTCAGAGGAATTATTCACTAAAAATGTCTGTTTCTCTGGAGAATAACAACCAGGGTAATTTTAGACACCTACACTGCTGTCATGGTTTAGCCCCAGCCAGCAACTCATCCCCACACAGCTGCTTGCTCACTCTCCCTGCAGTGGGATGGGAAAAAGAAAGAGAGGGGTAAAAGTGAGAAAATTCATGGTTGAGATAAAGGCAGTTCAATAGGTAAAGCAGAAGTTGCATGTTCAAGCAAAGAAAAACCAATAATTTTTTCACAACTTCCCACGGGCAGGCAGGTGTTCAGCCATCTCTAGGAAAGCAGGGCTCCACCACACACAATGGGTACTTGAGAAGACAAATGCCATCACTTCAAGCGTACTCCTTTGCTTTCTCCCTCCCCTAACTTTATCTGAACATGGCACCATATGGTACAGAATATCCATCAGGTCAGCCAGGGTCAGCTGCCCTGGCTGTGTCTCTTCCCAACTTCTTTTGCCCACCTAGCCTCCTCTCTGGTGGAGTCAGGGTGAAGCAGAACATCCCTTGGCTCTGGGTAAGCACTGCTCAGCTATAACAAAAATATCTCTGTATTATCAATAAGTTTTCACTGGAAACTCAAAACAGCCCCATAGCAGCTACTATAAAGAAAACTGACTCTTATCACAACCAACTCCAGGGCTGCTGATATCAAAATTTATGGGAGATGGATGCCATACCAAATAAAGCTGCTTCTCTGCTTCGCTATTACATGTGTGTGGTGCCAGTAGTCAATAAAAAGAAGGATGTCCTAAGAGACCTGATCCCATTTACATAATTCAAAGAGCTGGAGTATACCTCCTGCCTGCCTGTAGTGTGCAGTGAAGTGTTAAATCTTTCAAGATCAGACTCCATCTAAACCATGGCTTTTTTGCAAAGCTTTGAAGACAGCAGAGATACCACAGAGACACTTTTGACAAATGCTGCTTAATATTTCATATTTAATATGGTTGGATTTCTTAACTGGTCATATAAAATAACAGTGCAGGATCACTATTAGTCAAGTCCTATAACATTAGGAGTTACAATATAAGGAGAGGTAGACTGTAATCACAGTCTTTTCATTGTGTATAGATTTAAAGAAAAAAAAACTGACAGAAGCTACTGATTAGTCTTTGATTTTTAAGGTTAAAACTTACAAGTTCATTGTCATATTGTGATGTAGCAATGACTGAAGCAGAAAATGCCTCAGTAATTTCTCATAGAAGCAAAAATTTTCGTAGATGGAACTTATCAAAAGTTCTCAATGATTTAATTCTTCTCTTCCTTTAATGATGCTAAATAGACAGCTGTTCCTAACTGAAGAATAGAGTGAATACAGAAAATTTCTGAAAACATAGGTTTTCCTTCTCAAGTAATGCTTTAGACCTTCTTTAAATTGCTTATTAGTCTGATAGCAAGAAAGAGCTGATCATCTTTAATTAACTTCTGTTTTGCCTAGTCAATGTAGAGTTATAATATCCTGGTTAATATTTTATAGTATATATTGAAACATGATATTTGTCTGTGATTCTTATGTCTAATTCTTGAAGCTGTCTTGCTTTTTTTGTTAATTATTACAGTGCATTCACGCCTGAAGGCATACATCATTGACAAACATTCTTTTAAAAACTTTGTTGTTGTTAAATTACAAGTAAGCAAATATTAATCTGAAACCCAGCTCAAGCAAGCATCTAAAGCTTCAGACCATAGCAGCTGCAAGAAGACAGCAGAAGGCAGAATCAACAAATCATACAACATTCTGCTTGCACTTCTCTTTCTCATGGCTGTAAGTGACTGCATCATTCAGCTGGGTGGGAGGGAGAGCAGATTTGGGATGAATAAAAGAGCTTTGTTCAGATCAGGAAATCTGTTATGGTAACTACTGTAAAATCATCACAGCAAAAAGAGTCATCAGAAAACAAATTTGTTTTGTATAAAGGCCCTGTGAAGCATATGTGATGGGTTGGGTTTTGCTATGGTTTCTCATTGCCTTTGGTTGGGGATTTTTTAGCACTAGATGCAATTTTCACAGGAAAGAAAAATAAAATAATGCATCTTGCCTCATTTGAAAGCATGAAGTAGAATCTCTAAGGTACTGTAAGCTAAAGTGTGTGGTTGTACTCCACAACTTAATATTTCACATAATGACGCCTAAAAATTCTTGCCGATACTTTTAGAAATCAGTAATTCCTTGCATGTTTGGCTTGAGTTGTCTTAAAGGAACTTCTCAAAAAGTAAATCATCGACAGATTCTGAATATTCATAAATTTTTTAAAGTGCTACCTGTTTAGTCTCTGTAAAGGATTTTTCATCTTTGGACATTTTGATCACTTTTTCCATATGCCTCTTGCAACAGAACATTTTTATGGATTAAGTCTTTTAGATGAGTGAGATGCATGCAGAGTCCATGGAGTTGTGTGCCTTTTGACATTTTTATAGAAATATTATGACATGTTCTTTCATTTAGCATGTCCTCATTTCCAGTGACATACTAAATTATTTCAGTCAGGGCCAAGAAAACCAAAAGGAAACAAATTTTTGCCTACCTAAACATCATAGCACAATATTAGTCATATAAATTACATCATTAAACATAAAAGGACTGTGAAAAGACAAATTATTTTCTAAACTTGAAGCTTATTAGGGAATTTTGTAGTCTTGAAGTCTTTTCCTGTCATACACAGCATGAAGTTTAGAAATATGATCAAGTCAAAGTGACAGTTCTTGCGTTTTGTCAGGCATAGAGGATATGTGGAACATTCTTATGCTGGTTAATTGTTAGATGTGCATCTTCATTTTAATGTACTTCTATATATTTGGTTCTGACAAATAGCCTGGTGAGAGTAAAACAAGAGCCAATTGTTGGATGTTTTGACATAAAGAGATATGAAAAATATTCTTCCATAATATACCTTATTTTATGCATTAGCATCATCTTCTTTCTCAGTCTTCCAAAGTTACAGTTTTATTTTGTGTGAAGGAGAATGTTTCACATCAAACAAATGAAATCTGTGGAGGGTTCATTCAGGAAAGAATAATTTGAGGAAATTAGATCAGTTCAATGGCAATAATTTTACAGTCAAGTCATCAATCAATATTCAGTTATTCACATATTCCTATCTGATTGTTCATGTCTAGCTGCTCTACCACTGGAAGCAGGAATGATTATCTGCAGTTGCTACTAGAACTGCTAGAATAGTACAAAGTGTTCCTTATTTTACTTTAAAGCTCTATTGTCAACCTGAATTTCAAGCACTGTGAGAGGTAAACAGCTATTTCTTTTCCAGCTTTAATTTTGTACTACTGCCTATCAGAGATGGAAGCATAAAATAGAATAAGAATTATTCTATTTTGTTATAGTTGGTTTTATCTTCAAGGGTTAAAAGACCAAAGTGTTGTTTATGTATGCACTTCATCCTGCTCTTGAAAATTAATGATTCTTCTGCGTAAAAATTCTAGTAAAGAAATAGTAAAGAAATATGGTGGATCACTTCTGGCATATGAAAATATGAAGTGGTTGTGTTCAGCCAAATGAATAAAGGTCTCAGAATTATTAATTGTGCCACAGATGCTACTCCTTCAGAAAGAGAATAACAAAATGGTGAATTAAAAAGAAGCATAAAAGACATTTTTTGAGATATACTTATGAATGCACAAAGCTGTGCATTAGAAAAAGTTCAGAAAGTTCTTGAAGAAAAATGGATTTAGGGTTACAGAGGCCATTAGAGTGGCAATTTTAAGACAAAACAATTTGAGTCAGAAAAATAAATTCTTAAGAGGAGGAAAAGTTATGAAAAGAATACCTAAATGTACTTTTAGGAGGGGTAGCAAGAAACCCCTGTTTGAAACATCACTACCTTGTCTCAGTAAAGGATGGTAAAAACATTGGGAATGGTTACCCAGGAAGGCTGTGTGGAATTTCAACCCTGGTGGATGATCAAAAGCAAGACAGTGAAGACTGAACAACCCACTCTAACTTTGAAGCTAGCCTGCTTTGAGCGTGAGATTGGACCAGATGACCTACAGGAGTTGTTTCCAACCTAAATTATTCTATTATAGTGTGATTCAGCTTGTCACAGACGGTTCTGAAAAACTTGGCAGGATAAAAGTTTTAAGAAATTAACAGAGTGTTCCCTGAAATAAATGTTTAAGAGTGTTTAAGTATATAGTGAACACATGACAGTTGAATAAGGATTTCAGTTCTGCAAGAAACTTTACATTTTCTATGCTTATCCAACCTCATACAGAAGGAAAAAGCCAAGAGAATGCAAGTATCCCAAAAAAGCAAAATTCTGAAAATAACAGCAACAACGATTGTCCATAGAGATCAAAAAGTCTCTCTCTGCAGAACTTTTTTTCACAATACTGTAATGTTGTATTAAAATTTAAACCTTAATTGCTTCTTTCAGGAAAACCTCTAAATACAATATCCTCATTGTATCAGAGAATCCCTTTAAATTACATTCCATGTTTAAGTGAAGGCTATCTTAGAGAAGTTTACATCCTAATATGACTGAATATCTCAGTTGTTCAGTTATCATCAGTCATGATTACTTTTCTATTAGTTTGGCAATATGAGGTAAAATACTAAAAGGTCTGTGCTAGAAAATCTGAATTTATATGGTATCCCTGTATGAATGTACAGCAGGGCATTTAGTATTAAAGTTCCAAAATCATTATAAGCTATTGTTATACCTACTTCAAAGTTTAAATAGGTTTATATATGTGTGTGTATATATATATATATACATATATATATGAGTGTGTGTGTGTGTGTGTGTGTGTATATATACATAATGAAACAGAATGCATCACAGTAGAATATTGCTTGAAGAGCTGCCTGAGACCTAGGGAACTCCCAAAGCTTTAGGATCCTTACACTTTTGAAAAGGAGAGCTGAAAGTCTTGATTCACATTCCTTCTCATAGACATACCTAGAAATTCATAATTTAAGATATTACAAGACTTTTGCTTAACATAAATGATAACTTGGAAACCACATTCGCCATAGCAGATTTTAGGTAATTGTTATTTATTTATCTTCCTTAAGTTTTAGGCATGTGCAACTAATATACTTGTAAATTTGTCAAACTAGGTTGAAATTATGTTCCTGGAAAACACTTTGGTGGACATAAGATTTTACAAAACTATACTTTTATGTCTGCATGCAACTACTATTAGATGATCACAACAAAAACAGCAAAACAATTCTACTTCTTGGCAATGATACTTAACATTGAATTATATAGCTTCAGTGAAAAAATTGGTAAATTTAAAGTGAATACCAGCAGATCCATGTATATGCAATGAACACTTCAAATAAGCATGAAAAGTGTAATTTAATATAGGACTAATATACTGAATTTTATTGCCCTGCATTACATGGAAGATTGATAATATAATAGTTTTTTCTCTGTGGTAGTAGCCTAAAAATACCAAAAAGCTAATTGCCATAAAACAGATATTCTCTCCCTCACTATTAACTGCTTTGTGATACAATATTTTGTAATATAAGCCATCAGAGGGTAGTGGGGTGTCCCTTTTTTGAAAAAGAAAAGATGTAGTTTTGCTGCTTGTAAAGTTACTTAAACAGCAAAAAAAATCAGTTTTGTAAGAAATTAGTGTGAAGAATAAATTGTGCATTTTTATGTTCTAATCAGGGTAGAAAAATATATTTTTAGGAAAAAAACTTATTGGTAGTCACAATGTGTTCTGAGTTATATATTTTGTAGAAATCGGTCTGTCTCTAGCTTGTTATTAAAAGCAAGGAAAAAGAGAGGAAGTAAGTAAAAAAACATTTTTCAAGTGCTAGCAGCTGCAAAAAGTGTGTATTATCTCAAAGAATTTTAGGCTGAAGCAAAATTTCAGCCTTTCAGGGTGTTCAATTGTCAGTCTGCTTTATGTAATGATAATCTGAAATGATTAAAACCTGAAAGGGATGCATGGTAGCTTTTAGATATAAGGCCTTTATTAATTTACCTTAAATCTTTCCAGACAAAACTAAAGAGCAGAATAGCATAAAAGAGGTATTTACCCTTGGATAGTAGCCACTTACTATCACTGAAGTCCCAGTGACTGAAATCTAGGGTTATTTTTGTGCATTTCGATAGTTTTTGATGTTTACAATACGTGAGGAGTAGGTATTACCCTGTGTTTTATGTGTACTATCCCTGTCTGTGGGTGCTTCATCTAGTGCTCAGTTGTGATTCCAGAGACAAGCTGTGGTGCTGGTCTAGGCCAGAGCACCATCTTTTTCAGAATAAAGTACAAATGCCCAAATTTGTGCATTCACCAAATTTGCTGTACTCAGTTTAGTCAGTAGGATGCAATGCATTCTTCCCTGTTACTCCTTTCAGCTTCTTTTTTTGCAAGGCAAAATACCTTAGACTTACTGTTCAATAATGTTATTCCCAAGCCAGATAAAATTATGTCTTCAAGTTCACATTCTGGCTTCTGTTAAGTTTCCTGTTTATGTCCTCAACTTGTGTCACTAGCAAGAACATCATCTCTTAACACTGATAGGTCCATTTGAATCTTTCCAGAGTAATAAATTTTTTAATTAAGCCTTTGATTCCATTGGTCCCTTAACTCTTGCTCTAGTGAAAATTACTCACATTTCTAGACTCAGCATGAAAAAAATCTGCTTTTATACCTTGTGGTCTTTCTTCCTTAGTAATTCCTTGTGTGCAAAATCATTAAGCAAATTCTTAGAATGCATAGTAGTGTAGACAGATAATTTTTGCTTTTCTTTCCAGATGGGTATGAAGACAATGTGAATCTGGTAGGGCTGGGACATTCATAACAACCACAGTTCCCAGCTGTCTGTTTCTGCAGGAAGGATGAGGCAATGAAAATGTGGAAGAGTAAGTAAGATACCTGAGTTATCCCAGGAAACAAAACCTTTGCTTTAAATTTCTTGGGTTTTGGTTGTTTTTTTTTTCCAAAAAGCTGTCTGTTTTAAGAAAAAATTATGAGTGAGGATGATAGATGAAGCCTGTCACCATTAAATTCTAACAAGAGGGTGCAAAAGTAGTTATCCACAAAACAAGCTAAACTACTGCTCAGAGTGGGGAACTGAGATGAGTGATAGCGATGACTTCAAAACTAGAAGGGAGGAGCTGAGGCAAATTTGCATCAGGCAGTGTAGCAATTATTTTGAATGTGGCAAGGATAAATTAGAAACATTGCTGAGAAAGAAGCACATTGCTAAGGGAAAAGGCTGTAGTTGAGATGATCTCACTAGTGTTTCAGGCAGACTGATATTTCAAGTCTGGGGAGAAACTTCAAGCCAAGTACTTCAAATACTGTGCAGTCAACAGTTTATTTTACCAGCGAAGCCAGATGCGCTTTGATAGAAAGTTTAGAGCCTGGCAAATTTGCCTGAATGTGTCCTGCAGCTGTTAGAGTAAAGGGGTGAACAGGCTGTAGTCAACTCAAGGGCAGCTAATTTTGACCCAAAGGTGCAATGACAGTTTAATGTGCCAGCCATGTCAATGTAGGTTTTGTAGCAAAATAAAATATTTGCTTTGATTTTTTAAAATTTGAATAGATTCAAAATGAAGATAAACTCTGGTATCCTTTTGGTTCTAAGTGCCGCCAAAAAAAAAAAAAAGCCCATGGGGACACATTTTTCTAATTAATATTTCAAATACATCTGCAAAAGAACTTAATTTTTTTCAGGGATGCTCATAATTCCTCATATCTGAGGTTTACTAAAAAGGTCAGACCACTTTTCTGAGTAAAAAGAGCCTGCAGCATCAGCAGGTAATGCAAAAAGCTCCGAGCCAAGACTCTGCTAAGGCAGCAAATGGTGCAGGAGACCATGCCAAGGAATATGAACTTTCTAACAAAGTGCAGCCATCTTTTAAGTGATTCTGAATGTGTTAGAGTTGGCAGTTCTCACACATACTAGTATCCAAACTTACTTTTACCCTTGTGCCTTTTGTTGGGATCAAATGCCCAGTTGTGAATGCAGTGAGGGGCTGCTGCATGAGCAATGACATCGTGACAAGCACAAAAAGAATTTGTACAGAGCTGTTTTGAAAAGAATCTGTTAAAAGGGCAAGATGGGATTAACTAACTGTGTAAGGAAAGAAAGGGCAAAGGCAATGAAAGAATTAATGAAACTCAAATTAAGGACCAAGAAGGAACTCTATCAAATTCGGGGGAAGTTAATAATACTTGAAAAATGCTCAAATGAGGATCAATACAAGATACATGGAAAAAGAACTCCAAAGTTGTGAATGATTAGAGGTAGAATTTCAGATGGTTTTTACTGGAAAGACCTTGTAGATACAGAAATAAAAGGGAAAAAAATCAGCTATTTTTGGAATTTATACATGATTTGTATGCATGGGGGAACATAAGGGAAGAAGCAGAGATGAAAAAAATCAGTGGTTCTACCCTGCTGTTAAACTGACTTACGACCAAGCTTCGTCTGGTGATATGCATTAGACATCGTTGCTCAGCACTCTTACTGCCCATTTGACATTTAAGGAGAACTCAACTTTTCTGATTCTCAGAGTCACTCACCAGTTTATTCTATCTTCCTGTTGGCTAGAGAATAGGAAAACAATTATAATATGTGGCTTGAGTCCTTATTCTGGTTTGTGTCTATATTGTAAAGAATCTAACCTTGATTTTGATTATGTCCATATTAATACTGTTCTCTTTGTTTGTTTCACTTTAGTCTTTCTATACATAGATGAGTTCATATTCTGTTGTTACTGTTTTATTAACTTTTTTCAATAATGAATCCAATAATTCTCTTTTAAGTCATTGAAGTATTTATACCATTGGTATTTTAAGGAGGTGATGTCCAGGACGTACCCTATTATAGAAAAGAAAAAACTGATAAAACAGGGGGATTTTCAGTTTACCAGTGAGAATTTGAGGAACAAAAATATGAAGAAAAGCATTCAGAGAGTTAATATATAAATTTAGACACGAAATATATTTTTTAAAAAATATTCTACACAAGGGTCATTGTTTAGATGGGAACAGTATGTCAATGTGGTGAGCTTTTTTCTTCCTTTAGATCTATTTGTTATATATATTTTTTATTTCAATTTTTCTTTTAGAGAAAAAGGCCCATCATTTAGTACCCAACAGAACATTATGGTAACATTCTGAAATATTCTGAAATATTTAAAATTAATGAAGATTTCTAACTTAGAATGAGATATTTTATGATCATAATTTTAAAATTAACAGAAATGAGAAGGAAGAATATTTCTTTAACAGTTAACTATATCAGTATAAAAATATTTCTTGAATTAGTCCCTTAATCACAAATTTATCTTTTCCTTTTTTTTATAAACTTGTTTCATCTTGATTCTGATCACATTATATTTTAATATTGCTGTAGATAGAGCTGAGTTTTCCAAACTGTCTTCTGAAAAATAAAAATTCCATTTTCACCAAGTGAGCTTCAATTCTCTACTTTTTCCTGTTTTCTGTTAAAGAGAATTGTTATTCATTATTTTCTCTTTTCTAACAACACACAAATTGCTTTCTTGAGGCATGTTGACCATGCTTTCAGTGATCAGGTTCTTGAAGTTCTTGTACTGACCTTTCACAAGTGAATTAATCTTATTTTCAGGTACATCGCTTTTTTTAAGATCAGAGAGACTCCCAAGTTTTTAAAATGCTCCTTTGAATCGTATATATATTTATGTATTGTTCGTTTCTTGGTAATACTACTGGATCTTTTTATCTTTTGACATAAAACTTCAGCATTTTAGCAAGACAAATTGGAAAAAGGGACAAAGGAAGCACCAAAAAACCAAACCAAACCAAAACAAAGATTTATTACAATAGATTCTCAAAATGATCAAAGCATACGAAAGCAGGAAGGCCCTCCCAGGAAAATGGTAAATAATAATTTTTTAAAAAGAGTTGGAGGAGCTTACAATTTTATTTGGGTCCTCAGGAAGCATAAAGTATTATTGCTCCATTTTAGTTTTTGCAACAAAGCTTCTAAATAACATAAAATACTCAGGGTAGCCTTTTTGCAAATTGCAAATGAGAGCTAAATTTCAACGCATGCATTACCAATACGACAAAATACAGTCTAGGCTTGATTTGTTACCCAAATGTGTTTTCATTTCAAAATGCATTACTAGGCTGCCTTTAGGACATAAGACTGGTTAAAGGATGAGGAACTTGGGTAGATCTGGAAGCTGTCTTTGTAAAATTAAAAATTTGGTGAAACCACTTGAAAGAGATTTCTGCCAGAATGGTCAAAGAATACTGTTAGAGGAAGCTAGAGCAGTTGCTTGGGAGTACTTTTCAGAAACTTTGTCACCTTGCAAAGCAAAGGATGAAATTTTGTATGTCCTTTTCTGAAAGATCGTATTTAAATACAATGTATTTTGGCAGTGATGCAAAAGTCAAACTTCCTGTGGACTCCTAGTCTTTACTAGTTCTCTAGAATGATAGAGCTCTCTGCTGCAGCTTGCTATGGAGTGAAATGACAGCACAGTCACAGTGCAGAGAGCATTCTGTACCAGTGGGAAAGGATCTGAAGGACATGGTAATAAATCTGATTTATTTTACCAAATAATTTATTTGCATAACTGTACACCTGCATAATAACATGAAGGAGAAATGAAAACACAAAACTCTGTTTAATGAAAGAGGTGTAAGAAGAGAACAGCCCAAGACACTAATCAAATTATATCTGTGCATTAAATGATTTAAATGAAAGTTGACATGACCATCTACTAGAACTTCATCACAAGGTTTTTTTAAATCTGTTTTGCTTTGGGTTTTTTTAATTTTTAGTGGAGGTTGATGAAACCTGCCAGTGGATGTGTTATAGTTTCTTAGCAGCAATGTTTTGAGATTTTTTTCCTATGAATTACTCTACCTTGAAATAAAATATCTGATCTCATAGGAATTTCAATATGGTTTAGTTTTTCAATCAGTACAAAACACATTCACCACTGTAGCACTGTTGGGCTTTTGTGTGTCAGACTCTTAGTAGAATTCACTGTGTCTCCACGAGGCCTAAAATGCAGAGAACTCATCTGGGAGGCAAATATGGTTCTACTTCACCTTTATCTCCCACAGCTGTGAAAACTGTCAGCTTCAAAAGATGACGAATTGAGAATTCAGAATATTCTCAGAATAGTTCAACTGTCTCACACCAGTGTTTCTTTCACTTGTTCCTTCCTTTCCCCTGGATTTTCCTTTTTCAGAAATAATAGCAAGATCAATCTTCTCCCTATGTATATTAATTGGATAATCCTCTGTGTTTACTAGAGTGATTGTTTGAATGGCTATAATGACTTATCTTTAAGTACTCAGTTTATGTAAGTAACTGAGTTCTGAAATATCTTAAGAAATGTTCTAGTAGCCAGTAATGATGAAAAAGCCTTTAAAGACTGGAATAGTTTCAAACGCTATTTGCTCTACTGCCAAAAATCACATTTTTAAATGTCTACACTTAGCCTTTATTTCACACACAGCTATCACTGGAGCTGTGCAAGATGTTACTTTTTATTTAGCTGAAAACTGGTATTTCAAAATTTGTTCTTGTTCCAAATCAAATAACTATTTTTTAGATGATTTCCCACAAAAGAGGGGTTCTTTTAAATATCAACAATTTGAAGATTTTTGTTCTAGAAAGGCTAAATGTTTTCTTCTATTGCTTGCATAATTTGACAACTTCATAACATAGTATTTCAAAGCATAATAGGTTCCTATTATGAAATATTAATGCTTTCTATCTACATATGCCACATAATTAATTGAATCATAGAATATCCTGAATTGGCAGGGACTCACAAGGATCATTGGATCAACCTCTGACTCCACACAGGGCAACCTAGAGGTTAAACCATATATCTAAGGGTGTTGTCCATCTTCTTGATGATGGAAACCTGCAGCCATGACCAGCTCCTTGGGGAGCTTTTTCCAATGCTTGAACACCATACCAGTGAAGAAATTTTTTCCAAATACCCAATCTGAACTTTTCCCAACATAGCTCTAAGACATTACTGTGCATCCTCACCTGGACACCAGAAAGTGGAGCTGAGCGTTTCCTTCTCCATTCCCATGTGGAGATCCCTCCTCCTTTATGATGAAGTTGAGGACAGCAATGTTTCCCGTCAGTCTCCACTTCTCCGAGCTGATCTAATACAGCATCCTCAGCCACTCCTCACTCATCATTCCCTCTAGCCCCCCACTCCAGTCAGTCTAGTAACTTTGTACCCTTCTGGTACTGTGGATCTCAAAACTGCACCCAGTACTCGAGGTGAGGACACAGCAATGTCTATTACAGTGGGATAATCACTTCTTACCAGTGTAGCTACACTGTGCTTAATGCACCTCAGGTTATAGGAATCCTCATGTTTCAGTTCTACAGATCACATTTTCAATTTTCACTAAAACTATGCTTCATTTACACAAAAGATAGGGTTCATCTCAACTACATTTAGTTGCCTCAAAATTAGGCAATCAATCTAAATCAACTAGACTTCATAGTCAGTAGACAGAAATAAGCATCTCTAAACCAAAGTTCTTTTGAAACAGTTGTCACCATCGTATTACGTACCAGTGTTAACTCTCACTGCCAACAGAACAAGGCCTGCAGTTTGCATATTTTACTGTCAGTTGCTCTTGTTAAGACGCTGCTACTCCTCCTGCAATTATGTAAATATTGATATACTCTCACAGTTCACCAAGTCGAAATTTACAAGAACTAAATATAATGGTATTTCTCTTACAAATAAATGAAGAAATAGTTCTACTTGTTTGGTGTAAAGGAAACAGAAGAAAGGTAATGTTAGCACACATTTGTGTACAACTTCATTGATTTATAAACTATAAAAAATTTACCAAATAGACCTAAAAAAGTGCATATGAATAAATAGGGAATTTTTTTCCCCACAGATGCCACGATATAAAAAAGATTTACATAATTGCCAATATAAAAATGGTGTTGGCATGCTAAGTTTTTCCATTCATACTTGTTTAAAGTACAGTTTGGATCCAGATTTTTAGAGTTCACAAGAAACTATCTTGAAATTCACAAATATGGTATAAAAGTGCTAAAACCAAATAAAAATGAATTTGCATTTTAACTTAGAAACAACAGGGCATTTAAAACTCTGGTAAGAAGTGATGCTTTCTAAATCTAATCTAAAAGAGTGTTTTAGATTGTGTCAGGTGTTAAGAGCAAGACCTTCTGAAAATTGTGACCCTGAACCTTTAAATGTTTTACAATAAAACATAAAACACGGTCTGTCATATAAGTTGCAAAACTTTAATTAGTCTTTAACATATTGTTTTCTTTTAAAACGTCCCTCTTAATTACTCATTTCAGTGAAGCAGGCTAATTATGCTTCTTGGACAAAAGCACATTGGCTCATTAATCTTTCTTTTTCGGTGACATATGAACAGCAGCTATGATGAACAAGATAGCATTTTTTTAATTATGATTTTCTGCCTATAAAAGAAAAATTTTGGGATCCTGAGGGAATGCTAATGTTATTTAAAGATTATAGTTATGATTGTAACATTCTTATGAAATATTAAGAAAAATGAAACTAGACACCATATGCAACCACTTATTATTTCTGAATTTTATTGTCAATTAATTTCTGTCATTAGTATTTTTCATATTGTTGGCTAACCATAAGCCATATTTGCTTAGGTTTTCCCAAAGCATTGAAAATAGATGCAACTGTCCAATATTAATTAAGAAACCTTTAGGACATAAGAAAAAAAATACTTTTTACTATTTCTTCAGTTTAAAAATTAATGAGATAAAAAGAATTAATCATTCATAAGACTATGTTTAAAAGCCTCTTGATTCCCTCTTATTTAGGCTTAAAACCACAACAGTCTTATTACCATTGCATTCTGTCTTTTGGTTCGTATTTCTATAAAATCTTGTTTTGACACATTATTACACGGGTTATCAAATCTGGTCTATTGCTGTTTTTTATTATAAGGCTAGAAAGCACAAAAACTACTCCTGATCGGGCAAACTTAGTCAAACTGTTGAAGCCTTGTCTAGTGTATCAATTTATTGCTTTAGCTCCTTATTGTCTCCTGTTTTTAATCTGATCTTGATGTTGCTTCAAAGAGTTTCAATTTGTAACATGATTTTATTGTTGTAGGAATACCTGCAATATACTAACATACACAAGTATGTTCACTTAAAATTAATTAATTTAATGATAGAATAGTCTGGGTTGGAAGAGACCTTAAAGATCATCTAGTTGCAAACCCCATGCCATGGGCAGGGATGCCACCCACATTTCTCAAAGCTCCATTCAATCTGTCCTTGACTACTTCCAGGGATAGTGCATTGTGCCGGTTTGGACACAAATCCAGGAGGAAGCAACCCAGAAGGGAGTCCCTCTCCTCTCTCCCGCCAGCCAAGCAAGCAGGTCCTGGCAGCACCCACCCCTCACAGGCTTGGGAGNGCACAAAAAAAAACCTTCCAGCAGGCGATGGGGAATACAAGATCATCCCACGACATTCATCCACAGCTTTTCTGGGTAACCTGTCCCAGGGTCTCACCACCATCACAGTAAAGAATCTATTCCTACTATCTAATCTAAACCTACTCTCTTCCCATTTAAAGCCATCCCACCTTGTCATATCACTACGTGCCCTAGTAAAAAGTCTTTCTCTGTCTTTCTTGCAGCTCCCTTTAGGTTCTGGAAGGCTGCTGTAAGTCTTTGTTTAGACTGAATGATCTCAACTCTCTCAGCCTGTCTTCATTGAAGATGTGCTTCAGCCCTCTGATCATCTTTGTGGTCCTTGTCTGGACTTGGTGCAGCAGGTCCACTGGGGCCCCCAGAGCTGGATGCAGTGCTCCAGATGGGGTCTCACCAGAGTGAGCAGAGAATCACCACCCTTGACCTGCTGATCACATTTCTTTTGGTGCAGACCAGGATACAATTTCCTTTCAGGGCTGAAAGCATTTATTGCTGACTTATGGCAAGCTTCACATCCACCAGCATTCCCAAGGTGGAACTCCTTAGAGCTGCTCTCAATCCATTGTCCACCCAGCATGTATTGTCCTGATCCACATGCAGGGCCTTGCACTTGGCCCTGTTGAACTTCTAAAATTAACTTCATCTGCACAGGCCTGCTGTCAAGCTTGTCAAGGTCCCTCTAAATGGCATCCCTTACCTCCATCGTGTTGATCACATCACACATCTTGTTGTCTGCAAACTTGGGGGTGGTGCCCTCAGTCCCACTGTTCATGTTGCCAGGAAAGATGTTTGAGAATGCCTGGTTCCAATACTGACCCCTAAGCAAAACCACTCATCACTGGTGTGTACATTCCCTCTTGAACTTTCACTGCGCATCTCCAAGAAGATCTCAACAAAACTGTTTCTTATATATCATGCTCCTGTCCCCAAATCATTTTAAAGACAAACCTGTTGCAGTTTCTCAGTGTATTCCTTGTAAAGGGAAGTCCAAAATTGGACACAGTACTTGGGAAGTAATTTCACACACAATACCAAGCAGAAGGGAGTAGTATTTTTGACCAGCTGCCTACATGCTTGCTAATACAGCTCAGTATATTTATTGTTGGCCTTCTTTGCCTTGGGGATTACTCTACTGGTTTATATTTAATTTGCCACAGGGATACCCAGGTTATCATTACCTGGAAATCTGCTCTCTAACCATTTGATAATATTGTGACTGTATGGGAGTATGGGATTATTCCATTCCAAGGACATAACTTTGCAAATTTTGTCAAACTTCAGGAGATTTGGCTGCAAATATATTATGGCTGGCTGTGAGAATTTTGCTAAAATCAAAGTAATTTACATACATGGCTCTCCCCCCACCCACACAGCCAGACATCTCACCAGTGAAGACCATCAGGCTGCTAAAGAAGCTTTGGTAAATACATGCTGCCTGTTCCCAATCTCCTTCTTCATGTAGGTGTAAATGACTTACAGCAGGATTTGCTTAAAAATCTTCCAGGGTAATGAGGTAAAGCTGATTATAATTTCATTTCCCAGATCTTTCTTCCTTTTTTTTTGTTGAAAATAGATGTGAAATTTCCATTTTTCCATTTTGAGAGCAGCTTCACAATGTTGTCAGCTGCTGAAGATTAGCCCTAGTAGGCAGCTAAGCCCCACACAGCTGTTTATTCATTCCCCCACAGTGGGATGGGGGAGAGAATCAAAAGGATGAAAATGCGAAAGCCCAGAGTTGAGATAAAGACAGTTCAATAGGTAAAGTAAACCAAGGAATTAATTCACTACTTCCCATGGGCAGCCAGGTGTTCAATGATCTCCAGGAGAGCAGAGCTCTGTCACATGTGTGTTCCTTGGGAAACAAACGCAATGACATCGAATGTCATCCTCTTCCTTCTTCTTCACCCAGTATTTATTGCTGAGCATGATGCCACATGGTATGGAAAATCCTTCTGGTCTGTTGGCTTCAGCTGTCCTGGCTCTGTCCCCTCACAACTTCTTGTACAACCCTGTTCAGTGGCAGGGAAGCATGAAAAGCCTGCTTTCCTTCCTGGAAAGGAAATTCTAGGATCCTAGCCCATGAATTCTCTGGCAAATATCCGCTCAGTAGCAACACTGTGGATTTGTACTGCTCTTTTGCATACAGCACCATCTTCCCACCTGATTTTTCTTTGTCTATTCCATCCAGAACTCCCATCATATTTCTCAGGTCATATGTATTCGTGTACTGTCATTTGAGATGGTTACAGCTGTGACAATTGCTGCAGGGAAGTGTGAGAGTCTCCCTTAACAGGTTCTTCCTAGATGTTTCAGCCCTCCACCCCATTCTCCACTTTTCTACAGTCTAGTCTTCCTCCACCTAGCCTACTATAAATTCTTCCCTTAAATACCTTAGTGAATGAAATGAAATGTATTTAATATGTGTACTTTTCCCTCAAAATGTATTTTAAATATTTTGATTTTTAATTAGTGTAAACTGGCACTGATGTCTACAGTACAATGACAATTCATACTATCCACAGGTTGGTACCTATATTTATTTAAGCTTTTAAACAAAATTTGAATCTAGAGAAGAAAATATGTATCTCCTTGGATTCACCAGGTGTGAGATGTATAAGACTCTTAAAAATAAGTTTTTTAATGGATTTAGGGGCATTACTTTGTGCAAAATTAAAAATTTTGGTTATAAAAAACTCCTCATCTTTGTCTTATTTCATTTATATATAAATACATTCAAAAATCTTCCCCTGTAAATGTCTTATCTTCAGATAAACCATTTAAACTATGATGTAAACTATTCGTTGCACAGAGATTTGATTTTGCAGGTAGCACTTTGAATGTCATCATTAACTGCCAAATGAAACCTTTGAATGATTATTTCACCACTCTTCTGCATTTAGTAATTGTTGTTTGAAAAGAGCTTTTGAAACACTTAAGAAAAACCTTCAGTTTTTCAAATTTTACTGAGTAGATAAAACAGCCCTTGTTTTTCAGAAATTTCAGCTTCTTTCCTTTTATGTAACTTTCTCCACCATACAAATGTGTCTGTACAGTGATATGAAAATTTTAAACTCAAACTTTTAAACTTTAAACATTTCTTGTATTATGACAGATTGATTATATTAAATATCAGAACAATGAGAATGTTCATCTCATGCAGCTTTAGAATCTTCTGTTGTATAAATAATTATGATTGAACTGTGTGTTCGGATACACTTTATCATTATCCAAGACAAAAAGAATACCCTTGAACAATTCATGTGACCTATATAAGGTACCTATTTTAGGAAGAAGCAAACAATTTGTTAAAGATAATATATACTATAAAGGATGAAAAAAATCCTGACTGGATGCAGATATTTATAGTGCAGATGACTAGTCTGACCAAGTCACTTTAGGCTTTCTTTCTGATTAATGAAGATAAAGAGGCAGTGGTGTGCTAGAAGAAGTTTGAAGACAGTAAAAAACAGCCCTCTGGGTCAAACAGACATAGAGGACACCATCACCAATTCCACAGCCAATGCAAATACAATGTCTGAAAGAATCAGCTTGGTTCTTGGCCTCTGGGGCACTTACTGTGAAATAAAGCCATATCAGGTACTCGTGTTATGTAGGCTTCTCTATGTTATGATTAGAACTGACCTTCCACTGGAATCCTTGCAAAGAAACAGAGTTCTTTGCCAATATGTGTCTATGCTTAAGTTTCTCTTACCTTAACTGCCCTGGGCTGAGAAATCTCCTTGGGACATCTCACTCAGTTCTACCTATTTGTGCCAGGCAACTGGATTAAGTTGTGGGGATGAGACTCAGTTCAAGAGAAAATATTTGATGTTAAGTGATTACACATAGTCTAGATGATTAAGCTTTCCTCTCTTAATTTTTTTTTTTTTTTTAATTTTAAATACAGTCAGTGTGTTGTGGGATGATCTTGTATTCCCCATCGCCTGCTGGAAGGTTTTTTTTGTGCCTTTGGACTGCAGACGGGAGGACTCTTCACAGTGGCTCACTTGACCTTGCAGCTGGAGTGTTTATAGATTTTTGCTTGGCTGGAGACTTTTT